>RAHM01000287.1:615498-1022547 GCA_003713295.1 Parotia lawesii | reverse complement strand
CTGGGGGTGCTGTTTGACAGCAGCTGAACATGAGCCAGGTGTGCCCAGGGGGCCAGGAAGGCCAATGGCACCTGGCCTGGATCAGCAATAGTGTGGCAGCAGGACCAGGGCAGGGATTGTCCTCCTGTGCTCGGCACTGGTGAGGCCACATCTCAAATCCTGTGTTCAGTTCTGGGCCCCTCAGTACAAAAAGGGCATTGAGGGGCTGGAGTGAGTGCAGAGAAGGGAACAGAGCTGGGGAAGGGTCTGGAGCACAGGTCTGATGAGGAGCAGCTGAGGGAACTGGGGGTGTTTAGCCTGGAGAAAAGGAGGCTCATGGAGGACCTTATCACTCTCTACAACTCTCTGACAGGACGTTGTGGTGAGGTGGGGGTTGGCCTGTTCTTCCRAGTAACAAATAGCAGGAGCAGAGGAAATGGCCTCCAGTTGTACCAGGGCAGATTTATTTTCTATATTAGGAAAATTTTCTTCAGGGAAAGGGTTGTCAAATGCTGGAACAGGCTGCCCAGGGAAGTGGTTGAGTCACCATCACAGGAAGTATTCAAGAGATCTGTAGATGTGACACTTGGGGACCTGTTTTATTGATGGACTTGGCGGTGCTGGGATAATGGTTAGACTCGATGGACTTAAATGTCCAATCAAAATGATTCTATAATTCTATTCTATGATTGCCAGTGATGATGATGATGATGATGATGATGAAGGGAAATAGGATGGCATCTTACAAACAGCATAAAGCCATAAAATATTTCTACCCTGGAAGAGCAAGCTTAGCATAACCCTTGTCCGTTCATAGTAATCAGTAGTCCTACAGATGTCAAACTGAGATAGGGCAGTAAAATTTGCATTCTTTTGATTAGAGAACTGAGATTAACATTGCAAGTCTCTTCTGATTATATCTGAGAAGATGGGAAGTTGTATGAGAACTCCAGGGGGAATACGATAGCCTTTAAATGAACGCAATTTAAATGGAGAGTATCAGGTCTCTCATTCCTTTGAAGGCAGAAAAAAGAATAGCTTCAAACTGGTACCATGTGAATATCATGCAGCTTATCTGATGTTCACTAACCACTTCAGGACTGCTGCCATTCCAAAGGCCGAGGGAAAATGTGATAGTAAGAAAAAAAAAAAAGTGCAAAGCACTGGTGATGGGCAGCACACCTGTGTCTGCTCATAATAGGAAAAAATCCTGAACTGAATGAGAGAAAAATAGAAAGTCACTTTTAAGATTACTTGTGCTGATCCATTTCATGAGTAACAATGAGAATTTGCTTTTAGGCATAAAATGAAATGAAAGAAAATACATATTTCTTAGCCAATGACTTTTGATGAGTTCTACATTTCTGCCGATTACAGACTCCTTGTGAGTTTAAAGAGCTGGGGCAAATGTAGGAAAATGCTTATTTGGGTTCCCCCAAAAAGGAGTAATAGGCCTATTTATGTAATCACTTTTATCAATTCCTTTTATCATTATGTAATAGAAGTGACAAGGTTCATTTACTCATTCTCTCACATCTTCTGTTGCAGCAGGCTTCTCTCCTAGCTTGCATGACTAAATTTTGGGTTGTTTGTTTTTGGAAACAATCGAGCAAGATAACATGATTTTTTCTGATATTTTCTGATTTTTTCCTTCTTCAGTGAAGAAGGTTCCATGCATAGCCCATTATTTTGCTTAACATTAATTATGATTTAGACCTTTATTAGCCCTTTTTTTTATTCCTTTGTATTTGAGATTTTAGTATTGTATTAGGATTAGTTCCTGCAAGCATGATCAGATATTTCTATAAATAGAACTGTAAGGGATGCACTGAGTGAGGTGAAAGTCCACTGCACTTGGTTATTTTCTCCCTATTGGTAGCAAATACAGACGTACAGAGAACAAATACAAGAAACAGTGCACAAGAACTCACTCAAAGGGGCTCAGAAATTTAGAGACTTCCTTGCAAAAATGGTCCCCAGACTATCCCTTTTCCTAGCATATAAGGACCAGCTGTTCCCATCTGTGCAGGGGTCTAACTCCTTTCTGAACACATATAAATCCTGGCTCCATGGTAACACCTTGCAGTAAATTCAACAAATCAGTGTGCTTTTTGTTTATTAATATTCTTCACAGTCATTGCTTTGGTACCTACCGGGGATATTTAATCTTCTGGTAGGACATCATGGATACACATCGCTCATCTGAAATCTCCTCAACCCTGAAGACTTTTTTTTAATAGATTTGTATTATGGAAAGAAATATTTTCCTTTCAACATTGAAACCTCTTGCTCTCAGAGCACATTGCAGCCCTGCAGATTTCAATTCCAAAATAAAGTACTCTCCCTTCTTCAGAAAAGCTGTCAGACTGTTGGGCATGCTAGAAAGAGCCCATAACCAGAGGAAATAATGGAGAACAAAATTTATTCTGTGTATCCCCAACAGGTAGTCAAATACATATGGCAGATTGCTGAGAGACCCTGCTTTAATTATTCATGTCTGTGCCTGAAGAGGAGGACCATAACCATCCCTGTTGAGGGATACAGGGATATAGCCCGTAGATGGCACTGCTCCCTCACTAGTTCTCTTCTCAAGCGAGCCATGACTCACAGTTTGTACTGAAGACATTATTTTTTCTCCTAGGGACATGTTTACTTTGTGCATCCTGAGCCACAAACAGAAAAATGAGCTCTTCTTCAATGCAATATTAGCTATGAAAATCCTGTTAAACCTTTAAAGATCGGGATGGGTCATGTTTCACTTACCTTTTGCACCAGACTGCTCAAACAGTTTAATAAAATTGCTCTTCCTGGTTCAGTGGACTAAAGCCCTTGCTTTCTGTCCAATTTAGTGTGGAATTCCTTTGTTTCTAGAAAAAAAGCCACTTATAAAACTTACAGACCTTGCAATAGCATGAAAACCTGGATGTTTCTCTAAGAAAAAAATATCTTTCAATTGATAAGCAAACAGGTGAATTGATTAAGGAATACATTTAAACACACACACACACAAAGAAAATGAACAAATGTGTCCTACTTCAGGCAGCAGCTTATGTTTGATCAGGCTTTCACTGAAGATACAAAGCTAGCAAGTAAATTGGACAAGGAAGAGTTTTCCTCTCTGTTCCCTGCAGTGTGGCACCTCAGTAAACAATGCTGGGTAGAATTTAACACCAGACTGTGGCAAGGGAAGCAGCATGCTGTAGTAATTTGGTGACTGCATGCTCTCCTTTTATCTATCTGCAGAGAGAGCAGTAATGCTTGCAGCTACCATTTCATAATGTTTTCCAGACTAAAGTTAGAAAAAGAGGTGGTTTGCCTAAGTTACAGCATCTCCTGTTGTTTCTTTGAAGAGCATTATTGTCTTTGTTTTTTCGGGCAATGGATTTCAATTTTCTCAGGGGACTAATCTCGAGGACATGAAGGTGGCCATTGCTTCTTCTTGATTGTTTACACTGATTTGACCAGCTTATAAAGCCTTTCAAAAACCATGTTCTTACATGCTTAGCAGAACTCTTTGGAGACTGGCTGTAAAAATCTTGCAGCGTTCAATTTGTGCTAGGCATACACTCAACTCTACAGAAGGCTCTGCAGGTATCTGTCTGGAGCAAAGCTTAAAAAATAGGACTGAAGCTTGCTGCTGCAGGTACAGCTCCTAATGCTGCACAGACAGAACTGCAAAGCCTGCCTGCCCTGCGTGAGCACGCAGGAGACAGGATGCCAGCAAGGGATTTCTACACCACGGCAGATCTCAAGGGGTTAATATGAATAGTAGCATTTAAGGGCTCCTAACAAGGCAGTGACAGACAACCTACTTGATAAGGACACAGCTGGGAAGGTGTGTACTCTCTTTGTTCCTCATGTGCCAGTACTCAGTACTGAGGCTGTAGCCACTTTTCCTTGTTGCATATCACAAGGAGTTTGCCATGTCCAGGAAAATCCGTCATTGTTTCTGCTCCTGCAGGTACACAGAAGAAGGGGATGTTGCTAGTGAGCAGAGATCGAAGAAGAAAGCGACACGGACGGTTTAGGGTGAAAAGAAACCGACGCTTTATTAATTTAAAAATTCGCTTATTTACCTTAGCACGCTGGACTGACATAAGGTCATTGGTTCTCTGACCAACCACCCCCCAGAGGGATTGGCTGAACCCAACAACACTTACTTCAGATATTTTCTCTTCGGTATCATGACAATACCATAGTTTACAAAATCTCTCMACTGTTTTCCCATAGCATCTGTGAGAAAGCAAGGCTTTCACACAGACACTGTCAGAAAACTGAGAAATCTCTCTGCAGCCAGGCTTTCAGCATTCACATGGGGAAGACCAAATTCTTGACTTGTCGCGTTTGTTTCAAGTCCAGTAAATTATAAACTGCTAGCTAATTGGGAGGCGTGTCTCCTGTTAAAGACAGAAACTCTAATGGTTAATTTGCGCACAGCTTAGCTAGATACAACGATCATTGAAGTCAACGAGCAGACTAAAGCTCAAAGCAGATTGAATCTAACATATTCCTGAGGAACTGCTGAATAATTCCATCCTTTGCCTTTTCTCTTCACACTCCTGCTACACTTTTTCTGCTCGCTGCTTGATTCCCTCTTTTCTTTGTGTTTGYTTAATGGTGGCTGCCATTTCCCCTCTCCATGAACAAACAAGCTCACCATTTTCTTTAATGTTCCTGTTTGAATTATCTCTGTAAATTCACCACAATGATAGAAACGTTATTTTGCTATCTACCCCAACTGTGAGTCTTGCTGATTTGAACTCAAATATGCTAAAATGAGTTTTAGATGAGGATTCTTTGTTCTATTGTCTCTACAGAATTCACTGTTCCAAATGTGTTACTTTGAGGAGAAAAAAATTAATATCCTGTGCTCAAGGCATTTTTGGAGAAAGCCAGTGGCCTATACGTATAAGGGACAGATACTTATCTGAATAAAAATATGTCTGTCAGACTTATGAAGACAGTCTCTATGCATTCTCCTTTGAAAAGCTGTCCTAGTCTCACCCACCCCACCTCTTTTCCCTCTGGCTCATTCTAATCTGACTCCTCTGAAGTTTCCTTGACCTTTCCTTACTTCTCTCTTGACTTTTCCATTTCATGTCTTTATATAAGGTAGATGAACAGTTTTCTTTGTACCTCTGACAGCTTTTTCTTTATAGCCACCCCTGTGGGTTTGAATAGCATTTATCTCTGGGCAAAAAGGCTTTTAACTGGATTATTTAAAAACAGAAAAAAACAAGTAACCAATTTATACCATGTTCCAAACTGAGCTTTTCAAGCAAGAAGGAGAAGGAAAATATTTATCAGGGCTCAAAAGTAAGCACTTCAGGTAATGAAAGCTGATTGACAATTACTGCTGTCTTTTAAATGGAACAATTGGACCGAGGTATTTGGAACACCTGTTGTATGAGCTAATATTACAGGAGAAAAGCTTGAATTGTTGATGCACTAAAAAAGCTAAGTGCTAATTCACTTTTAAAATGAATAAGTTTTAATACTGAACAAAAGAAAGTTGTCAGAGGACTTGACAAACTATGACACACACAGAACGTTGTTGGGTAAGTGATGTATCTAGGGTTGGCTTGAAGCATGCAGAAAAAAGGCAGTAGAGCACATCAGCAGAGTAAAAGTAGGGAAAAGGAAAATTGCAAAGTGGCCGTGCCCCACTGACTGCTCTGCCGTGGTCAAGGTCCTGCAAGGACRAGCTGACTTCTGCTGTGACTGTGAGAAACTTTGTGGATGTAGGGCAGTAAGTGTGGCTGTGAAGGAGTAAAACTCCTCTTGGAAGTATCAGTTATTTCTGTATCTTTTGCCCTACCTCTGACTGCAGCAGGAGCAGCAAACCTGGTTCTCCAGAATCCACTTGATTCTGACGCTTTCAGGAAGAAAAATGTTTTTCTCTCAGCCCTCCTCAGATGCCACCCCAATAGTTCTGCCTCTGCCTCTGGCTTCTTCTGTCCCTGTGGCAAGGTAGACCCATCTTGGCTCTGTTGCTTTGCAGAAGCAAACCACCAATTCAGCTTGACTCTCGATAYGTATCTTTGCAACTGCTGTGAATGCATTACACACTATATAGAAATAGATTATCAAAACTTCCAAGTCAAAGTCAAAGACATAGTGAAAATTATTGGCAATTTTTTGACATAAATCATTCCAGAGCTTTCTGTGGAATGGGATTTGGTTCCTTCTCATTTCAGCCGCCACTGTGATGATGTGACCAAAATAACTGTCAGGCACTGAGATGCATTAATGCAAATAGCTATAGTAAACCCTGTGAGGAAGTTAATAATGYTTTATTTTCATAACAGGGAATTAACAATGTGCAGTAAAAAAAGGCACAAGGCCACTGTTAAACAGAAAATATAAATATATAATATACAAATACATAAAAATGCACACAGAGAACACATAAATACATAAATATATGTACAAAATAGTTGCTTCAGTTAATCACACTATTCCCATCTATTGCTGTTAGTTGCAGTTGGGTTCCTTTGGAAAAAAATAAAATGTAAACATGTGTGCAACATGTAAATAAAGATAACCATATCTGCAACATCCACAGCTTGCAGTAGAAAAATAAAACATACATGGTACCTAATTCTTACCCAATCATTAACAATGACCTTTTGCATTTTTAAGCTTCTTGAGTTGGAATTGTCAATTTATAAAAAGAAGCAAAACAGAAAAACAATCATCCAGCTACTGCAGACTGTGCCTCTGTTCCAGACACCTAGGCCCTCTGAGCTGACAGAATTTTGGACAGAATAGTTATTCCTTCCTCAGCAAAGCAACACTCAGCTAGGGGCAAGATGCTCTACAGCAGGTTTCACAGTTATCGGCTGATAGCAGAGAAACCTAAAACTGGAGTCCTGTTTTCTGTTCCAAGCTCTGGGCATATGTTCTGCTGGGTACGTCTTCTGCTTGTTTCTCTCTGGTATCATCACCTCTCCCCTGCCTTCAAAATTTTCCTCCCTCAGTCCTGTCTCCTGAGATGCTTCAGCCTCCTTCTCCAAGCAGGGCTCCCCACACTCTCACATCACAGGGGATCYTTCCCTGGTGCTGTGTTGGATTTCTCCCTCCTTCCTGCATGAGGCCATTCTGCATTTGACTTTGCCACAGCTCTCATCAAGAAAGAGAATGTTTCTAGGGCAAGAAAGTGCAGGTTTTAAAATCACTCTCACAAAGTTTGAGAGAGAGACAAGAGAATAAACTTTCCACATTCAATTTCATTACCTGAGTTACCTGCAGCATCCCTGGGAACAGTCCCTGCAGGAAATATGTTCTCAAATCCTCATAGTCCTTTGTTGCAAGCTACTTCTCTTCCTGCAGAGATGGTGCACTCACTTCTCAACTTCTCAATGGGTTGAGAGGGGAAGAAGTTATTTCCAGCTGAACAACCTAAGTAATTCTTATTTTCAAAAGCTGATGTTAGTCCAGATGTCAGTGTATTTTCATGAGAAGGCCACTCCTGATATTGCCAAGTATGAAACCACAGCGCAGTCACAGCATTTCAAATAAAATATTTGGATATTTTATTTCAAATAAAATATTTGGATTTTTTTTAACATTTGCTAAACTTATGTGGAATAGATCAAATTATGACAAAATACTGCAATCACCTGAAAAAGTGCCTCCTTATGGGAAACACTGGGCAAGTTTAACAGTAGAAGTTTCCACCTCCGCTATGCCTATTAATTAAAGTCTGATTAATTTTACTCGTACGTCTTTTTACATTTTCTTTGATTTTGGAAGACACATTTCTAAACACAACTCTAATGCTACTGGTTCTGTCCCATGGAAAGAAGAATGTAGCTTTGTAGGTAAAGAACTAGAAAGGAAAATAGGAAATTAAGTTTTTAGATCTCACACAAATATAAACTTAAAGATGTCCTTTAATGTTTCCAATCCTTGTTTGCCCAAATACAAACAGTATTCTATACACAGCTTATGTCAGACTTCCAAAATAAAGACCTCCATTGTTAAAGGAAAGAAAAGACAAGTTTTTAAAAACTGAGCTTACTATCCACAGTTAGATGTTAGGCACCTCTTTCCTTTATGTCCTTTTTTCAACTCATAAATCTAATTTGTAAGCTTTTAACAGGAGTTACTTTCTGTATTTATTTGTGTTTATTTATTTGGTTTTATTGTCCACAGCTTTTTTCATTCACAGGAGTAGAGAAATGCTAAGCTATGCTTAGACTGACTCCTAATGTGAAATAAACAATAGACAACTTGTAATTGCAATTGCAAATTTTGAAGTATGCTATATAAAATCTGCCCCAAAATGTGTATTTGCTCACAAGAATACGTATATCTCAAAAATACTGTCATAATTTTAGACATTCTGCCCATAGTCCTCAATATCTTGGAATTTTCACTCTTTCATGTTTCAAAATATCTTTCTTTCCTATCTTAAGTTATGGTATGAAAGTCGACCCATAGTAAGAGGACAATTTTGTAAAATTATTATAAATCAAGTTACAATCTGACAAGGTTGAATGATTTAAACTACCTGACTTCCAGATTTATCTACCTGTCCTTCTGCATGCCCCACTAGGTAATATCTGAGTTGCAAGAAAAGCAAAATATTTCCATGATCCATTCAGTCAATTATACAATGTCCAATATTGTGACATTATCCTTTGTAGTTGTAATTTTGTGTTATCTGCAAATTACTTTCTTTGCTGTGCCTTTAATAAACCCAGTACCAATAATGCACATACTGKTTCCCTGAGACGGGCTGAGGCTGAGAMGTATGCAGAGCATGATTAATTAACCAAGTGAAAGAAACAATCCAGCTGACAAAAGTAATCATTGGCCCAAATGACCTTTGATGTCTCAGTGCTTTTGGCCAGAGGGTTTGGCGACTGCATGAGGGGGAATGCTAAAATAATCTACAACTAATGCATGAATTAACATTCTGGAGATGGACTATTTTCACTGCAGAAACCACGGGTCTTAAGGGAAACCATTTCTGTTCTTATAAAGCCTGGTGGATTCAGTAKTCTGGTGAAAGACAGAGGGACTGGTGCCTTAGTTTTTAATAAYATATTCTTTGTTTCTACAGTAAAAAAGAAACACCTTGACTATTTTTTATTGGTCATGTATTTCTTAATAAAGATTTTTACARAGTAGTTTGCTGAGCATGCAGTCCAGCTGTCATCATGTGATTGGCCATGCACATCCCACAGTCATTCCCTGGTCTGCACATCCCCCTTTGAGCCCTACTGTTTCAGTGGCTGAAAAAGCACCCTAAAGGTATCCATACAGGGTTGGTACAGACTCAGCTGTTTGCTGGGGTGAGTGCCTTCCCTGCTCTGYCACTCAGCAGTTAACCACATGCATGACTAAATCCTTTTCCACCCAATGTGTAAGTCTCATCTCRTCTTTGCCAATTCTCTGTTAAATCACAGTTGTGAGTATGAAGTGCCCTGAGCTGCTGTGAATCTGCATTGCTCACCCACTGTATTTAATAAGAGTCTTGGTTTTTATTGCTACTGGCCTCTGCCTTCTAGCCTGCGTGGTGTAATGGAGAGACATCCTAATCTGTAAGCATTTAAAGATGGGAAAATGGTACCACTTGTGACAAGTGAGAAAAAAGTGCATCTAGCTTAAATTTGGACTGTGGGAAAGATGTGGCCACTGTTAGTACTCCAGCATGTCCTCCTATACAAAGGTGGTCCAGGAAAGCATGAACATAGATGTCTATATAGAGACATATACAAATTTCAACAGAGTTAAACTCATTTCCTGGGAATGGATGACTTACAAAGTGCAGCTCAGCCTCATCCTTCCCTGCCACAACTTAGAAACCTTTTTTTTGTGAAAATACAATCTAATCCAAGCACCTAAATGAAGCCTTAATGAGGCAAAAGGCAGACTTTTGAGAGAAGAGGGTCAGGTGGTATTTTTACTTACAAAACTATAAAAAGCATCAGCTTTAATCTTTGCTCAGTGTACTGAGGGAGGATATCACTGTCATTCTTCCATTTGAGAGCCCACTGCCACAGTTGTACACCCTGTGTCATCTTTGTTTTCTCATTCCCTGGGACATGGACACAGTCAGTCTTGAGGCCAGCAGGCCCTGAAGATATGCARTGCAGGAAATGCTGCCCATTAGCATGCAGCGAAGAGAAACAGCTCTTTCACTTGCTTTGCTGCAGAAGTCACAACTCTTTAAGGCTGAAAACATAATTATTGTATTATTTGTTAATAAACACAACATATATTGTTAATAAGATCYTGAGTAGACCTGGAACTATAAAAATCAGATGGCATGACATGTGGATGTTTTAATGAACCATCACCTGAGAAACTCTGTCTTATTTTAATATTATTAACTGACATTTTGTCCAAGGAGGATTTTTAATTAGTAAATTGGAGAAATTAAAAATGCAGTGCACCACCTATTCCTGTCCAACACGTCTCTGATCCTTTTTTTGGATGACTTATATCTCTCATTTGCTACCAGAAATGACATAGTGATGTCCTTGGTATTTAGATAAAAGCAAAGCGCTTAAGTTTATATGGAGGTGGTCTTCTCAAAACTACATTTTCATCAATACTTTTGAAACTTGTGGCACAGCTGACAGCTCAGTGCTGTTAAGCTAACAAAGCTATTTTCTCTCTGACCTTAGGACCACAGCCCTTTTATGCTGCCTGGTTGACCTTGCTCCTTTTTTTTTTTCTTTTTTAGAAAATACCTGAAATTCTTTTAATAATGAGGTCAAAGGAAGGCCATTATTTCACTTACTATAATTGTGCCTCTGAGTGTCTATTATTAATTCCCTCCCTAAACAAACTGACCCACCCCAACCTACTGCTCAGATTTTTTTTTAACTGTGAGAAGATTCAGCAGAATATTTGATGTTTAGCTGGTTAACAAGAGCAGTACTTCAGACATTCTTCCTAATATACCTACAAAGCATCTACCTTGTGAAGCAAGTGAAAGAGCAGAAGGATAATTAGGATATAAAGAATTCCACTATGCCGATGTAATCCAGACAGCAATGTCTAATGAATAAGAACACAAAGGCATGCAGCAGCTGTCAGTTGAATGCATGCCACAGTGCAGAGCAGCTCTATAAATGCTTCTGAAAGATTTATAGACTTCTATTTCTATTCTGGTATTCTGAGACCGTATATTATTTGGAGGATAATGTAGGGGGAGATGGGATAAGGATGGAAGAAAATTAGATCCCAAATTAGATCACAGTTTAAGATGAGGAGTAAAACTGCTCATGAATTATCATGGGCTCATAATAGAGCTACTGTACACTCAACACCCGAGAAAAGCACTTAATACCCTCTGCTTAGTGCCAGGGTGATTTTGGCTAAAAAAATAGAAATTAAGTGGAATTACAGCTTGCCTTAGCTAAGTACACATCCAGTAATTAATGCACATTTGGAAGCGTTGCTGAGGGCTTTGTTGCAGTTGCGAGGCTGTCGGGCTGCAGTTCTGGAGGCCTGTACACTGGGGCACACATCCGCGTGTCCGTATGCGCTCCCGAGGATCCCAACAGGTGTCTGCGCACGAGGCCCTGTCTGCAGGAGGAGTGAGGCAGTCACTATGACTGAAGCATATGGCTATGGAAGATATATTTGCTTCTTCTGAATTTTGTTTCTTCTCATTTCTGTCTGACATCCTCTGTCAGGTTTCCATGCTTAGCTTTGTCAGTCTTCATTTCCCTCGTCAGGCTCTCTGGGAGGAATTCAGCTCGGGAAATCACTCTCTGAAGCTTGCTAAATCAGAGCTCAACTAAAACACCTTCATCTGTACCTCATTTTTTTTTGGTGACAATCAGTTAGATAATAGCTTAGGAAAGGTTACTATCACTCTGCACCAAGGCAGGATTTACTCTCAGTATAAAACCTGTGTATGTTTTATGTTTTGTCTAGTCTAATCTGGAATATTCCTAATGGTAGTCCCCCCAGTTACCCCTCTTGGTAGAACTTTCTGTTGTCTAATAGTCCTTGTTTTTAGCATTTTTATTCCTTGTGCGTAGCCTAAATTAATTTTCTTTCTTCGAGTTTCAGCCACTGCTTCTTATTTTATTGCTCTTATAACTCGAAATACTTCCTCCCCATATTTTATGTTACTTCTCCTGAAGCAGTTAGACACACTTATCATATCTGCTCTTTGCCATTTTTCTCTTAGCTGTACAGGCTGCACTCCTTTCCTGTCACATTTTAGATTATGCCTGCTGAACTATTTATTATTTTTTATCATTTTCTCTAATTTGTTCCTGGGTTTTGTTTAGTCAGGAAGTCCACCATACAAATCCTGTGAAATAAAGGAAAAAAGAACATGGAACCTCAGTTTAATAGCCATTTTAAGAGTGTTTTGAAAGTTTACCAAGGTATTACATACCTAATTAGTCACTTTTACAAGTACTGAAGCACCGTGCTCTGTGTCAGCATAATTAAGTTATATTAATGAGTCTAATTAGTAGTCTGAACAATCAAACTACTTAAAAGTAAATATATCATTTCATAAAAAATTTTTGTTTGGTGTCCTGGCAGAATCATTCCAAGACTAATTTGATCTCATGAATAYTGCTGGATTTGTAATTATTCTGAGTTACACAAATAGTCTTGGAAAGAAAAGAAATTTCTGAATTAAGAAGGCTGCAGATGACATTCAAGGGGAAGAGAGCAAATTCTTAGGTAACAAAAGCCAGTTGATGCCAGYAGAGAGAACTGCATCTCTGGCAATGAGGAAGCAGCTCTCAGTTGTGTTGAAAGTATCTTTCAACATTCTTCAACCTGAGAAACTGTAATCTTTCAGAGAGGTTCTTATTGAAAAATAAATGCTATATAAAAGTAAATCTTTGATAATAYGATTTTGTATGACCTTATTTTGTCCTTGGGCAGGCATTTTCAGAAAGCTGCAATGTATTTAAAAACTGGTAGTTGTGCTTTAGAGCCACACCAAGAACCAGCAAGGTGTCTGACCATCAGCACTAACAGGGCCCACAGCAAAAAGGCTCTGAAGGCCAGRGGATTGTTTCTGATGCTTCTTGAGCAGTTTCCTATAATCCAGAAGAATTTGGGAAGACTTAATGAGGAAAGTTGCAGTAATTAGAAGCCTGGTGTTATTGTTGGATACCAACATCAGGACATGCCTTTCACCACAAACTTTGTAACCTAAACCTGAGAGCACATTTGGACAAACTGCTGGTTACATCTAATTAATTATGTCTCTACAGGGCAGGAAAGACAGGTGGGTGCACATCTCTTCATTTGTGATCTTGGTTTGTACTTCCAGAGGGGAACAATGGTATACTTACAGTATCCTGGTGCTGGAGTGTAACAGAGCCCACTCAGAGCAGGAGATCTGACTTGTCACCTGGGAGAGTCCAGAAGTGCCACTGTGCCATTGCAAAGGGCACGGGCTAAATTATTTTCCACTTCATGTAAATTGCAGCAAAGCTAGTAAAAGACACTTCAGAGATTTCTTTTTCTGGTATTCCAAGAACAAGAATGGTAAGAAGGATGAATCACAGCTTTACCCCCAAAACTGTTGGTTCTAGTGACAGGCTCCAGGAGGCTTCATTGCATGTCTGTGATCAGAAGAATGACTATGTTTTATATTTTAGACAAACAAAACCAGCAAGACATACGGAAGTCTGGCTAAGCTTTATGAATTTGCATTTTCATAAAAATAGACTGTATTTCATAAAAACCATTGCCTTCTTACATGTTTTAGGTATTTTTGCTTTTGGGTTTGTTTTTTTGTTTGTTTTGTTTTTTTAAAATTATTTCTGAGAACTAATGCACATGGAGACTTCCACGTTGTCTATATTACACTGGGGACATGCCCTAAACAACACCACTTAAATAGGCCCCTTAAAAAAAGGTGCAATTGTATGGTCAGTCCTACAGCTCAAARAATTTGTATATCCTCATTAGGGAATAAATCGCAACTTTAATCTCAAGACCATTTAACAGTCCTTCAGTTACACTGCCCAACCCTTAGAAAGGCCCAGCTGTATGTGACAATGTGTGATTTCTTCACAGAAATCTAGACTATAGTATTTGCAGCTGCTGTGCATGGCATTGTGATGTACTAACCATTCCACTGCTGATGAAGACATTCATTGCAGAGACACATTCCTGTTTGGCTGCTCACTGGAGCTGGCCCGACCTGAAGCATATGCTGTATGGACGAGGGAAATGGGATGAGAGCATGTGGGTGGGAGACCAGACCRATATTTTCCAAGATTCAGGTCCTTAAAAAAGCAGGGAGAACATTTAATCTAATTCAGTGGCAGAGTACCATGCTTGCAGTCATTTCGGAAAACACAGTTGAGAGAAATGAAAAATCAACAAATATTTTTGTCCATTTGAAAACAACTATGATTCAGGCAGAGCTCAACAAATGGATTGTTGTTAGTTAGGATTTGGGGAGAGCTGCTCGTGGTATATGGCTGAGCTATACAGGCTGTTATTCCACAAAAGCTGATGTGTTTCTCACCTGACCAGATCCAGGTTCGCTTTCAAGAACRGATAATTCTATCTACAGCCGACAGGCTGGCGCTTGCTTGAACATAAACCATTAAAAAAATAATGTATTTCATCGTGCCCATTGGAAAACCTTCTGATTGTCTCAGAAATTTAGGTCCCAAAAACTCCCTAAGAGCATGCCATTTGGCTGATAGTTAAAGTGAGAATTCTCAATCAGTTTGAAAGATAAAAGCTTAAAGAGATGAGCAAGAATTCCAATGTTCAGCAAAGAGCAAAAGTGAAATTTTAATGCATGCTGAAATTAAGTTTCAGTAGGGCTGCTGAAATGAGAGGTATAGTGTCAGAGACTGAAAATAGTTCATGCCTCAAACATTGATATAAAGTTTTGCTCKTTATAAAGAAGCTACAACCAAAGAAGCTTCCCTGAAGACTGGGACTTTGGACTGAAAGTCAAACTGCTGATTAGATAAAGGGAAACCCATTGTTCAATCATCCCTGGCTGAGTTTGGGGTGGGGGGAGAGCACAGCTCACAGAAGCCAGGTTTACACAGACTGCCCCCCAACCGAGGGGGGAGGAGGAGGTTTCGKGTACGTGGTGTAACCTCTGCTCAGAGGCACCGAACACCCATCCTGYGTTACACAAACCGGCCCAGCTGTGGGACCCCCAACCCCACAGGCCACATCCACGGGACTTTCATGTGAGACAGCCAGGAGGGAGTCATAATCCATCAAAGACCCCCCAAAGTGCTCCCCAGAGGCTTTGCACCACCGGATGCAACAGATCCAGAGTCTGCTGTGAGAGATTGCATCCCTCTCCCCCAGGGGGACATGTCTGGACATTGCCACCTCACTCGAGGGTATATAAACCCATGGGATTCTGTGCTTTTCGGGGGGATCTTCACCACCAAGAAGACCAGCTGGAAAGGATCAATGGAACATCGTTGGGATCCACGGAGTGGTGATATTTTCCTTATTCTGTCCCAGTCACTCTCCTTCTGTCCCCCCGCCACCTATTTTTCTACTTCTTTCTTTCTTTCTCTCTCTTTCTCTCTCTCTCTCTCATACTTACCATCAAGTAAAACCCATACTATTGACTGGCATATGGTCTCGTTTGCACCTTAATCTGGGCAGAGAAATTTCTAAAGAACCCTAATAATCGGATCTTAACATATGCCTAGAACAAAATCAATATATCATCACACTGTTTTGAATAAAAATCTCTACATATGCTTCTATATGTAAGTCTAAGATTGCAAACCTCATGGAAGAGCCTGAAGGAAAAATCCATACTGGAAAGGAACAGAACATGTTCTGTGTTTCACCAATAAATGATGATAATACTTGGCTTCCCCTAGGTTAAAAATACCTCATTTGGAAAACTGCTTTATAAACTCATTAAGTGAGGAAGTTTTGATAAAGTTTCCTGTAAATTAATAGTTTAGGTAAATAATTTACATGAGAAAACAGGCAGTAATTTCTGGATTAAGAAAAAGAAGTTAAAGAGGTTTTGCTGGATAATGTTCTAAAACTTCTTTAGTTATTACTGTTAATTTCTTCTGTCATTGTGATCTGGATACATTTTTAACAGTATTTAATTTTTTCATTTCTGGGCATTGGCCCATGTGTATTTCAAACACAGAATGTATATTTCCAAACTTGTAATTAGTAATGATTTTAAAACTATTTTCCTGTAGATTGTGTCACAATTTTTCCAGCATTCATCCTATTTGGAAATACAACCTCAATTTAATTTAGATATTTGAAAATTTAGGATTGTGCTGTCTTTTCAGTGCCATAAAGCTGCACTGGAATTGGTTTCTTCCAAATTTTTATGCATATATTTATTTACCTTGTAGTCAACCGCTGTAGTTCTGATAAGTAACTAAATTTGAACTTAAAATTATCTTTGCTGAAGGCCTTGGGTTGGCAAATGCTTTTCATACAAATAACAACTGTTTCAATTTAAGTTTTCATTATTTCTGATAGAAAAGAACTAATACACTGGAACTGTGATAATGAAAATTGAACAGATGGGATTGGATGAAAATGGCATAAATTTTTTTAATTATATTTGTTTTTTAACATGGAAAGGGCTTAGTTGTTTTAATGAAAACAATTAAGAGGATTTTGTAGAAGATAATAAAATATAATCATATTTAATATGAAATAAAGCATTGCAAAGTAACTCAGTTGTCATTGAGAGTAACCTCGCAGGGAAGTTCTCCATTGTGCTCTCTCTCAAGAATACTGATAGGTTACAAAAGAAGCAGTCTGTATTCYTGCAAAGTTTTTTGATATTTCCACAATAAAAGTTAACGTGTTCATCAGTTTCAAAATGAAGTATCTTTTGTTTTCTTTTTCATGTTCCACAAACTTGAAAACACCAATAAACAAAATCAGACTTACATAGTAAAATCTTTCAGAATGATTGTCATGATTGTGCTCTCATTTGTGCCTTTATAACAACATATATAAATCCAAATATCCCAGTGCACGTTATTCCTAGCTTACATTACAAAAGAAAAATTGAAAGATCATTTGCAGTTTTTCTTTTTGATACTATGCATTAGTAGAAGCCTTAATGGTCTATTCCACAGAACATCTGGAAGTCTCAGTTAGATAAAATGTTCTTGTGTTAGGTCCTTATAAACATACTGTTGGACAAAGTCCAACTCCAAAGCAGCTCTCACTCTCAGAAATGCTTGAGGATGGAAAAATAATGATTCGCTTTTTGTAGCTGCAGACACAAATCACAGAAAGGTGATGTGACTTGCCCAGGGATATACATGCAACCTCTGGCAGAGCTGGGATTTATGCTTTCATCTTGCTGCTCAGTGCCTTAATCGGAAAACCTTTATTCCTCTTGCAGCCTGAAAGTGACCAGCTTTGCTGCAAAACATTCCTGGGTCTGAGGAAATAGTATTGTCCAGCCCTTCTGAGTCCAAGTGTTCCATGAAACCTGCCTGCAAGATTTCCCAGTCTCCAAAATCTCCCTAGCTAAATTGGGCAGAACTTAAATTTTAGGGTCGATTGGCAGAATTCACAATACACATTATTGGGGACTGAGGGGCTTTAGCACAACTGTGGCAATGTACTTCCAGCTGGCATCACATACATCAGCTGTAGGTGCTGTCTGAGATCTCTCAATCATTATATTTAAAAAAGTGACCCCGTTTATTTTAAAAGCATTTCTTCATTTACACTCATTGGTAATAGCTCTTCCCCAGTGTACAGTGTTATCCTTTTCTTCTGTAATTAATAAATTTGTATCCTCTAGAATATAACTGCTGGGTTTAGTTATCACAGCGTTTCCATTGGCTGCCAGCCATACCATACGATGAGGTTTGATATCATGTTGGGGTGAGGGGGCTGAGTTTCTCTGTGGGTGACGTGCTAAGAGCAAGGTTTGAAAGGGCAGATTTTTAAAACAGTGAGCAAAATTATTAACGTGAGACTGAAGGGCAAAGTAATAAAACTTTAAAACCATTAAGTCTGGAGGCCATGTCAGAACACTGTAGTAGAGGCACAGATGGCGTTCATACTGATGTGCAGGAAAACATAAAGGAGTGAGCAAAACTATATGGGTAAACAGAGAATTATGTAACTTTTACTGGGGCAACAGATTCATTATTTTCTAAAGCAAAAACCCATTGCAGACAGAAAATTAAAAATCAGAAGGAAAGCCATAGTAATTTCAGTACCAAAAGAAAACCAATGAGTGAAGCTGTGGAAAGAACAAATAACATAAATATAACATAAAGATTGTGAAGTGACAATGGGAGATTTTGAGACRCGGAAAGGAGTTATGCAGGGTTAGCACAACTGGGAGCCTGCCTCTGAGATTTCAGAATCTGCATTGATGGTATTGAAACTCAAGGTGTCTGTAGTCACCTTGTTGGGATGTCTAGACTGAATGCTGAATTGTTGTATCATCAGTCCATGGCCTGTTTTCTTCTCRTCTCCTGAACCTGGTGAGCTTCTTGTCTTCTGCCTTTGGCTCTGAGCAATGTGTGTTGCTCTAACTGATGACACACAGTAATCACTCTGGAGGGAATTTTCTAAATCATCCCTTTATTTTCAGTTCAACTAAAGTGTTGATGACTTCATTCATAACAGTAACAAAACATTCTGCCCTCCTACTCTCCTAATAGTGGAATCTTCTGTATTTTAAGGTGATAGCTTTTGCAATCTACAGAGGTGAAGCTGAGTACAGCAGATAAGCATGAAAATTTTCTGCAATTGCCTTGGAATAGCTGTCTCTGAACCTGGGTTTTCATTCCAAAGGTTATGGATATCTGCAACATCTACCATCATAAATACGCCCATTAACAAATGGGAGTAATAAATGTATTAAATGGGATTTAATAAAATGGTATTTTTTCTGAATCTGTCCTGCCAGAAAGTTCTGTGATCCACATAGTCCTGAGATCCCCATTATTATATATCATGTTTGTCTACTTGAMAGGCTCAGATCTGGATAGGAAAACATCCCTGGGGACATCAGCTGGATGTGTGGGAAGCAGAGCAATGAGGAAGATCAGGCAATCACAGAGGTTGCTGATGCAACATTTCTCTTGTTTCCAACAGATCTTCTGAATCACCTTAAAAGCCTCTACTCTTTGGTTAAACTCTTAAATGGTTGCTGTCTCCAGGGAGCACCATCAACAGATGCTAATTACAACTCTTGGGCTGCTATTACTTAATCTAGCCTATCAAATGTACTACTTCACAGCGATGGAAAAAGAAACTGAGAAAGTATTCCCAGTCCTTCTGTACAAAGGCTGTCAGCGTGGTTTTCTTCACAGTCCTTCTTCGACACATCTCATCTGGTCACCAGCTGTGTTCAGATCCTCAAAATAATTTCCTAAGTTTCCTTCATCTTCATCGTTATTCTGCCAAAATGTAATCAGTTCTTTTATTCCCCTTTTCATTGTTCGTTGTCAACAATTTAGAAAACATTACACATTAGTAATATCACCCCTTCTGTTCTCAAGCTGACACAGCACTCCTTGACCCTCGGGTATTTTCTGAGTTTCTCAGCTCTGCATCTGAACTCAGCATGAGAAAGTGCCATGCACAACAGGAGAAGCAAGGAAAGGTGAAATTAATGCCATTTCACAGTCATCTAATATTATATWGATAAAAATTGAGCCATGTCCTTACGGGTGCTGCACTTGCGATCTGCAATTGGATTGTTTCCCTATAAAGATGACTCCTGCTTTATTATCCTTTAACTATCTAGGGTTGAAAAATAAATTGCCTAGTATACACATGTGATAAACAGTACTGCTGAAATGATGCAAAACTTTTAGAGATGTCATTGTGGTCTGTGTTAATGGATTTGTTTTCAGTAGAATTTTATTTTTATGTGTGCCTTCAAATTTCACAGCACTTTAAAAAAGATTAACAATGTTAGAAACATGGGTGAAATATACTTAATGAGCCTATTCTGTGCCAAAATTAAATCTCTGCCCTTAATTCAGTGGCTGTAACTTCTGCATCTAGTCAGTATTTTAGGCAGGAGGGATGAAACTCAGAGACCGGACTTGGCCAGTGGCATTTATTGAACTTTCTGCTATTGTGAAGCCATGTTCTAGTGGTGTGTGTGGTCTGAATGCACTCTCTGATTTCTCTGTAGAGAAAGTCCAGTCAGCTATAGTCCTCTACCTTCCACACATAGTGGATATACAGCTCACTGGGCCATAGCATCACTCCTCCTCTAGATATTGTGAAAGGCTTTCAGCAAAACCAGTTTTTTTCAGCAAGTTACCCATAGCCTGCTGTGAGATGTGGTAGACAGCAATATGAGTTGGGCTTAAATAGCTGAGATACTTATTAAAAATACAACTGTGTAACTTGCTTGATCCTCCTACATGGTGTCTCTGAATTCACTGAACTATCTTTACTGTGTGCCTTACGTTAATATACAACATATTTCTATTCATAATCTCTCAGTTCTAAAAGGAAATACAGGAAACTTTCTCAGGAGATGAAAGCAGTAGCAGTATATCTGAATGATTGCCAGGTGAATCACTCCTCTACCACAATACTGACAGCAGCATCTTCACGTGTTTCTCCCCTTGCAACAGGCTCTTTGTCACAGGCTTCCTCTCTTCCATTTATAATTCACCCTGTACAAGCTATTTCAGATGTCTCTGCTCCCRGGACCCGGCAGTGCTTTCGGGCAGTCCTGCTGTGTCAGGGCTCGCTTGGCTCAGCTGTTACAGGGCACAGTTTAGTGTGGGAGTCTCCTCCCCACCAGCCTCTGACCCATTGCCTTCTCACTGCTGCAAAGCCATTAACTCAGGGACAGGGCAGCGAGCAGGACACTCAGAGTTACTGAGAGTGTCTTTCTTCCTGCTTCATTTTTTTTCCCTCCAAACGCATTTATACTCTCTGGGTAGTATATGGTCATTTGTGTTGACTCCCAAAGTGGTTTGGAGAAATCTTGGGTTGAACCCTTGTATGCACTGATATGTGGGAGTGGTTCTTGGTGTGCCTCATCACCATCCCTGGCTCAGCTCTGCTCCTCACAGAGGGACCAGGCTGCCAGGGAAGGTCCTTGCCCCAGTCTGTCCCATGGGCTCCTTTGCTACCTGCTCTGGACATGCTGCACCCTGACAGGAGACTCATGGATTGCAGGAAGAAGTCCAAAATGGGCACAGGCAGCTCTGTGGTCCTCACAGACATGAAGCTCTGTTCACAGTGAAGAATACTCTGTGGGACAGTCACATAGATTTGCTTTGTCTTAGCCTTCCTCTCAGAATTGCTTCTCATGGTGAAAGGATGGTCTATGCAGGCTGGAGATCAGAAATACCACACAGAAATAAGAGAAAAGCATTGAGGGTATGGATTCTGGTGGATATTTATGGCAAAAGAATGGCATTTTAGAGTGGATTTTGCTGCTTAGTTCATCCAGCTAATAACCTTCTTTCCCTGCTTGAGTATCTTTCCCAAAAGCGCCTCAAAACCCAYCTGCAGGCTTGACAAACTGCTCTGCTGGCAATGACATCTCATTCTGTTTTTAATTTTTCCTGGGGGCCTTGTGATTGCTCTTGATTGCACAACATGCCCAGACAGGAAGTCATAAAGGAGGAAGGAATAAATGGCCTTTGGAAAGATAAAATCTAGGAAGGAGCTGCCTCTGTCATTGCCAAAACAATTATTCTGGGTCTTCCCTGCAGTTCCCAGACAGAGGGGGTCTTGCAGCAGCTCATGTGGATTTCTCTGCTGGCTGCAGCTCATTTTTGGTTGCTCTCTGCTCTGGTACACTTCAGACATAGGCAGGAATCAATACCATGATGAATGGACTTTGCATGGAAGCTCTGGAAATGTTATGGTATCCCTGTGTACAGGGTTCTCCATAGAAAATGGTCATTAGCTCTTTCAGATGAAAATTGAGCAGCACTTGCCTCTAGCAGCCCCTAAGAGATACCTCGTCTTTAGGTCCCCACAGTGCCAGATCCCAAATATGCAGCCCAATTTCAGCATTTCGTCAGTTTGTGAGGGGTTCAGTAAATACTTCATGTTGAATTCCATGTCTGAAAAGAAACTGCACCCTAAAATGCTTATCTTGCTTAAGTTGCTTCTAGTTACTTAACTATTTCCCACAAACTTTGTTTCTCCAAAAATAACTCTTAGGTTCCCACCAACTTGGGGCGTTTCACTTTTACTGTGCAGTGATGGTTACTTGGCTTTCATAGATTGGCTAAGCATTGATCTTTACTTGTTAAAAAGGGATTTATTTGCCACTAGTAAAGTTAAATTCAATGTTAATACAGTAAAAGCTCTACCTTGTTGGTGTGTCTGTGCTATGGGTGTGGGTTTTCAGCTTACAGCAGGTGAATTTAATGCGCAGATATTTTACAGAGGTTTTACATTCATCATTTGTTTTAAAGATAAATTAAGGAGACAAACAATAATAATTTTAACACATACAGCAAAACAACTAAAAAAAGGGTTCTCATAGCTAGAGCTGAAGAAGATGTAGGACTGTGTTGCTTTGAGGGAAAAAGGAGTAAAAAAGAAAGCCTTGGAGTGAAAATTATTCTTGGATCAGAAAAAAGACACAAGGAACCATGCAGATTAAAAAATGAATTGTGCTTGCCTTGCAATTATTCCAAATTCTTTATGAGCCAAAAAAATTACATGTCTAATAATTCTAAATATTCAGCATTAGATTATATTTTCCTCCTGCAGAACACAACTACTGTTTCCAGCTGGTTCATACCATGAATTCTTAAATGCTCAGCCTTCCCCATCTTCACACTTGATGGAGTATAGGGAATACATAGGTTCAATATGTTAAATATTTTAGGCTAAATGAACTAATTACCTTTGCTTAGAGTCAAGGTATATCTATATATATCTCTATATATCTATATATATCTGTAACTATTGGAAACAATAGGAGTAATGAGGCCAAGTGTTATGTCTTGGAAAGCACTTTCCTCAACTTTTTTAGGTAACATTACTGAATTGCTTACTGAATGTTACAATTACATAAATACTCTGCAGCTGTAGGACCGAGCCTACTCAGTTCTTGTGTTCCTTTGAACAGTGTATCTCTTCTTAAAATCAAAGATTTTGAAAGCGCAGAATAAAATATTTAGTAGGAAAAATATTGAAAAATATTGGTTTATGATAACAATATTAATAMTTCCAATGTTAAACCAGAAATTTTCATCTCTTCATAAAGAATTCATAGGTGAAAGCAACATTTTTAATTATGCAGTAGTTCTTACTCCTGCCAATGAAAATTCAGTTTGTGCTTTCATGTTTTTACAAGGTATATGCTTTGTATCCAAATATTTGAATACATCTATTCATCCTTTCTCTGCATCAATATTATCTTGATATTTATTTTCAACCTTCACTTGGTACTTCTTTTTTTTTTTTTAACATTAGGGAACTGATAAAAAAGGTTAGCTTCTATATGCATTGTTGTTTACTTCATTAATGCAATTCATGAAATCTTTAGCTTTTTGCCAAGAAGTGAATTTTTTAATTAATTCAGAAGGATTCATGGAAGAGCAATTGCTTTTCTTTGAGCAATGTTGCAGAAAATTCAAGCTTCATTTGCAAAAAGTTGATCATTGTTGTCTAAAACTTTTCTTTATCCCTGTTTTTAAATCTCATAATTAGAAAAATCAAACTCTTCTCCCATTTCACAAGCCAAAACATTACTATCTTCTATTTTTGTGATTATTGTGGAAAGCACTTTCTAGCCACTTTAAAAATATGAAATATAGCCACAGCAGGATTGTTGAACAACTCAAATTTCCCCCTGGGAGGGGGAGAATATAATTTATGTAGGCATTTTTATTGACTTAGTTTAGTATGAAGTTGCAGAGGTAACCAACCCTTCTAATATTTTTCAAGCTGTAGGGTGACCTGGTTTGTAGTGATTATCAGAGCTGTGGAGTTTGGGGACGAGGTACCTTGGGTGCCCTTCCGTGCAGCTGATGGGACCTACCCAGGGGACCAGCTCTGTGTGCCTGCACAGGACACTGTGGGATACTCGCAGAAGAAAAAACAATGAAGGCCTAACAAATTATCCTATTTGTTTGTAAATGTGGGAAAAAATGAAACAGACCTGAAGCACAGAGCTCAACACAAATTCCTCTGGTTTATATTTCCCAGCATTGCAGGCTTGTGCTGCTCAGGAAAACCAGCGAGAGCCGTACAAGAGGTACTATTCGTGAAACAGAATGAACAAGCTTTGATACCAGCAGCCACTGCCACACAGCTTTACTGATCTTGTCAGGGAACGTTTCTTTGTCCCAGTGYCAAAGCAAAAATAAGTTAACCCGTCTGTGAAGTCCCTGAGAAGGTCAGCGGGCTCTCAGAAATATTTTTGGAAGAGAAATGAGAGTGGAGAAGAACATGGTGGTGACTGAAGAGTCAGCTGGTGAGTGGCAGGGATCCTATCACGGATGACTGATGCCAGGGCAGTGCAGTACAGCTCAGCCCTGACTCAGCTCAGTCCATGACAACAGTCCACACCTCACAAAATCACAGAGTGCATCCAAGTTGGAAGGGACCTAAGCAGATCATCTAATGCAAGCACCCTGCTCGAAGCGTGCTTCAGGGCAGACCTCCCGTAGGCGTAGGGCTGCAGTGAAAATAGTGCGCATGCTGAGATCCTAAGGGACACCTCCTCCTGTATTTTGTTATAAACTATGAGTTTCAAAATGATTACTCCCCTGCCTATGGGTGTCTTGGAGGTTGGAACAGGCATGGCAYCATGCCAGAGAGTAGACTGAAATGTAATTGCTATGTTCCAGCTGAGTCACAAGTTATTTCCAATTGACAGCAAAACTAGTTGCACTGTCTCCCAGTTAATACATTCATGATGATCTCAGATTTTGCGTGATGGTGGCTGGATTCCCTGAAGGATGTGAATGACAGAATTACAACCCAGTACACTGATTTATGATCTTATAGCAGGCAGGGACGGCAAACCAGCACATCTATTATAGTAATTTTTCCTTTAAAAAGTTAATCTTATAACTACCTCTGACAGTCTGAGTTTTTGTGAGACAAGACATAAATCCATGCTGCTGGTTCAAATATTGCTTGATGCACAGCAATGCAGRCTGCAGGTGGTTGGCTGGGTATGCAGCAGGAAAACCTGCCTATAGCATCCCCTAGTCAGGGACGAGCAACTTCTCCAGCAAAATACTGACCAAGTCCAAAGCTGTTGGACTGAACAGAAAAGTTATCCCAGCAGTTCTGACAAAATGATCCATACTAGGATGCTACTTTTCAAGATTTTATTTAGCTTTCTCCATATGCCTGTCGTGTTCCTTCTTCCTGATCTATGGAAAAGTGGGTTGAGACTGTCATCTTAAAAAGAAGTAAAAATGTACGTTAAATAGTTTTGTTYTTTTCTTTTTTCCAGATTTCTGTGGTATATCTTCTGCATTCTCGGTTTAAATCTGAAAAGTTAAAGACTCCAAACATACTCCTCTCCCAGGGGTATAGCTGATGCAAAAATACCTGATGTCAGTTGAAACAACATCTAGGAGAGAAGTAAGTTTCATAGGCCAAATCATCCCAAACTTCTTGCATAGCATAMAGAATTAGTATGCTTAAGTCTGCACTTTCAGTTTTAGACTGTGGTCTTTCATCGCCCTTCCGATGCAGGGAAATATTTGTTGCGTGCTAGGTAGGACCTAGCATTTTGAGACCAGTCCATGTAKATCTTTCCCATATAGAGAGCTATTTTAAGTTCTAGCAAGATATGGTATTTTCTTTTATGCTCAAACTAGAATGATGAGGTTTCTGAACAGAGAAAACTAATACTAACYGGTAAGAAAGAGCAGTGAGAAGTATCCTAAACATGATTCTACCTCTAGGTCAGTTCTGTCTTGCTGATTTTCAAAAGGCTGTCTGTACACAAGCTCGCCCTTATACCAGAAGAATTTGACCTTGAGACCTTCTTGGTTTACTCCTTGCTGAGAATTTTATTCTCATGCCACACTTGGCAGCATCTAGAAACATTTGTTTCCTGAGCAAGTTCACTTACCCTCCAGGGTATACCAGCTGCTGCTTTTTTTTTTCTTTAAGGGAAGCAAGAGGAAACAATCCTGACTCTGTTCATCCCAAACACATTTTTCCAAATAAAAGTAATTATATTGTGATTGCTGAGTTTATTTATGTTTCATGATATCCAAGTGACTTCTCAAAAATATTGYTATTTTATTTAAGTCTAAAGCTACCAAAACAAAAGTTAAGCAATTAGAATTTCAGCAAATTATCACAATAGGGTTTATCCGTGTTGTACTGAAAAGTGATAATAAACTGACAAGCATACAACCAGGAGTCCAAATAAAGCCCATTTCTTCTAAACCACTTGCAAAGAACTTCAGAAGGAAGAGCAGATGCAACAAAGCAAAACCTTCATTACAACACCCCCAGTCTGAATACAAGCATAAAACCCAATCAACCTGCTTTTTAATTCTATAGATTTTGGTATGATGCCAAAATAATTTCCAGCTCATTTTTTCTATTAAAATAAAATTGCACAGCAATCTTCTCCATGGTAATCAGGAACACCTCACATCTGCATTATGAAATAGACAATTTAAAATATTTCTCTTAAAGCCATAATGCAAGACAAACGGCATCCTGTGTATCACTCATCAAAACAACAGGACACCTGACTACAAAAAAGAGATCATCTCACCAAACAGGACAGCTGGCCATCTTCCTCTAACATTTGAATTGCTGATGTGCTTCCCATTTTCTGCATTATCCTGTAAAGGTCAGGAATGCCTTCTCTTCTTTACTTTATTTTTGTAAATGGGATGGCTCTGTCCAAATTTTAGAAATATTTCTTGGTATCACTCTAGGCACTGCTTCAGGACATATCGTGTTTATGGCTGTGTGGAGGCAGAGGGTGTGTGATTCACAAGAAAAACCAAGCGTAAGCTCTCAAATTGAGGGCATCTCCTCYGGCTTGGGAGTCACCATCCCAGGCTGAGATGAAATCTCTAACATTCTCCTGGCCAGAGAAATGCCACTCCTTGGCATTATCAGACAATGTCTCTGGTCCTGTTTCTAGGTTTGGACCAGGATGTCTGCGATTTTGTGCTCATCCAGATTCCTTGTCACTGAAGGACAGACGAAAGATCCACCTTCACAGGAAGGCTGTAGGGTCACTTTGGCCCCTTTCTGACTAAACACTTAAGTRTTTCTTGGGTTGTCATTTAGTTACTCTGCATCTTGATACAAAAATAACATCTGGATGCAGATAGATTCAAATAGACATTACAGACAAAAAGAGGGACTAAATCCCAACTTCAGTCCTCAACACAAATGACCTCATTGTCAGCCATGCTGGAGCTGCCTGAAGACTTTTTTGACAAATGATCATCACACCTCTAACTTCCTCATGGAACGATTTAACTGTTAAAAATGTCCATGTCTAAGGGACTATCAGGATATGGCATTGGTGGGACAGGCAGTAGCAGGGGAGTGGGACAGGAACCTCCTGCAGTGGCCCCATCCCAGCAGAGGTGCCGGGGCTGGTGACAAGGGCCTGGGCTGGCAGGGACATCGCTCAGGCCAGGACCAGGAGAGGTCTGAACTGAGGCAGCTCCTGGGCAAAGAGGATGAAGGTATGTGAGAGGAGGACTCTGGTGAGGATGGCCAGGGCCATCAAGACAAATTAGTGCACTCAGAGCCCTGACAAAAAACTTGATTCAGAAATACTCCTTACAGTCAACAAGATATCAAATATCCTTTTGTCTCCAACCAAAGAGTGATGCTGGTAGGACAAGGAATAAGGCAGAAGACAGACTGAAACTTCTTGCCACAAATGCAAATTAAAATATGTTCAAAGCAAAACATGTGCATTAATAAAACATATCCTACCGAGATAATTAAGCATATGAAATTATCTGTACAAGAATGCAACTAACTCTCGTTTTCATGTAAAATGAAATAAAATAGTCTTTTCAGATCAGTATGTAAATCAAAACCTAAATAAAATCATGCAATTGTAGACCATCTGCCTTCAGAGAATGTTTTTGACTGTGATAAGCTATTTAATGATGTTGCCCACACTAACAACGCCTATGAATCAGAGGAGTCGTGTACCTTGCAACAATTTGCTCTTATGTGTCTTTTCCTAAATACCTTTATTCTTGCTGTTACACCCTGTCACTGGATTTTATCCAAAGTAGGGTGTAATTAAAGCTGGCTGAGGGCTCAGTTCTCAGAGCAGAATGTTGAGCTTGGTCAGATGAATGCTGTTTCACGCTTTGCCAATGATCACTGACTGATATTTCAGCAAAAGGCAATATTTAAAATAATATAATGTACCTGGTCATGTTTTGCAACATGTTCCATGGCTTATAAATTCTTGTTTGAGCCCAATGTGATTTACTTTATCCTCTGCCACATGAATTTTGATTATCCAGCTTATTATGCRTAACTGCAAACATTGCTCAGAAGATTATCCACTCCTTCTTAAACTCAGCTGTAGCACATGAAGTCTTGAGCTTCTCTAGCAGTGGATTGTGGAAAGTCTACCGAAAAATGGTAAGTTATATTCACTTTAAATACACACACTTGTTATTAAATCCATAGCATGCCTTACATGATTGCAAGAGAAACTGAATAAGAGATTTTGAGTTTTCATTTCAGGACACAATATGAAAGAAGGTGATATTACTGCCAGCACATGGCAGCAGCTGAAGCAAGCCCTAGGCYCAGGGTCCCAGCTTCCTGGGAAACAGAGGAATGTCAGCTCAATGTAGCAGGGTTTCTGATCATGTAGATAATAAGTAGGATTAAATTCTTCAGACTTATCTCAAATCTTCCTAGGATAGTTGTGTTTGTGCCTATAGAAGTCACATTGTTGGGTTTTACTAAAGAGTGGGTTCAGTCATCACATTACTATCAAAGGCAAAATAAAACAAAATGAAGGGTCCAGAAAAACCCATCTCTGAAAGGTTCTGGTGCCAACACCATCTCGTGAATGCTACAGTCAAGTCCTTCTGATGTTAGTTATTTGCTTGGCTGCAGTAGAGGTGAACAAAATGTCCCCAATAGTACTATAAACCATATGAAATTACTTTTCATTGCAATTGAAATAATTTCTGTGGTTTTGTTGAGATTCACAAAAAGCTTTTGAGTGAAAATGGGTCTTTGTCAAGAAGAGAAAAATTAGTACTGATAGCAAAAGCGTTGAAAAAAATGCTAGTCTTTGCCATTCTCATGTGAGAGATGGTAAAACTCATAAAACTCACCTGAGCTTTTTCTTGTATTCTCTGATCCTTAAGACGACTCTGAGGAGTTACAAATATAGGTGGAAAATGGAAYATGAGACTCTAAATGATAACTTATCACATTTCACCTTGCTTTATTCCTACAACTTATAGCTAATATAGTAAGAGAGGAGAATTAACTCATTAAAGGGGTAGAGATAGTGCCTTAAAGAACTTGAAAAACCTCATTACTTTCATGTAAGATAGAGAGGGCCTGATTTGCATTTATGCAAATTCACTGGAATGGATGCAATTATACTAGCATARCTTAATGTGAAGATGAATCAAACCTGATGTCTTTCTTTATAGCTTCAGGGCAAAAAGCTGAGTTTCACAAAGACCTTTAAGGTGAAACTTAGGGTTTCTAGTTACTGAGTTATCTCAATGCTTTGCCTCAAGAAAACATTTAAAATCATCTTTATTTTATTCCTTTTTGAAAGGTAAATTTGGGGACTAACTGAGAGTTACTTTTAGGTTGTGTGCATATTGGTCACATATACTCTGTAGCTCAGCCTGCTGGTCAGCAAAGCCCAGGTTTTTTTGCTGACTGGAGACATTATATGATGTTCTTAGTAACAGCCAGTTCTCTGGAGAACTTCAGAGAGGGAGCAGAATTTWAAGAGCTGTCACTCATTGAAACAACTTCTTACAGTCAGCAAGGATGTAGGTATCTGGAGCTATATTATTTTATGCATTTCAGATCAGACCTGTAAACCCCCATTTCTCAGAACAGCTATGTTATCACTGTATGTCAGAAGCAAACATTTCAGTAAGTACATTGGGCATACTCTATTCTAGAAATAAGGGCCAGGGAAAGGATGCATTGTCTCCAAAAGATCTGACCCGAACAGACAGTGGTGTGTAACTGCTTGATACCTTTTAAAGATACTATCTATCTATCTATCTATCTATCTATCTATCTACCTACCTACCTACCTATCTGTCTAGGAATACATAATCAAAGATATGTCAATATCTATCAACAATTAAATATATCAACATTTATAGATATATACGTGCCTATATTCGTATATCAACAGGAATGAAATGTGAGGACAGAATCAACTTTTTTGAGTTACATATTTTATATAAACAAAAAAATCTAATGTTTCATTTATTTTAGGTGCAAAAAAAATGGCCATTAAATAATCTCCAGCATAACAGAAGAACATTCAGAAGCCACCTGCGAAGCTCTGAAAACATGATTACAGCAAGAAGCACTAAAAGGCTACGTCTATGCTTCAGTGTCATCAGCTTTATATTAGCTTAGCTCAAGTACCAGAAACAACCTCCTTGCCACAATTTGGGATTTCCTCAAGGTGTGTGTTGCTGAAGATATCCTATTTTTACAGCCCATACTCTTGTGTTTATAGCTAGCTCAGCCGTCTCTAGGTGAGGGTAAGGCATACGCAGTTCCATCCTTTTATATCCTTTTATATGCTTGGTTTTATGCATTAACCCTAGGAAAAGAAAACCTAATAGGTACCCTGTCTCAATTGCCACAGCATTGCAACAGCACCCTTGAAGTCGCTGCAGAACTGAATTGGATGTTTCTCGTCTTTATTACTAATTCAGACACAATTTTTTGGCAGGAGAATTTTAACAGGTACATTTAATCCTGCACATGATTTATACATAATGTCAGAGACACAATAATCTGTAATGCCAGAGGCATAATAATGTGTATAAGCATAACTAGAAGAGTACTGTAGTTTGTTGCAGTCTGGGAACTAAATGGGGATTAAATGAAGTAACAGCATAAAAATCAACACTARGAATGCACAAGTCACTTGATCACAAATTACTACGTTACCTCTCAGCATAATCTTGTGCACAAAATGTCAGATTTAATTATGTTACACTAGTTTAAAACTTCCATCATTTTTATATGTCCTCTTGAATTCATTTACCACTCAAAGGTAACAAACATTCTTATGAAATTTTCATAGTTTCCTGTACTGCCTTGTACAAGTAAACACTGTGTTTAATTGTTTTGACTTGTGAAATAAGAAAATGAAATGTGAAAATTGTGGTAGGATAACAAATGCAGTGTCTTGCAAAGCCATTTTTACTGACACTGAGGTGTAAAAATTCCCTGTTTTTTATCTGTGACAGATAAAACCCCAACATTTTTTCCCAATGAAATTTTTGGTTTTAGGTAATGGCCCTCTGGCTACCATGCTGGCTGTCCATATGTAATAACATGGTATTAAGGTAACCTAGGAAACCAGTATTAACAGATGTAAAGGTCTATTATTTTTCATATTTTCCCATTTCTGCTCTTATCTCAGAACCGTTGATATGGTACATAATAAAATTCTTGCTATTCCACCTATATATATATATAAAGATGTTATAGTACTCAGGCTACTGGGGCAAAAAGATCCTTCTGCAGGTGTGCAGAGAAGATAGGAAGTGTACTGGGGATTCAGAACACACATCCAAATGGCTGCCTCAGGAATGAATAAGATGTTTTTAGGATAGCTGCAATCATTGACAGTTCCAGCTACAAATAAAATGCTGAAAGTAGGGAACAGAGAATGGTTTTGTTTTACTAGAAGAGAATAGGTATAGGCTGATTAGTTTCCTCATCAGGCAGCAGTGCATGGGTGAAAATACCTTCCTGTTGACGATAAAGACGAGATTCTGTGGTGTACAAGTCAAAGAGATGACCAGAATATTTTTTTCAAATACAGCTGTTATTTTCTAAATGACTCTGCCAAATGGCTGTGGTCAAAGAAAGAACTCGGAAGTTTGATTGATGGACCTCCTGCTTTCAAGTGGAGGTAGAGGGAAGGGAAATGGACAAATCTAAATGTTCCCTTACTCCTCACAGAATGAGTTGTTCAAGAAGGGAATAGATAGCTACAAATTTCCTGACTTGTCCTGTCTTAGTGCCAACGTGTCTGCAAAAAAAATGTTGCATGTCCCACCAGGAGACATGTCTGGAAGCCACTGCATCCCCATTGTTATGTGCTGACCAGTTTCTCTGTCCTTCTACTTGCCATGGTAATTACTGTGCCACCAGGAACTGACAGCTTACAGCTCGATCTCAAGAGCACACTGACCAATTTCCTTTGCTTAGGCAGAGTTTTCACATAATTTCCAAACTACCATAGTACAACTGAACTGCAAGGTCTACTCTAATATCTTCCGACCCAGAAAGGGTCCAGAAACATTAAAGGCCCAAATGGAGATCATGGCTTGGTCTCAAGCTGACTGTGGATTGAAATGTTGCACTTCACAAATTTTGGATCTTCCCTTCAGCCTAAAACTTGAGAAGGACACCCACCAGCATACTGTTCATATCCCAGAAAAGATCTGAACTTTCCTTTCATCTCACCAGGAAGCTGAAAAAAACCTGGATTCCCAAGGTTTTCAGTTCACCTGAGGAGAATATGCTAGTCAAACACAGAGGAAAAACTGAGTTCATGTAGCAGTACAATACAAAACCTCTGCTTTCAAGTTAAAAGTCTGGCCACAAACATCTGCCACTCTACAGAGTTGACCTGTGAGATTTTTTAGATGAACAGGAAATAAGACCTGCAGAAAGCTATGACACTCATGATACATCTTTTCAGGAAGAACAAATAACTGGTACTTGTGTTTATTGTGGCAAAAGGTGCTGAAATCCCATTTCTGCTCCTCCAGAAAGCAAATAGAGAAGACTCAGGCACAGTAGAGCAGCTGAGGGTTTCTCTTTTTTTTTGGTAAGCAAGGCAGCTGAACTAAGCAATGAAGTGCTGTTGGTGTACTTTATTTGGCAAGGCAAAAAAATCCCAGGGAACATGGGGAACCTTTTAGTACAGTGCCAGAAGACAAGTGGGGGAACTAGCTTTGGAATAACCTTCTCAGACCTCCATCTCAAGAAAACCCACCCTCCCACCCAGTAAGAGGAGACTGTGGGAGGAAAGAAAGGTCTGACTCACAGCAGAAACAAAAAAGTAACGCAAAAAGAACAGCCTGCATATGCCTCAATAAAGGGATCTCACATATCTTTAATTAGCTCATTATAGAAGAGTGTAAAGCACTAAAGGAACCCAATATGGAATTATCAAATCAAATGGTTCTAAAAAAGAAAGCAGGGAAGCAAGAAGTTGCCCATGGTACAGGTTTGCTGTTAGTGTGCTGTTCTAAGCCAAAGGGAAAAAGAAGAAAGAAGTAAGACCGAATAAAAAAGTTTGGACACAATCTGCTGTAATGGAAGTGTCCATAGGAGTGAGTGGGGAGATTATCCTACTGCTTCCATCATTTTGTGTGGGTCTGCATTCCTGAAGTGAACTTCTCTTTCCATATTCATATTCACTTTCAGCTYTCCAAACAATCTAATACCTCAGGTTAAAGAAATGCTAAAAATTTAGGTGGCATAGCACAATACGTCAAAATGTAGACATCGTCCTGACATTTAAAGATAAATGACATTAATTTCATGCTGTATCTACCTCAGCCTCTCTGATATGCAATTCTGAAGCAAAAGAAATGAGATGAGCACTTTAGGTACTGTAAGTGGTGTGGCTGCAACTCACCATCAGTATAAATTTTACTTTCAGCTCTTTTCTCACAGAAATGACCTGATATTTTGGTACATGCACGCTTTGCACTTCTTTATATTCCCTTGAGTTGCCAAAACAGAGCAAAAAGGCAAATAGGCTTTAGAGACCAAACAAGCTCAGCAGCTTTTCCAAAAACAGTCACAGAATAGTGTAAGGAACATGAAGAGCTGCCTTTGAACTCACGCATCTCCTCTCAGTGCTAATGGAGTGGAAGTGTGCTACAGTAACCTTCTCTGCGCCCCTTGATACGAGCTGTGCTAGAGAGTGGTTGGCATGACTTGGATCTTAAATGGTATTTACAGTACTCTCTGCTGTCTTCATTATCAATCAGAGTAGCTGAAATAGTGAGTAATACTGTAAGAATGCTCTAAAAGGAAGACRAAGTAAACTCAGTCAAACGTGAGGAAAAGCAGGGGAAAAATTACAATTCTTCTCCCCTGGCAATACAGCCCTGGGTGCAACACTTGGATGCATGATAGAGTGCTCAGCCATTCCTGTTAGACCCTTTACTAGCTAAATTACAATGCTGACATCTTTCTGGAAGGAAACACAGAACTTGCCATATTTTGGGTGGGCACTCTAAAATCAATAAACACATGCTGTAAATATGAATAATTCAGGAACTGACTTGTGAGGGCCATGTCCTGCATTTCAGCATGTTTGACCCTGTCCCTCTGATACATGTCATCTTGGAGAGGGACAATTTCTTGAGGGTAAGCTACATGGGAGCTAGGTAGTTTCTTATGAATGTATGGTCAGCCAGGACAGGTGACCCCAACTCAACAGAGGGATATTCCAGACCATATGACATCATTATCATTGYATAAAGTGGGGGGAAGAAGAAGGAAGGGGGGGATGTTTGGAGTGATGGAGTTTGTCTTCCCATTATGTGTTATGGCTGAACAYCTGCCCAGCCACGGGAAGMAGTAAGTTAGTTCTTTGTTTTGCTTTGCTCGTGGGCACGGCTTTTGCTTTCCATAGTGTTTAAAAGATGCTGAGGCATGGTTGAGAGTTTCTGTTTTCACATCTAATGACCAGACAAGTGTATCACACTCCAATTTCCCACATGCAGTTAAAATAACTAACTTTTCTTATACAGATTATTATAAATAATTTCCAAAATTCCTGCAGCTATAGAACTTGATGAACATATACATTTGCTTATACAGTTCAGTATCAACAGCAAGGACCCAGGTTTGCTGCAGCCCAAGGTGTGGGCAGTGAGCCAGCCCCATTTTCAGACCCCACTGAATGAATGGGGGCACAGCCCCCTACCTGCATGTCTGAATGGTGTCAACTTGCATCCTCTTCATTTGGTGCCTGTGCAGAGCCAGCTTGAAATTGTCTACACATTTCTGTTGGGAGGAAGCTCGTTATGTCTCAGTGGCTCTTATCCATATTCTTGGCTTATTCTTTCTTCCTCCTGTCAAACATCCTCACAGACCACAGGGTCAGAGGAACCTGTAGAAAGKTGCCTTGCTCACTTCTCACCTGGCTCAGACCCTAAGGCAATATCTCATTTACTTTAAAAAACACCCCAAAACTCTAAAACCAAACCAACTGAGAGAGAAAGAAGCACAATGGTAATTCTAGAAAAAGGAAAAATCCCAGATGCTTTTAGACATTCAGAAGAAAAAGAAAAAAAACATAATTTGGTACGTCAACTTCTAAAAGACCTCTCTCTCTCTAGAACTGGTGAAATGCAAGGGATTTGTAGTGGCTTTTGAAACCATGGCACAGAGTTATCCTATTTAATGACCTGTGAGATTCAGAAGAACAATATGAAAAAATGTGAGATAAATATCAAGGGCTTGATCCTGCCCTTTGATACAGCAGTTGAGCATGACTTTCAGTTATTGAAAATCATCTTCTTACTGTGTATGCCCTCGAAATGTGGGAGGCAAAACAGGAAAAACTCCTTTGGCTGTGCATATTAGCACAAAAGGTGATGGATTTTTATTCAGGAATTGCTGCAAGTGCCTTCACCTTATTCTGTTATGTAAGAAATCTGGTATTGGGCTTTAATSTACACTGCCAACACAGAGCCATGCCACCACAGCAAAATGTAAGAAAAGGTTCTGTAAAGAAAACAATCTCAATCATCCAAATTAACAGTGCCCACACAACACACTATCTCTCAAAACCACTGGCACTGTACTGATTTTCTTCCCAACCTTTTTCAGAGATGATCATTAGATTTTTTTATCTCAGTGTTCATTTGTGGCACCACTGAGTTTCACAGACATACATGTTTTCAGAAAGATAGTTTTAAAATTACTAATAAAAATAATTTAGAGTCATAACAGATTTTTTCATACGCCTGCCTATTCTATTTGTTTCCAACCCTATTGACTCAAAGAACTCAAAAACATCAGGCTTTTCCTACATGACCAACATTCCATAATATCTGCTGTAGTGGAAGAAATATAAAAAGAGAGAGGAAAAGGAATGATCAAAAGGAGAAGGGAAACAGGACACAGCCAGACAAGCAACACTAACAAAATACCTAAAGTAAATAAAGAGGAATGAGATGAACAGTATAGAGAGCAGAACAAATGATGTACTGACACAAGCTAAACAAAGGAGTTAAAAATCTTCTAAGGGAATACAGATGACAAAAAAACAAAGGAAAAAGGAAAGAATTAAGTAAAAAAAAAAAATCCCAGAGGAGAAGGAGAAATCCAAGTACATCTTCCTTTTTTTGTAACACAAGCACTATTTTTCCATTTACTTGGATGGGAATCAGATAAGACTCTTAATGAAAAGCAGAGAAATGGAAAGCTTTCTTGAAGATGAAGGAATGACAAGAAAATGTTCCTAGAGAAAAATAATAAGAATTAATTCAAMACTTTGAAGATTAAATGTACTCTAAACATCATACGAATTATTATTGGGAGTTGTAAAACTCAAGAAATTGGAAAACACAATTTATCACTCTCTTTTAACAAGTTACACTGCTTCCTATTTCTGTTATAGAAAAAGGTCTCTGAACAAGCACTGAAGTCAAAGAATCACAGCTTACAGTTCTGCCTCTTGTAAATGTTTGGCCTTTTGTCTCTTCTTTCCTCCCCCYATCCCCAACAAAATGAACCTCAAATGGGTCTCACTGTATGGAATTCCCCCAGTACCTTGATCACCAGGATATGTGACATTTTCATGCTCCTAAAATGTGCTCAGAGGGCACAGCAGAAATGTTTGCCTCTCTACTTCTCTGTAACAAATCTGGAAAAAAGATCAGTCCCTGACATGCCTGTGGGGCTGGAAGTACTTTAATGATTCCTCTCCTGTACAGTAGTGTGGCATGTAAACAGGATGAGGGATGGCATTTTATTACTGTCAGGAGCCTGTGCCATTGTGTGAGTGCTCCAGCTCTCAGGAGCCCAAACAGAAGGTTCAAAATGCACCCCASCATGGCCCTCCCACTTATTCACGGATGTATTTCTGTATGTATATTTATTTATATATATATTTATTATGTATATGCTCTTATATGTATATCAGACTTCTGTCTTCCTCTTCCCATTGACTTTGTCTCTCCATAATTACAGTTTCCTCTTTTTTTCCTCTTGTAACTAGTTTATTTCTTTCATAAAGGGTGAGAGACCACCAAAAGTAATGGAAGACAGAGAGAACTGACCACACGGGGGAAAACATGACATCAATGAGTTCAGAAGTCATGCAGGACTCCCTTGGGAGGGGARGAAAGTGATAGACATCATCTGAAAAGTCAAAAGCACAAAAGCAGCAGAGCCTGAGTTGCAGAAGGAAGCAGACAAAACAAAGACGAGTTTGGATCATGCCCCTTTGCTGAGAGGAATGAATACGAGTTGGTTTTAATGACAACACTATCAAGTGAAGTATTTCTGCTGCAGCAAAAAAGCAAAATGTAGTTGGAACACATGTTTTGCTGGTAGGGACAGAGAGGAATGACTGGATTTCACAGATATATTAGAAATAGCAGCAGGATTTAATGACAATACTGAGGGGAAAAGAAATGAAGGGAGAAGTTGAAAAAAAAAGCACCAACTTTGTGACACTGATGACTACAGGAGAGGAGAGACTTGCCAGTGGTGAAAAACAAAGCAGAGGATTTATGTGAAAAATGTGTAAGTTAGCCTCCAGGAAAATTTGAAGTATCAGCAAAATCTGGGAAAGGAGATCTGTATTGCATGATTCATCTTGCAGGGGATCTTCTAAATGTTGTGGTAACTAACTTGAAGTCCTCAGTTTCAAAAAATTTTGGACACTTGTAGCCCTGCATTTTGCATTATTCCCTGAGTAACCAATAAAATTGTAACTTGAGTTATTTTGGTTTTATCTGTGTGAGTTCCTGGGAGCCGAGTAAATTAATGAAAGGAAAACAACATCACATAAGCTTGAACTTGAGAAAGATTAGTCTGGTAYTGAAAGGAATCACTTTAAAATAGCTCCCACTGTTTTCAGTACATTTTAATCTAATGTAGAGTTTGGCTAACAGTCACCCCTCCTTAGTGACTCAGTTTGTCTGGGTTTCAAGTGCTCCTTGTTGGCTTCCAGCTGCCATTATTCCTGTATGAACTGCTGTCTTGTGACAGGAGAGGAAAGCAGTTATGTGGAATGTCTCAACATGGCATTTGCTTTTGTTCCAGATGCATGCATGAGAGGGAATTTGTGTTAGGTCTGGGTAACTAGATCTCATGTAATGAAAAGACACTGGATGTGATTGGTGCTTTGGGCTCTGGTTCCTTCTGTAGTTTGCAGTTCTGGAGAGGTATGAAAGCAGCATGAAATATTGCAATCCTTCCTGGGGAAGAGTCCTCTAGAGCAGAAAGTGTGGAAATAGTCAGCAGCTCTGTGAAATCAGAAGTTTTAATGACTTCTTCTGCCTCAGTTTACCATTTGAAAAAAAAGGAATGCTAATTTACCTGCATTTTAGAGGTACTGTGGGAAGTAACCTACTTAAGGTTTGCAAACCGTTTTCCTTTATAATTTTAAAACAGTGTTATTTAGCTAAAATGAGAGCACTTGTGAACAATTGTAACCATGGGCTTGAATTCATAACTGTGAGCCATCCTTTGTTCAACAGATTCACACTGAGAACATTTGCAGCACCTTCGCTGGTTTCAAGCACATTAGTGAAGGTTCCAGACCAAATATTTGTCTCCATCTGARTGAGAGACACTTTTCCTCTAAATCTTGGCTTACAATCTATGGAATAACAAGAGTAATTCCAGTAGTAGTGACAGCAACAACAGTAGCAGTAAATAATGTCATTATAATAATGATTAACTCTGGGTTTGGTGACTGAGAACCTTCTCATTGATTTCAATGGATGCTAGATATAAGACCAGCTCATCTRGACTTAACCTCCTTGACTGGAACTTTGGATAAAAGTTTGTGTGGAACTGTTGATGTCACTGTAGCAGCAGGAATTCACAAAATATACCTTTCAAAGTCTAATGATCTCCAAAGATACTAAAAGCCATTGAGTCAATTGAGATATTAGTTTTATGGCACACTGCAGTTTTTCCCGAGCTGTTTCCTGATAACTCAGTGTTCCATAGYTGATAATTACCAATTTCTCTTTTTGTCCCACAGGAGCTGATGACCTTATCATCTCTTCTTTTTCTGACATCCCCTTTTTCCTGACTGGTGCCATCCACATTTTTCTTTCAGATTACCTAATTGAGTAACATAATTAAATTAAACACAGAGCAGGTATTTCCAGTCCAGAACTGCTTTGAAACTGCCATTTCAGACCTAAAAAATATCTGTTATCTTCATCTAATTTTTTTCAAGAAATATAGACTATATTGGTAATTCGAAATGAGTTGYCACCTTTCCAAAAAAACCCAAAATCTCACTCATTGAAGTAATTATCACCCTAATTGCATCGAACAAGAACAAAAAAAGAAGACATATGTATCCATATTTCAGATTTAATTCTGAGGTATTCTGAAATGTTTTCAATAGTCCCAGTTGAAGTCTGAGCACTGTTATTTCAGAGAAAAATGGGAAGGCCCTGTTCTGTAAATAGTCACACTTTATATAATGCCAACAAAAATCCCCASAAAATGGAAATGCCTGAAGGTGGTCATTCAAGGCATCAATTCTCTGCTGAAACCTTAGAAATTCTGTAACTGGAGTTTGGGGTTTTTTTCCTACACATTAGTACAGTTGTAGAAAGAAAATAATTAGAGGATATATCTGACACAAAAATGTAATCATACCCCMTTTAAATCAAAATTCTGGTTTAGGTCTACACGCACAAATGTACGTATCATCTTATTATGCTCTGTTATGATACTCGCTGTGACCTGAAACAAACATTTTCAAAACTGTCTTCTGTGACTCAAGGACAGGATGAACAACAAGAAAGTAGAGAAATGTAAAGAAAAAACATGTTTTTAGGTAGCAATTGTTGTTTGCTTGTTTGTTAGTGTATTTTCTACATAGCTTTACAGGGTTTTTCTGTGCTACTATTGTATATCAAATTCTAAGTTAGCAAATGATCTGGTTTTCAAGCTATGACATTTACATTATCAGTTGTCTTGGTTTCCAGGAAATATTCTTTCTCTGCTGTTCCTCAGGGAAGTGAAAGAGCAACAAAACGAGAAGGCACAGTTACGGTTTCTCACACCAGAGCCCACCTCTGCAGCTCTGGAAAGTGTCTGGCTTGAAGAAAATCTCTGGGAGCAGCATTGTCCCCAGAGGAGGAGTTGCCCAGACCTTGTTTGTGCCCTGGGCTTGGTGGCAGCTCATGGCAGCTTGGCAGCGTTGCCATCCTGGCAGTTTCTGCTGTCAGCAGATCTCTCAGGACTGAAATACAGCCCTGTGATTACTCTCATTATATCTATTATCCCACATCCATCCAGCTCAACACAGGAATAGAAAAAAATTGATGCTAATTACTCCCTAGTTATGACTGTTGTGGGGTAACAAATCCTTTCATATAAGTCATATGAGGAAAACTGGTGAAAGTTTAATAATATAAAGTGCTGACTTCCTTAGCAAATAAATTGCATTTCATTCAGCTTTTTAAAGAGCAAAATTAGCAAGAGCAGACTCTCCCATGTGTGTCTGCACGCCAACTCCATTTGCTTATTTTTCTGGGGAAGTTGAATATCCACTAACCCTGTTTCTGAAATATGTTTTATTTTGGGACAGAATTTAGATCACAGGCCTCAATAATAATTTTTCCAGTGTACCATGAGTGACAAGCAAGGGCGTGATAAATACACCTATATCAGCTAGGTAATGATTCCCTTCTCCATTTTAAATTTAWTTACATTAATATAAGAAATTGTAATGCAGAGATATGGGCCTGTGACAAACATGCTGCAGTCTATGAAGTTACAGACAAGCAATTAATCTATACTTACTGCCCCGGGCAGACTCCTCTCACACAGTGTACTATGGGGTCGGAAATGTTTTCTCTCAAAGGCAAGAAACTTAACGAGAATTTGCATTTTCCAGTGAATAATTGTGTAAATGACCTGGCCCTGTAAATTCATCCTCTAGCTTGCTCTGTGGTAGGCTGTGCACCAATTCGTATGCTAAAGCCTGACCACAAATGAATCTCCACATCTTCATCTCTCTTAGCAATGCAAGTTGATTACACTGGGAAAGTTTGTATGGTATAGTGGGAAGGTTGTACCAGCAGGAAGCACTGGTATAACTGCCTGGGATTGTAGCATTATATTACTAGCCCCTTTCATGTTGCAATCAATGCAGGCTAATGTAAAAATTGTGCATAGATTGGATCTAATATATATGCTAATGCACAATAGAAAACTGCCACTCTTCTGCTAAAAATGATGGAATGCTATGCAGAACAGATCACCTCTTCAAGCAAAAACATCACCATTTGGCTTTTGAGTGGCCCCATGATTACTAGAATAAAAATGGATTAAAGTTGATTTGCATCTTGTCACCTTGATAGAATCGACTGCTTGTATTTTGTATGTACCAAATTTTTTTTTGTAGATTAAATACAGACTAATTTCCTAAAATTTGATGCACACTATATGAGAGTAAATGAACAAACAGCTAATAAGCCAGTCATTTTTCCTCACTGAAAAGCAAACAAATACAAAATAAATAATTTTCTTTATTATTTGAAGGGGGACTAATGAACCGGTTCATTTCAGATTATTTGAAAAGGAAGCAAACTGTTTTACTTTACATACTACAAGTACCAGCAATTTAGTGGTAGACATAGTCCTGATTTCAGACCTGGTGTTTTGCCAGTCTAGCACAATGCTCTCAAATGGAGAATTATAATGTTTTTGGGCACCACAAAAAATGCAAAGAGCTGCAAAATGTAAAAAAAGCAGTACTTTTACATTTGCCTAGTGCCTACTATACCAAGAGGAGGAGAAGCTGCTGCCAACACCAGCTACAAATATTTATTATATAAAGRTATGTCAAGGGTAAAGTGAAGTGCCTTGGAGTGCTGCTCCTGGTGTAGTTCCCACAGGGAACAGGAGTGAGCATTTACACCCACGGTGAATAACTGTAGAGCRTTCTCACTTTCCTGCCCCGGGTGGAGCTGATCTCCAGCCTCCCACAGATAAGCTGAGAAGGGGTTGCTCCTGTGAGAAGTCTGAGATGCTTTACTACAAGAAGCCAGGAAAACGGAGAAAAAAGTCAATGGCAGTGGCAAGTACTTAGCACCTTGGGCAATCAGGCCAGAAAATTTTCTCTTAATCTTCCCACAGGTGGATTAAATGGGAAAGAGACCATGAATAGTTCAAAGCTTTAGGAAGAACGAGTGTACTTTGTCACTTTTTCAGTTCTGCGCTCTCTCTCACCTTGCATTTTTGACATCTTTTCTAACTAAAACAGTAAGAGGAACAGCCTGCCCTGAAGCTGGTCTCTCTAGTTTAATTAAAAGCTTTATTTCAGCTTTGTATAGACTGTGTGCGCCAAATGACAGTAATTTCAGCAAAGAAGAATATTGTCTGCCCTCCCAACAGACATGTCCAGGTCAACTGCAGAGGTATGGTCCAGTGGAGGAACAAGGACAATTGAGATTACTTTCCAGCTCCAGTCACTCGCATCTTCTGTTTCAACATCATATTTGCCTCACTTCTTCCTTCTCTTTTTTTGGAGAGCACAAAATCTTTTGCTCTGCACTTTTTTTTGACACCCACTCCCCCACCAGCAGGATCAGGGAGAGAATTGGAAGGGTAAAAGCTGGAAAACTTATGGGTTGAGATAAAGACAGTTTAATTGGAAAGCAAAAAGCCATGCACACAAGCAAAGAAGAACAAAGTGCTTCTCATGTGCAAGCAGGTGTTCAGTCATCTCCAGGAAAGCCAGGATCCAACATGTGTAACAGTGACTTGGGAAGAGAAAACACCATCACTCCAAACATCCYCGCCTTCCRCCTTCTTCCCCCACTTTATRTACTGAGCCATGATGTCACAGGGTCTGGAATGTCCCTTTGGTCAGTTGGGGTGACCTGTCTCAGCTGTGTCTCCTCCCAGYCTCCCATGTACCCCCTCGCCAGCATGACAGCATGAGAAGCAGAAAAGGCCTTGGCTCTGTGTGAGCCCTGCTCAGCAATAATAAAAACATCCTTATATTAAAAAGAAATAATAATTAAAAAACAAACAAACCAACAAAACAAACTTCAATTGTCTTCGCATCATAAATCCTGGTCAATCCTTATGGAATCTAACTGGCATGTGACCATGCTCCACATGCACTGTGAGTGTTAAGAATATCTGCAGTGTTTGCAACGATAACATCCCAAATGACAATGACAGTTCCCCATTTGAGCCCATCACCTTCAATCCTTTGCTCCATTGCAACTCCATTCTTCCTGAGCCATGCAAAGTTCTCATTTTGCCATTCCTAAAGCTGGATGCCAAGTATCGTGGACTATCTTTCCGCTCAGATTTTTTCTCACTCATAAGCACCCAATATTCACAGCTAGCTGTGAATATATACAATGGTATATATTCACTATACAATGGTAATTTTTTTTTTGTCCCAAATCTGTTTRCCTTCTTAGTTTTAAAAGTGAAAATTTGGCTTCAATCACACAGATTAGTTTGAATAACATTTATCTTCAGATTGATCTCCTAATATGCAAAAAAACTATTGAAAATAATCTTTTGCAATACACAGTAGAGTTTATCACAGGCACAAGTGGATTAAAAATGGGCATTTTTTGATGGACTGAAAACCAATAATATATTAGTTATGCAAGCCTTTCTGTTGTAACCCATTCAAAAGCCATCTTGACATGGTCCTGAGCAGGGGGATTGGACCAGATGGCTTCCAAAAGTTCCTTTCAACATCAACCATCCTGTGATGTGCCTTGTCCCTAATGACACTGGGGACACAAGACACTTCATCATATAAACTCAAGAACTAAAGGCTGCTTCTGGACTTAGCTGGATTAAACAGGCATGGATGGATGGAGGACACCAAGATTCAAGACCCTGGTTTGAATGACAGAATTAATTCAGAATATCAAACCGTAGGTTTCCTATCTTACCACTAAGTTACTGACTGTTACTGTCTCCCAATGGATGTTTGGGTGGAGGGGAATTCCAGGAGATCAAACACCAAATTAGAAATATTTTCCAACATTTTGAAACCAGCCAGGTTTTTTTTTGATATATCAGCATTTTCTGTTTAAAGAGTTATACAATATTTTCTAATTGCTAGACAGTTAGGACTTAGGGAGTAATCATATTCGGAGATTGTTACAAAGATCATTAGTGTTAGCTACTATCCCAAAAATTAAATGTGTGCAAAACTTTTAGTTCAAAACTAAGACAAACAGGACATTTCCTACCTCTRCATGATATTTATTTAAGACATCAAACAGGTTAATTTTGGAAGATATTTGAAAATATGTTCTTTCTAATAACAAGTTCTATGGTAATCAAGAACAAAGAAAAAKATTGTCTGACAAAAAACCAGATTTTAGGGCAACTGCAAAATCACTAAAGACAGGAGTAGACACACATTACAAAATGAAACAATCAGTTGTAATTGTTATAATGATTTTGAAGTATCCTTTTCTGATTTCAGGCTTCACTGGTGGTTTTGCCTGGAAAAAAAACAAACCAAAACCAAAAACCAAACAAACAGCAAATAAAGACTGAAGAATCTCAACCACTTGCTGCCAAAGCAGAAGAGCCACAAAGGTGACATAATGAGTTGCATCTTAGCAGTGTCTTCTTCAATGCAACTGCTATGGGTGAAAGCCCTAAGTGCCACAGATGAGCAATCCTGTCAATTTACCCCTGCTGGCAATAGCTGAAAAATAGCCATGGTGAATACCTCAAACAAGAACACTTATGGTGCCTTTGATGAGCTGGTTCATCCAAGTCTTACCTATACTGAATAATAATTTATTTCAACTGGTTATTTCAGGAGAAGTCCTGCTGACCACAGAAGCAGAGCTGGTACATGCAGTGGGATACAGTTGTGTCTGTATGTGCAGCTCATTGCATAGCACATGGGCTGTAATGAAAGACTTTGCTGTACTAAAAACCAAGTTATTAATAGCTGCAGGTGCACATGAAAAGCAGAAGTGTGTTTTAGGTAACAGAGCAAAGAGCAAAGCAATGTTAAAATATATTTGTGACTGAGATTGTACCTCACCTCAACAAATTTAGTCCCAGATGTGTAGATGTGTTTTCAGAGAAATCAGAAAACCAAAAGCTGACAATGAAGCTTGTTCTGTCTCCCAGTCACCAGCCCATCCTCAGCCCTTGTTTCTGCTGCAGCCCTATTTTCAGGTCCCCTTTGCCACTCCAGCTGTGATAATCTGTTTCAGTTCTACATCCAAGACAGATTTATTTTTTTCAGTTTCAACATCTCTGGGTGAGCATATCCCTATTTCCTTTCCTACRCGACTTTTGTCTGTCCAAAGCAGTTTTCATTTAGGGATTGGAAAGCATTTCTCTCAGTATACATGTGTCCTCAGTGCTACGAAAATGCAACAGTGAGAGCCTTTCACCTCCCATTGGCTTTTTCTCCTAAATGCTGATAACATTTATTTGTTGTCCCAGAGCGATGTACATATTTTGTGAGAGGAATTGAGGGTGAGAAAACTATTGAAGTCCTCTCTCATCAGTCCCTGCTCTGCACTGCTGGCATAAGCAGATGGTCACAGTGCCAAGTTCACTCTCTCCCTCCCTATGACACACTTGGACCCAATATTCCTAAGTTTTCTGGAGGAAAGGTTTAATAAACAGGGAATCTTCTCCCCCTCAGCCAAACCCGTAGAAGCCATCTTAGGAGCAGGTAAGGAGGGTGGCAAGATCAYTGGACTTGATTCACTGTTCCCAGGGAAGTCCATCTGGGGACACTCTGATTCTGTGAATACACAGATGCTGATGTTATCAGTGACAAATGAAGGCTGCTAATAACAATTAAAACTGCATTTAGTATTATTTTGCTCAGGTGCAATGGATTTTATCTTCCCAAAACAATTGCAAATGACTCTCTTTAAWTTAGTGATTAAAAAAGACCTGGGCATAACACGAAGCTGTGTGCAGCGTGTGCTGTGTTCAGAGTGCTGCCTGAAACCACAAGAAAAGTTCAGTTCGAGACAAATCATACTGAAAAATAGTTCTGACAGCATCAGATACTCCTCAAAGTGTTTGAGAAGATATAAATTACTTTGGGCATTGAAATAAACATTGTTTTTTCTCTCTTTGCAACACAATTTGTTACTCTCAGCACATAATCAATCTAAAGTCTTGTTTGGATTCATGGAGATGTGCCTTTGCTCTGCATCAGAAAAGATTTCTCATTCTAAAACATTCCCCATTGCTCCTCCCCTGCCAGAAGGAAAAAGTGGATAGAACAGCCTTCTCACTGCCTTCTTTCTTTCTCTCTACCCAATTATTTCACATAAACCTGAAGACAAATGATCTGTCTCTTTTCTCTCCGCTCCTTTCCTCCATTTGCTTTCACTCTGGACTGTATTTGGTACCTGAATGACATAAAAAGCCTTAGGATGGTGAAGGAAACACACAGGGCTGTGGGGCTGCCTCAGACAAAGTCCTGAGTCTACTCTCATCATTGGTGCAGAGTCCTTGCACCACATGTGCTCCAAAAGGAAATTAGCTTTGGGAGTGGAAATGCCACAGTTGTGTCCAAATGCTGCTGCAGTGGGGCTGGGAAGCTGTGCTCACTGGGACAGAGATTTTTATCTCATGGTTTTGCTTTTTCTCTGACACCAACAATTGTCTCTGAGTTCCAGCAAGGCTGCCCCTGCAGGGAATTTCCAATGTTAGAATACCAATCTTTGCTGGTATGCAAGTGTCTTAAGTGGTCACGATCCTGATTACTGCAAATATATATACATATAAAATATGTATAAATTCACACACATSTCTAGGTACACTTTTAGGTACGTACATAGGTATATACTCACATCTCCACACACATGTGCATCCTCACATCCTCCCTGTCAGCTGTGGTGGCACAAGTAAACTGACTTTCTGACCAGTGAGACAAATTAACCATAGATAACATGAGGATAACCCGATGAAGTGGAACAAGGAACAAAGGTAAATCTGCCAATTTGAGAACATCTTACTGCACTTAGTATATTACACCGGCATTCTGTTTCACCATCTCTTCCATAATGCAGCTAAGTCTCTCATCGATTTGTACTTGTAAATGTCAGAGTTCATTTAAATAATGATATAGAAGGGAGAAAAAACTTTACAGAGATGGGATTTAAAAGCATTTACAAGATGGAATGAAGGAGAGGGTGTCAGTCAACAGGATCTTCTACAGGGAACTGTAATTCCTGTTCAAGCGACACCTCCTATAACTGTGAAAAGAGACTTTACAGAGGGAAAGCGCTTCTACAGTGCAGAAAATCAGTTTTTAAAATTGAATCTAAGAAGTTAAATGTTTTGGTCTGGGAAAGTTCTTTGGTAATGTTTTAGGTTTTCCTGACCTTTACTTGCCTAAGGGAAACTTTAACTGGAATAAGCGCCAGCTGTGTATATGTGCATCACCATATAGCATGAAATAAAACCTTCTTTTTATCCTTTCATTTTTGCTTGTGGATAAAACATTTATGAAAATTATACTACTTGATCTRAGGTGTGATTTGTGTCTTGTTTCATGAAAGAGACTGCAGCTCAATTCATGCTCCATAAAGCTGCCAGATTTGTTAATAGAATCTGCAAATATAAGATCCTGGTATGTGCCAGCAAATATTTTTTAGTGGCACAGGAATTTGAATGATAAATCCAAAAGAAATCCTCCTGTCCTGCAGACTTTACAAACAACCTCATTAAATGTGAAGGCCTTTACACCCAGAAGGATTTGTAGAAACCCCAGTGCTTTTCCCATACTGGATGTTATCCGCAAAATGCTGGAAAAGGTTGTAGGATACGGAACAAGTCTGCATAGGACAGGGAATAGGCTGGTAAACTGAATAGACTTTGACAACTCTGATGAGATACCATCAACAATCTACTGGAGATCGCATGATGGATTTAGAACAAAAATACAATTCTAAAGAAATTTTAGTGAAGGAAAATTTTACAATAGATTCCTTAAACTCTGTCTAATATTTTGGTCTGTGGATGACAATTCAATGTAAGAAATGAAAGTCTTCCATTGGACAAGAAGAATCTTTGTGAAGGATGTCATACAGGAAAGAAAAATGTTTGTCAGATTTTATCTTTGATTTGAGGAATGTACTTTTGTTGCATCTAATGACTATTGAAATCTAAAGGAAGATTTTAATCCCGTAATTTTTAGTTATGATGAAGACTGCATAAAAATTTTGATATTTTATACTTATGTTTGCATATCATATCACTTAGTTTCTATGAATTCAGGATAAGACTCTTAATGAAAAGCAGAGAAATGGAAAGCTTTCTTGAAGATGAAGGAATGACAAGAAAATGTTCCTAGAGAAAAATAATAAGAATTAATTCAACAYTTTGAAGATTAAATGTACTCTAAACATCATACAAATTATTATTGGGAGTTGTAAAACTCAAGAAATTGGAAAACACAATTTATCACTCTCTTTTAACAAGTTACACTGCTTCCTATTTCTGTTATAGAAAAAGGTCTCTGAACAAGCACTGAAGTCAAAGAATCACAGCTTACAGTTCTGCCTCTTGTAAATGTTTGGCCTTTTGTCTCTTCTTTCCTCCCCCYATCCCCAACAAAATGAACCTCAAATGGGTCTCACTGTATGGAATTCCCCCAGTACCTTGATCACCAGGATATGTGACATTTTCATGCTCCTAAAATGTGCTCAGAGGGCACAGCAGAAATGTTTGCCTCTCTACTTCTCTGTAACAAATCTGGAAAAAAGATCAGTCCCTGACATGCCTGTGGGGCTGGAAGTACTTTAATGATTCCTCTCCTGTACAGTAGTGTGGCATGTAAACAGGATGAGGGATGGCATTTTATTACTGTCAGGAGCCTGTGCCATTGTGTGAGTGCTCCAGCTCTCAGGAGCCCAAACAGAAGGTTCAAAATGCACCCCACCATGGCCCTCTCACTTATTCATGGATGTATTTCTGTATGTATATTTATTTATATATTTTATACATTTATTATGTATATGCTCTTATACGTATATCAAAGTTCTCTCTTCCTCTTCCCATTGACTTCTTGCCCCACTTGAACCTCTGTTCCTACCTCCAGCCTATCTCCTGCTACTGCCTCATAAGCCCTTAATCCTCTCCAAAGCACTCCAGACCAGCACCTCTGCCCCACCAGAAGCTGCCTGAATGGCCTGAGCTTGGTCATAACATCACAGTGCCAGACCACCTCTCACACCCCATCCTGCCCTCCTCCCGACACCCCTTGCTCATTCTGTGACAGTGCCACCATCTGGGGAGCCCCTCTGTACCTGCTGGCCTGCACCAGACCTGTGTGCTACACATAACGTCATGGATGGGTGGTTTTGGGTGTTTTATAACAACACACACACACACAGAGACACAGTCTGGGGAATACAGGATGCGTGGTTTTGGGTGTTTTATAACAACACACACACACACAGAGACACAGTCTGGGGAATACAGGATGCGTGCTCAGCTCTCACTGACCCTGAGATGCTGCAGATGTGTCTATTTTAGTCTGGTCAGTGTCACGACTTTGAATATTTCGTCATGCTTTTGAAAACTTTCACTCATGAAGGATATTAGTCTGCATTTTCAGACTTCAGTCCCAGAGTCCAATGCAACAAGATGGAGAGGAAGGAGAGGAGGGAGAGGAGGGGCAGTGTGAAGCATTAGACACAGTCAACCACGGTGCAAGGTGTGACAGTCCCCTGGAGAGGGAACAAAAAGTTACAGCCCTGTAAGCACCTCCAAACCTTGCAGTGAGTGTGTATCTGCTTCCTGATGAACTGGCACAACTGCTTTGTGCTAAGCTTGAAAAATCCATGTGACCTACTCACAGGACATTTTTTTTTTAATAATATAAAAGAATTAGCATATAAACTCTCCTGTAAGGATAGGGCTTGTATCCTCAGGTAACGGGATCCCTTAACTTTGAAATTCTCCTGAATCACTGAAAGTGTGTTAAATATTTTCTAGTAATACTTTTCAAAATAAAAGTAAAAAGGTCTTAAAATAATTGTTTGGACAATGCTCTCAGGGACATGAGGTGATTCTTGGCATGTCCTGTGCAGGGCCAGGAGCTGGACCTGATGATCCTGATGGGTCCCTTCTGACTCAGCATATTTTATGATTTTATGATTATATGAAGTTTGCATGGTGATATATTTTGGATCAAAACACTTAGCCAAAAATGTCTACTTTCTTCTCTGTCATAAATCTTTGTACTCCAGTCCTTTCAATGCTTCAGCTTTTGAAATGAAAGGAAAATAAATGAAATAAAATCATGGGGAAATAAATAAGAAAATAAAAATCAGATAATAATGAGCTGGAAAAGTTTGAATTAAACAGTGTGGAAGCATTATATTTACTTTGGTTAATTCCTCTTAGGAAACACACATAAAATCTTTCTACTTTAAAGGGAAAATCACCACAAATAGTACAATTTTTAATATGTTTGAGGTTTTGCTTTTCAGCAAAGTGATCATTGATGGAAAAACTATAAACAGTTCTTATTCTACTGAAGTCTATAGTGCTTAGTTTGAACCACCACATGAATTTTACAGATTAGCTATAAATTATCTAAAAAAACCATTTTCTTTCATCAGTTTAGAATCTGACACTTTGTATTTGTGTAAGTGACAATAGAGAAGAGTTTTAAAATTATCTGCTTTATTTACCAGCTATAACGGTTTTCATCTTCAGTACATTTACACAAAAAAAACCGTGCTAATCTTCTTAACTAATGTCTTTGCAACTTGCTTTACTTTTATAATGATTTTTATTACTTGTCGCTGAACAGTCACAATTTATATAATATAATATTTAGTTTGGATAACCAGAGCAGTGCTACAAGTCTGTGATCACACCCCAACATTACCCCTTTTGCCCTGCTGAAAACTAACTTTTTTTCCTACTTAGTTTTCTGTCTTTAGCTTTTCTTACTCCCCGACAGCACTTTATCTTTCATATCATGACAACTTATATTCTTTACTAGCTTCTTATAATGTACTTTTTCAGAAGTTCATGAAAATCTGATGAATCACAGATTCAAACTGCTCTCTGAATGTGCAAGGTCCAGGAAACAAAAAGGGAATTAGTAGATAAAAGTAATTTTGAGTTATGCCAGTAAATCATAAACTGACTAGGTTGCTTACCTGAAGAAATACTCTGCCTTCTGCAGGAAAGACATGGACTCTGAAAAATGACATGGAGTCTGAGAATTTTATTTTGGGGTGGGCATTAATGCACCAAATTGCCAATCTCTTTAAAAAAACAATTGAAAAATATCCCACCTAAATGTCTAARTTGGTTCTCTGTTCTAAGGTTACAGACCTTGGTCTGTGTGCCTGATGAATGGTGATGGGAAGGGGATGAAAACAGCATGGAAACTAAAGAATGGAGATGAAGCACAGCTCTCATACTGTCTAAGGCTTATGCCCACAGACACTCACGACTGAATGCCTTTGGCAGGAGATTTGTAGAAACACAATGGAAATATGATTACTGCCATGGGCAGGCTGTACCTGACTGCAATGTGATAAGCTCTTAATATTTACTTTATGGTAGTGCTTGGGGGGTCCAGTTAGAAGCCAAGTTGTATTTCACAGTGTGCCTGCACATAGAAAAGAGGTGTTTTGAGGAATGTTTCAGCCACCTTAGATTTGGAACCAAACCCATCATTTCCTTCTTCCCTGGCACAGAAGTGGGAGCTATTTTCTTTGCCGGGTTCAGATGGAAGCTGAGTGTCACCAGAAACCAGAGTGACAAACTGAGCAGATTAGGAAACAGTTACCTTCTTTCTTCATCCCCTTCTCTCACACATCAGAGAAACTGTGGCTAAACCCCCAAATGGTAAACAAATCCATGAGGAAGTAATATGTAGTTTACCATGAGATGATAGCACCAKGTCATCTGACAGTTGTAGTTCATGGATGTGAAAGTCTAGGTGACCCTAAAGGAAGTAAATATTAAGCTATCTTTCCCAAATCTATTGTACTTTCCTTACTGTGATGGCCTCTGAGAGACTATCGCCCCTGAGGTCCTACAACCAGAGTGTGTGAAGGAGAGGGAAACCCAGCGCAGAACAATTTGTTACGGGAATACACTTGTCTTTCTTCAATTTATCCTTCAGGGCAATTTAAAATTTCTTTTAAGCCTTGAAAATTATATTCATCTCCCTTCCACTGTTCCTTTCTTTTTAATGTTAATTCTGTAATGAGATCTTTTAATGCTCCAATTCTCCTCCTAGGTTTTTTCCCCTGTCTTCCCTGGTACTTATCAATGCAAACTACTAAATGAGAAAAATACGGAGAAGGCTCCCAAAATASCATCTGCAGTGGAGAACCTATAGTACCTGCAGATTACATAGGTATATCCAAACTAGCTCTAAAATTTGCACATTTGGATGCAGCTAAGACTTATGGAGCAGCTTTTACAACACCTGCAGAGCCCTTTGCTGCTACGGCACACTCGCCCTTGTCTAGTGCTAAAACTGCAGCGAGTATTCAGTTGGACACTGACTGTGTTTCCTGGAGGTGCAATGGTACCTTTGGCTACAGTGGAGACAGAACCGACAGAGATGATAAATCACTGCAAGCAGCAAAATTGTCTGTAAGTTAAGAATACAGAATGAAGCTGTACTCACCTGCAAATTTCCATTACAAGGATGAGAGCTTTTCTAAAACATAATATTCTTGAAGGATAAAAAGACAGTGGTTCCCATGGTGATGATAAAAAGGATATTGGAATGAAAATGTGGAGGTCTCTTGAAATAACTAGCAAACAAATCTGTAAAGTTGATGATATGGTGAGTAAACACAGAACTATGGAAATAAAAAGAAAACTATTGAATCAAAAGAAAGGCACAAGATATGGGCTGCTCTGAGGGTCAGGAAACACTTTGTTTCATGGTGGTTAGATATTTATGACTTTTACGTGTGGGAAAGCTATGTTAAATTTTGAATAAAAAGTATAAACCCAATTTTTATTGCTAGAGATGGTTGCACATTTACCCCAAATTGTTTTGGGTTTAAAGAAAGAAAAGCCTTAGTTTTCCATGAGAGTGTTTTACATTATCTTATTAAAGGCCTCTTTTAACTTTTCAGAAATTGCAAAAATTATAGTGCCTTTTTGAAGGTTGTCAAATATACTGAATCTGAATTTACATATCCAGGATTTCAAGAGATCATAGTACAAAGTTTAAGACCGATCTTGTATTCTTGAATATACTAGCATTTTCAATACAGCACATCCAGACTAAATATCGTTAAGCAGATATGTTGTTAAAAGAATATTTCTGTAACACATTTTCCCCTTTCTCCCACAGAGTTAGTGCATGTTAAAGAATTTACGTACATGGACTTCTAAAACTAGGCTGCAGCATGGCAAATTCCCAGCTAATTTTCAAATTTTCAGACATGTTCAATCATCAGATTTGATGTCCTATCACCAGATTTTATGATCAAATGCCAAATTTGAGGCATAATGAAAGAGTGAAAAATCATTCTGTTTTTTTGCCAAAAGAAATAAGGCAAATGAAATATAGGTACAAAACTATTTGGCAGAAGAAAAATATGTCTTATAAAGGAAATGTAAAAATTCTTCCAGTGTGGGTGAGAATATGACCTGAGAAAGAAAACAACAAGGAGAAAGAAGAGAAGAGCAACCTGCGATCTGTATCCCTAACTAGTCAAAAACTTCACGGATTTATCTGGGCTTTGACAACATAAGAAAGGTTTGGTAGAAACACACATCTCTTCTTTGAGTCTCTGACAACCTGAGGAGAGAACTGCAGGGGGTTGGGTTAGCATGGGTGCTGTATTATGCCTTTTAACTGAAGCTGGATCAAAATGTACCCTCTTAAAAATATTAGCAACTTCCTTACTTGCCTTATTATTCCTCTTGGAAAAATCCTCTCAACTTTGTCTCAGAGTCTGTCAGCTGCTGATGGATTTAACCAGGTAGCCTTATTCACATCTTCCTGCTTGTGTGTTCTCCAGCTTTTAGGATCTCAAGCAATTCCAGAGAGAGAGTATTTAGAACTAAATCTATCAAATGACCTCACACAGGAAATAATCCATTTTATTCAATTTCCTTTGCCACGGATTTAGCTTGCAGACTTGATACACAGAATCCTCATTTTGGTGTACTAAATAAGATCAAAGATGACTCTGACTATTCCAAATTCCTTTGAAAAGCTAATCTGAATCATTATGCTTTAGACAACTTCTCTCCTAGGAGGCTTTTCTTTAATGAACCATTATTCACCATAGCACAGGACCTGCTCAACTGAAATAAGTCCAAGCATCTTAGAATTTTACAGCTGCTGAAATTAAACAAACATTTTCAGACCAAACTTTTCTAAAACTGTGGAACTTATTTTTTTGTTGTTGTTGTTATATATATGCATTAAATTTACTAGATCAGTCAAGAACATTTTCAGAAATATTTTAAATTGAGATATAATTATCTGTTACCAATATGCAAAAATTGAATAGGGAACCTAACCTAATTGAGTGTTCATTATGATTAAAAGCACTTTTGAGTTCATTGCTTTGTTCAAGCAGAAAGCAAGAAATGGTCTTATGAAATGATAGGGCTCGATCCAGTGGAATTGAATTAAATAGAATTGAAAATGAAAATTAATTGAAATCTTTAGGCTCTTTGTCTTTCAGCAGGTAATGCTGCAGTTAGAGGTAGCATTAAGAGCATCGAATTTCTTCTGAAAATATCTCTGGGTAAGGATATCTCTTTAGTACTCCAAACATGGTAGCTGTAGGTACTGAAACACTCAAAGTATTGTCATGAAAATATTCATAAGACTACTGCTTGAAAAGACAAGAATCCATCTTCCGTGAGAGAGTCTGATTCCATTATCTGATTTCCTTCAAGAAAATATGTGGGTAAGTTTTCAGGTTTATTTATAGCTGCTGCTTTCATTATATCTTGCTTTCTTATGTGCATGTGAATTTCATGCATTATGCAGTAGTGAAAATGAAACAAGACCCAATGAAAATTAGGCTACAGAATATCCCTGAATTTCACCAACTTAAATCCCCTGAAGTATTTGAAAAAGCGTGTATTTCATGCTGCTGGTGAGAGAGGCATGGGCTGAGCTGGGGTTACCCAGGAGCAGGCTGTGCTTCCTGTCTGCTGAAAAGGAGGAAGGCATCAGCTCCCATCCTCTGGGGAGTGCCCTGAAAAGGCAGCATCTAGGGGGTTCACACACAGCCAGCAACTCTGTGGCAATAAATGATAAATGGAGAGTCATGTCTGAAATATGATCATTTTTACATACACAAGGGAACCAAACTCAGTGGCTTTTGCTCTCGTTATCCAGACAGCTTTAAAATGTTGCTGCATCTAGTCAGCTGGACAGAATTTCCAGTTGCAGGTAGCTGATGTCTCTTTCAGCAGGCCATTGATAAGGTGCCATTGACAGGATGTATTTGTAGATTAACAGCACTGGATATGACTGACCAATTCTTACAATCCCTTTTAGAAGTCTAAGGGCACCCTTTGATTTTTAAATTGGTTTAAAATATACATTTTTTCTCTTTTCATTGCCTAACTTCTAGGAATTAAAAAAATAAATCATCCCCCCGCCAAATTCACATGACTCTATCTATCCTTTTTAATCCATCCAGACTTCAAGACAATTTTATTGTTTTAACATTTGGTTTCATCACTCTTCTGTACATTTTCTGCAGGCTGAGAAATCTCCATAAGGCATTTTATTGCAGGTATATGACATCTGATTAATGCAGCCACCATTATAATTAAAAAGCCCTTGTTCCAAGAAGATAATTGCATTTCCTTTTCTTTTGATTCAATTATATTGGTATATTACCCTTACATTTCAAATTTCCATTTTTAAGGTATTACATTCTTATAGGAAAGTTTGATTTCTTTGCAATTTTGAGTGATTTTAAAGATTATTATTGGTCACAAAAATTAGACAATTGACAGAAAACACGCAGCTCTATATAGAAGAATTTGCTGTTACCAATACTACTACCAAATTTTTTCTCTAATTCCGGACTTCAGCCACAACCCACAAGTGGAAATAAAGTGCTGAATAAATGTTAAAAATTAATCACTTTCTCCTACATGGCAACTGACACTGAGCTTTCTGAGAGAGCCTGTCTGAGGATACGGCAACCTTCACTGTAGCTTCTCTGAACACAGCAGATCTAAATAATCATTCGGGTCACTTTCTGTTAAATATAAGAACACAACCATTAACATTTTAACGTAAGCAAAGTGATAAAGTTACTGAGAATGATGTCTCATCTTCAGCTGATGTCTTCTAACCATAGCTACCATTCTCAGGCAAGAATGGTGCTTCAAAAGGCATATGCAGACACAAGATATTTGGGAGGAAAATCCTAAACACAAATAACCTCTCATGGAATCACAGAATAATTTAGGCTGGAAAATAAGATCATTGAATGTAACCCCAGCACTGCTAAGTTCACCATAAAACATGTTCCCAAGCACCACATCTACATGTCTTTTAAATACCCCTGGGGATGGTGATTCAATCACTTCCCTGGACAGTCTGTTCCAACGTCATACAACCCTTTCCCTGAAGAAATTTTCCTGATATTCTCCATCTAAGCCTCCCCAGTGCAACTTGAGGCCATTTCCTCTGCTCTTGTCACTTGTTACCTGGGAGAAGAGACCAACCGACCCCCACCTTGCCACAACCTCCTTGCAGGCAGTTTTAGAGAGCAATGAGATCCCCACTGAGCCTCCTTTTCTCCAGGCTAAACACCCCCAGCTCCCTCAGCTGCTCCTAATCACACTTGTGCTCCAGACCCTTCCCCAGCTCCATTGTCCTTCTCTGGACACACTCCAGCTTCTCAAAGTCCTTTGTGTAGTGAGAGGCCCAAAACTGGACACAGGATTTGAGGTGTGGCCTCACCAGTGCCAAGCACAGGGGGACAATCCCTGCCCTGGTCCTGCTGCCACACTATCGCTGATCCAGGCCAGGTGCCATTGGCCTTCCTGGCCTTCTGGGCACACCCGGCTCATGTTCAGCTGCTGTTGACCAGCATCCCCAGGTCCTTTTCCTCCAGGCACCTTTCCAGTCTCTCTTGCCCAAGCCTGGAGCGTTGCTTGGGGTTGTTGTAATCCAAGGGCAGGACCTGGCATTTTGCCTTCTTGAACCCTATACGGTTGGCTTTGGATCATCCACGCATCCTGTTCAGATCCCTCTACAAGAGCCTTCTACCCTCCAGAAGACCAACACTCCTACTCAACTCGGTGTCATCTGCAAACATTCTGAGGGTACTTTTGATCCTCTCATCCAGATTGTCAGTAAAGATGTGAAACAGGACTGGCTCCATTACTGAGCCCTGGGGAACACCACTGGTGACCAGCCCCAGCTGGATGTAACTCCATTGCCCACCACTCTCTGGGCCTGGCCCCACAGCCAGTTTTTACCCAGGAAACAGAGCACCCATCCAGTCCAACAGCCAGTTTCCCCCAGGAGAATGCTGTGGGAAATAGTGTCAAAGGCTTTACTGAAGTCCAGGTAGACAACATCCATGGCCTTTCCCTCCTCCAGTGAACAAGTAACCTTGTCATAGAAGGAGATCAGGTTGGTCAGGCAGGACCTGTCCTCCATAAACCCACACTGCCTTGGCCTGATCCCCTGATTGTCCTGTCCACAATAGCATTCAGGATCATCTGTTTCATATCCTTCCCTAGCACAGAGGTCAGGCATCCTCCTTCTTAGACCTTCTTGTAGATGGGCATCACATTTGCAGAGCTCCAGTCAACCGGAACCTTCCTGGTTATCCAGGACTGCTGGTAGATGACAGAAAATGGTTCGGTAAGCTCTTCTGCCAGCTTCCTCAGTATCCTCTGAAGCTAAAGCAGAGTTAAAAGACTGTCCCTTGGGGGACTCTCAAACAGTCTCCAAAGCAGGCCCTATGTCCTACAGAAGTCCAAGGTGGCAGTTGTGCTGAGCATCTTTACTCCTCTGATAATTGAGAATTTCTGATCACAAGATGGCTGCCAAACATCATGTCACCCACCAATCCTTCTCTGTTTGCAAACAGCAGGTCCAGCAGGGCACCTTCCTCAGCTGGGTCTCTCACCAGCTGTATCAGGAAGTTATCTTACACACACTCCAGGAAACTCCTACACTATTTCCTCTCTGCTGAATTGTATTTCCAGCAGACATCTGGTAAGCTGGAGTCCTCCATGAGAGCAAGGAGCAGTGATTATGATACTTCTCACAGCTGGTTATGGAATATTTCATCTTCCTCTTCCTCCTGGGTGGGAGATCTGTGACAGTTGTGTGAGTCATCCCACCATACCTTGTGATGACAACTATATGATCGTTTTCCAATTGCACTATGGTTTCCAGTTCCTTCTGTTAGTTGCCCATGTGCATTAGCACAGGGGGATTTCAGCTGGGCTGTTGATCCCAAYACCCTTACGAATGCCTAATTGCCTTAATTACTGTGTGATCATTCTCAGGCACTTCCACAATTCCTAGCACATCAATAACCCTTGTGTCTTTACTGTTTCATAGATCTCCAGCCCCACCGAGACAGCAGACCAAAGGACCAGCAACCATCCCTCAAATATTGGTGTGCTGTCCCCAGGCTTGAGTGAGTTTGGTTTTATCCATTTTCCCCTTCAAATCCATTTAAAGCTCTTTCAGTGACCCCTGATAACACCTGTGCAAAGATCCTTTTCTCCTTTTGAGACCGGTATAACCCGTCAAACATGCAACCTGCACTTAAATCTCACTCACTTGCAAGAAACTTCTGACTGTGGCAAAGCTTTAAAAGCCAGAGACCTCATGAGAGTTAGTCTGGGCAGAATCAATGATGTCTAGATTTACTTAAATTAGCACAATAGCTAGATGATTGATGAAATTGGGGTTGTAAGCATCACACGCAAGTTAGATATTTTTTCCATCTACAACCTGAAAGTTTTTCCTTTTCCTTCCTGCCCACACAAACATTTTTGTTAAAATGCTTCCACAGGGCTTTCTGGAAAAACATGAAACTGACATTTTGGAGACATTACCAACTCTACGTGTGCACAGAACAAGGATCAGCACACAAACAAAAATACAAATATCAAGGTACTGCCCCAGAAACGAAGCGTCAGTCTGACTCTGAACACTTATAAATCAAAGAAGTATGATATTATTATCCACTTGCCTCTTTCTCCTTCAGGGTACCCAGAAGCATGCCAACTAGTGCCAGCTGTGCTGACAGCTATTCATTAAGTCTCTCAGGAAACTGCTCTGAGATTTAGGGGTTTCATTAATTCCTCTAAAAGCATCAGAGCAGGTGCTTTACTCATAGTGGGAAATCCAGATGCTTCCTTTCAAGATAGCTCATATATGCTTCGGTGTGGTCAATAATAATGTTTTTGAGGGCTATAAATGGCGGAATGCATTGCTTTCTTTGCTCTCGCCTAATTAAATAAAGCAACAGGCACTTACTGGCAGTCGTAGTCCTGACAGTGAGTCCTCCCTGAATCTCACCATGCACATCTTGCACCTGAGCATGTGCTGCAATCGAGTCAGGGATAAGTTCAGAACAAGCAAGCAAGAAAAATGACAGTAAAAAAATTTCCACTCTCAAGGAACTTCCTTTCCTTTTCAGGAAAAAGCAGATGGGATTCTCCTCCCTTCCTGCTCCCCAGATGGGTAACCTCAGCACCAGCCAACTGACCSTACAGAGACTACTCTCTCCTGGGGCAGTATTTGTCAGTGCAGAACCTCAACTATTTCCCGTTCTGGGATTCGCTTGGATACATTCTCCGTTAGCAATAGAAATTACAATGGATTATTTTCCTCTTTAGTTTAAGACATGAAGGATGAAAGTTTAATGCTTGATCCTTTTTCCTGACTGACACAGTATGGATGTTATTATCCACGTAGAGATAAAAGTTTCTTGCATGCCTTGGATCCCAATGATTACATTTTCCTCCAGAAAGAAAGAAACTCTTCACCTTGTATCYAATTTTTACTTAATGTCTCTCCACTTACTCTGTTTTATGAAATGTGAAAATTTGTAATGGCATCTGTTATTTTATATATCTCTTTCACTATATATGCTTTGGATGTATTTTTATCACATAGCCTTTGTCTTGTAAGCACATTAAAAAGGCTTGTCCATTGAAGTCCATCACAAATAATTAAGTTTTATAAATTATTTTTATTTCTTTTTTCTTAATTACTTCCTTAAGACAGAATGGCTGAACTGAAAATACTACTGGTACTAGGAAAGCAACGGCAACTGATATAATCTAAGAATCTCTACCTAAGCTCATCTCTATTTTTCTTATTTCATTCTTCATATTTGCAGAGTGTTGGAGTTAAGACCTGAGACAAAGAAAACAGTTTGCCTCTGCAAATAATGTATGCATGGGTGATATTTTTTCTTCTTTTTTTTCTTTTTCTCTTTAATGAAGGCATTTTAATTGCTTTTATTCATTCGTATACCAAGAAGTGTGAATCAAACAAAATGATTCCCCTGTTATGGTTTTGAAATATCAGTTTTTCCAAATCTTTCCAAATGGGACAGGCATATTTATTATTAATAACTCTAATTTCACAGTCTCCCCATTTGCACATTGCCATGATCTTACATAGCTTTAACTGAAATTTGTGTGTATGTACACATATATACATACAGATTACATGAAATCAAGAACTACCTAATAGTAGTGGTGCATTTTTTTCCCTGAAATTACTAAATATACATATCTAGCATGATATAATAATTTCAAAATTAATTGTATAACTCTTCAGGATTCACTGTAAAATTCCTATTGACGTTTACAGGAGCAGAGTCAGTTGTGGGAGCCCAACACTTCCAAAAGCTTTATGAAGACTCCATGCTGTACAAATGTTTGCAGGAACTCTAGGAGGAACCCAGGGCTTTTATTTTCTCAATCTATAATTTGTTAATGCGTTAGTCTGTGTTAGCTCTGACTTTTTTTTCCTCTTTTTTGATGTTTATGACAGATTTTTCTGTCACTTTTCCTCAGCACTGGAAAAATAGACAACGTCAGAAAACATTTTACTACCCAGACAAGTGTAATTGATATCTCTCTTTGTCTAGAAGTTAATAAAGCTTTGAGTTTTCCACATGAGAATTGCTTGTAAGGGTTTGGAATGGGGCTGTGTCCATCTTTATCCAACTAAGGGAAACTTCTGTGCATTTCTTGACAGCATTTATTCAATTGTATCCATGTACTCAGGTGACATCATATATCCACAAAGGAATTTATGAATATTAGAGGAAAACTGTGTTCCTACTGAGAAATGTCAAAAACAGGAACTAGCTCTAAGACTGGCAATGTTTTGTTATAACCCTGAACTTTTCCACTGTAGAACAGTGAGTTTCAGCTGATCAATTTATCTGTGAAATACTTCCTTATGCCATAAACTATAGGGGAGGATGGATGCTTTTCAAACAACACATGGATACTGCTGCCAAAATGTCTTTTTACTTAAATAGGATTGGAGTCCACATTTAATGATGAAAGTGCTTGTATATGATGAAAGGGCTTCTACACTTGCACTGCCTTTCTGATTAACACTTCCCACAAAACGAACCAAAAGCAATGAATTTTATTTAACAGCTCCAAGATTATGACAGAAAATAAGATTTACAGCGCTTTAAATCTTTCTTTTTCTCCTAAAAGAATTAAATTATTTGCCTAAAATACGAAAAAAGTAATTTCTTAAGTTCAGTTGATAAAGGCCATGAGAAATGAGGTTTCCAATCTTTTAGAAACTAAAGCCTTGGGTAAGGTGTTTTGTCCTGAGGCTCYCTTGCCACAAAGGGCAAAGGGCTGAGCAGAGCTGTCCAAGGCAGCTAAAAAGAGAAAAGTAAGTACCTCACTCTGGCCATGGTTCTTTCTCTTGAGCCTGATTTGAGGTTATGAGCTCATGTCGATCCTGTCTTACAATACACAGAGACACAGGTAGCTTTTGAAGGAGAGACACAAGAAGTGGGGATGGGCAGAGGAATGAGAATTTTAGAAACTCACACCACCATGGTCCACTTTACTCAGGCAGGGACCCTCTGCCTCTGTGCCTCTGCCTGACTTAGTACAAGAATATATAAGAAGGATAAGAAATATATAAGAATATACAAGAAGTATAAGAATAGCTGAAGTCTCAGACCTATTATAGCCTACAGGAGCTTATGCACTGATTTTAATGGAAATGGGTTTTCAGTCAGAACTAGGGAACTTTTTTCACAAATACATTTATTAGATTGGAATGTAGTTTGCCATAGGAAGTGTCAAATGCAATAATAGAAATTCACTTCAAAAGCGTTTTCCCATTCAGCTTCTGTCATCCTATGAATATTTTGGTTTCCATTTCAATATGAGACTAAAAAATTACACGTTAGGTGCCCTATTTGGACAAACCCTGCCTTATTAAATATCACATATTTCACCATATTAAATGATGCAACATTTTCTTTAACAACCATAAAAATAATAAGAAAATAGGCAGAGTATATATTTAAATATATAGCCAGAGTGCTAGACCCAACCGATAAGAGAATGCAGAAAAATGGCATTTATATTCTCAATCTGATAGGGAATCATTGTCACATTTCTAAAGAAATGTAACTAAATGAAGAATTTCAATTTATATTAAAAAAAAAAATCAAATTTTTCTGTAGAGGAAGCAATAAAAAAATTTCTAACTAGCACTACTTCAAAAAACTTCATTTATGAAGACCATTATTTTGACCTCATTTACCAGCACAGAAATCACTTCAAGCTGATTATAGTAGCAACTTATCTGTCATGCTCTTTTGAAATAAAAAGAACAAGAAAAATTGTATCAATGTAGTAATTATATTAAAATATCTTCATTTTTATAATTGGTTTTATACGTTAACAAGAGAGAACAATGTAACCAATGAAGTAATTACTTGCTTCTATCTGATCCCTATTTTTGTAAGAAACAAAGTTAAACCCTGAACTAATTATTTTAAAATTCTCCTTTTAACCGGCCTTACTTTTTATTTTCTGGAGCCGCAAATTGACGTTTTCAGTGGAATAATTAAGTTAAATGCTCCTCTTTTCTGCATGTTTTCATGTAATGGGTGTTGAAGAGAGGAAACAACAAACAAGCCAATGAATGGACTACTGTAGAAATTGAAATCTTTCTACTCTTTCCTGCTTGGATGATCTATCCTAGGCTGAAAGGAAATACAATTTGATGCCTTTACTAACACAGCTTTAGAGGCAAGGCTCTAACTGCTCCCTTTAGCTGAGGCTAAAGGCAGTGCTGAATTTTATTGCCTTCACAGCTGCACACACGTGTTAATATCAGAGCCAGGTGAGCCCTGTTTGACTTCTGAAGTGTATGTAATCTGGTTGTGTCTCAGAGACGTGGTAGGGCTTTTTGAATTCAGCAACAAGTCAGTGTTCTGGGAAGTCTGGTGGCGTGAATTCTATTTCCATGCTTAATAACACAGACTGCCTCAAAATGACTTCTTTCTTCAGGAATGTAAGGAATTAAGATAAAATAGTCAATTATTCAGATTCTTCAGTTTGGAACTGTTCCTGAAAACTGACTTAGATTCAGTCCTAAGCCAAAATTTAACTCTGTGAATGCCTACAGACATGTATATATACACATATATTCTACACATATATATATAGATACATACATAGATCTTTACATATACACACGTGGAAACATGCCCACTCACGCACCACAAAGACTGCTATTACCCTGGAATGACAACAAATTCTTCAACTTACTGACAATTGCCTTTGCCCAGCCTGGAACAGCAATAAATTTAAATCAATCCTTAGTCCCTGCTCCCCTAAAATGAATTCCTAACTCTGAATTAATTGTCATAACCTTGCAACTCCCACGTGTCTCCCTTAAACGTTCCTATTGTCACTAATCCTCATTTTAGTATTAGAATTTAGGATATTCCCCATGTAGGCACTTCTGACTGCAATCTACACTGGAGCCAAATTACCACTACAGCAGAGTACCTCATTATCCCCTTAGCTGATGGTAATATATCGTTACAAACCCTTACTTTTGTCCTGTGGTATTTGAGCAACAAACTTGGCATTTCAGGTTCTGCTGAGTCCTAACTCCAAATTTAACACCAACATCAACATGAAATTTGATTGCTTCCAGAGGTGCAGTAAATCCTACCTGCTGTAAGAACTGTGCCACTTTTTGCACTTTCAAACAGGTTTAATGTGAGTCCTCATTCCTTGCACTTCCTAACAGGAGATTGAGGTCTCTTGCCTTTAACCTCAGCCAAACCCATAATGCAACTGTAAACATAATTAGTCTACAAATTTACATGGGTTACTATCATAACCCTGAAAATCAGATTTTGAATTATTTGTTTCTGCTGATGCCTCTGATCCCTGTATTAACTGCTTGAGAAGATCTAGAAATTAATGTACCTAATCAACTGCTGCTTTCAGCTTGAGAACTGATCCACGTTATACCAAAATCATGGCCTAGTTACACCAATACAAGTTAGGACCATAAATCATAATCTCAGTTCCTGCTGACATCCAGGATGTTAACTCTATAAATTTGGAATGCTACAGACACAAATCTAAGTCCCAAACTGTAATCATCTCTGATCACCAAGTATCTTTCTTTGCTTCTCTGAACTCTAACAGCCTTCCTTTTCTTGTTCAGGACTACCCTTAAAGTTGAAACTACACCATTGCAGCTCAGCCCAACCTTACAAGCCTTGTACCTTCTCTCAAAAAGCAAAAACCTTGCCCTTAGACCAGAGAAGATCATATTCCTCATCACTAAATGTAAACCTTTGTCTGACCATAGCAATAATCCTATCTGTTCAGTCTTTCCTGCCCTGACCCCTGAACTGAAGCTGAGCCACATCTTCTTCATCCAGAATTCATTAAAAAAATTAAGATTTTCTGCAAGTTTTCATCATCTTAGCCATATGGATATAAGATAATTTAAGCAGTAAAACTATTTATTTAGACATTACTGACTTTAATATATTTTGCGGACAAGTGAACCCATCCTGGTCCAGACTACATTATGATACTTATTTCATTCCACCAGAGCATTCTCACCAGACTTTCATGACCCTGTTTATTCATTATTCTTCTTTTGTCTGGATTGTATTCAAGACACAAACTTTACTGCAATATTTAAAGCAATCCTGTTATCTAAACCCTCTTAAACTATAATCTAGCCTAGTCCTCACTCAAACAATTGTACATCTTGGACCACTAATTGTGTCACATCTATGAACACTCTTCCCTCCTGCTTTGGCAAACAGATGAGCACGGGGTAAGAACAAACAAATTGTTATAGTTTGGACTGGCAAGATTTGAGTTAGAACTTGATTTTGCTTTACTGTTTAAGACAGCAGGGGTTAGGGAGAATGAACTTTAATATATGAAGGTCCTAACCTTCAAGTTAACCAGCATTAGGGGCTATCTTAAGCTATCTTATGGCTCAGAAGATTAACAGGTATAAACATATCATCATGTGTAAATTGGAAAGTTTTGTGGATACTTTGTCTTGATTGTCTGTCAAAAAGAAAAAAATAGAGTTTTCTTTCTTTTCTTTTTTTTTGAGGTATTATGGTTAGATTGCTGTTCTTAAAGCTATTTATATAAAATGCCAGACAAAGCAATATAAGTGGAAAACCGATRGGAAAAGTTTATCTAACTAGCAATACCTGTGGCTTGCTAAAGGATAAGAATCATTCTTCCTTATATAAAATTACAGAGTCCAACATTTGTTTGACTTTTGCAGGAAYCAAGGAGGAGCTAGGTGTTTGATGGGAGGAATGGTTCATTGATTATTTGTGAGGCTGTAATTTGACAATCCAAACACTACTGTTGATTCATTAAATAAAGGTGACTACTATTTTTGTTAAATATGCTTGGTTCCTGCCTTTATGAATGTTACCTGGGTCTCTTCTGAAACTGAAAATCTGAAAGCACATGTTTCTGATCCAGTAACCTGCTTGATTTTATAATGCCAGTATGACTGCCTCCAGGCTATTTGTGGCCTGTGACTAACATGAAGTCTGAAGACTGAAAGAGAACTGGAAATACTGATGATAACACTAGGATTTTATCCAGCAGAATTTGTTTTAGAATTTATGATTAAGACTGGTGCTCATGACTGCTGCCCCTCATGAGGGAGGAAGTATGGTTTTCCCCCTGGAGCCTGTCAGAGAAAGGGGAAAAAACTGATATGACAAGCACATAAAAGTTACATCCTAACTCTGTGGATCTGTCATGATGGTTGATACAATTTGTTCTTTAAATCCTGTTACTTCTAGTCTTAACCCTAATGAAATTACAGTGCCACCACTCATCAATTCCTAACAGTGCCTTAAAACAKTTGCTTGTGAAAAACTCCTACCCCAGCCTTACAGGAGTGAGCAATAAATCTCCCAGTGCCTTCTTGCTCTCCAGTCCTCTAACTCTAGTCTTAATCTCTTCTTGACAGTATACAGCAGAATCTGTCACTGGCTCAAGAATTAACATTAAGCTGCACGTTAGTGCTGTGACTGACTTCTCTGAAAACACCCAGCCAGGACACTTTGTCAGACCAGGAGCTGTCAGGAGATCCCTGCTACCACTGCTGGAGCAGCAGTAAAATTTAGAACAGTGGAGACAGCTGTATATTTCGGTCCTGCTAAGATCAATAAAGGTTGTTGCTGACACGGGCAAATACCTTACACAGAATTCAGGAGGAGAATGAATTAGAACAGTTTCCATTATGGCTCTGGTTAGGTGTGGAACAATCCCATTCTTCTGCCTGAAAATGCTGCACATCTAACGGTGATGAGCAATCCTGGAACTGGGAAGGTGAATCATGGGGTGCTTGAGGACTTCCAGATCATCCCTGAGAGAGGAAGAAAGGCTGGCCTGATCCTGCAAGATGCAGGGAAAGGATTATTTTAACCCAGAGTTAGAACTCAGGATAGCAGAAACTGAAGAACTAACTCCTGGAATAATTCTGCCAGATTCAGTGTATAATTTATTCTGRGACCGTGAGGGGTGAGTGCTTTGTTGTGTTAAGGCTATATTTAGGCCTGTAGTGGGGTTTGGGACAGCTGAAGTAGGAGAATTAATATCAAGTATGAATTCTGCATGCCACACAGAGCTGGGCTTTTAGATATATTTTGTTCTGGTCGTGTTTAGATGGAGCTAATAAACTACTCTGTTAAATATAGGTTTGGCATTAGGCTTTAGGAAGAAGAATTACTGTGTTTTATTGTACTAAGTAGGAGTGAATGCCAACAGAGTGCTGCTGGTTGACTGTTAAAGGTAGTGTTATATTTGAGTCAGACTTAGCGCCAGTCTTTAGGAAAACTAGCTGAATTTGTCTGGGGTTAGCATAATTGCTTGCCTGTATGAGAATAAACTAGCATGAAGTAAAAACCATGTTTTTGTCTTTAGATCCAGGTACCGCCACTGGAAGAAAAGTATCACTGGAAAGGAACAAATCAAGTGAGGTATACGTTTGTGATTATTGCTTGAGTTAATCAAGATCATTACAGTATCTTGTTTTTCTACTAATGTCAGAATCTGGTTTAGAATTAGAATTAAATCTGACCACTGTGGTTCACTGAGAGATCCTACAAAGGCTGCAGAGATAAGATGAAGGTCAATGCCAGCAGTGGCATTTGGCATTTGATTGATATCAGGACCGGGGAAGGTCATTGCACTTGTGTTTAATGGTTGTATTAGGGCAGGCACCTGAAAGAGCAGAGCCAGGTTTATTGATTGAATTTCCAAGATTAGCAGGGCTAGGATGGTATCTTAAATAGGTCATACTTAGTGCAGGGACTAACAAGAATTGCTGCTCTTCTGAGTTAAGTTTGTGATTAGAATTTGCTGTGTCAAGAACTAAAGAGCTGAAGCCAGCAGGCTGGAGAGGAGTCAAACTGAGAAGGTTGGCTTGTTGTTTGTTCTGGATGTAATTATCTCTGGGCTGTGAGATACCTGATAGGATAACTATGTAGATGAGTCTCCATTAAAAGAAAAAAAAAAAAGGCGGGGGACTGGGATAGTCCAGATGATGAAAAGTTCTCAAAATACCYGTGCCTTTAAACTCATTGCATTACCTTACTTTTTTTTACAATTTATAAAGCTCAGACTACACGAATCCCCTCCACTTCAAAGCTGGAAATGTTGCATAGCTCAAATAAATGTAGCAAGAACAGATTTATCCTGCTCAGGTAGAGCACTGGATTCTAGCTAATAAGCCTTCTGAAATTTAGAGCACTGGACAGCTCTGGCTGGGCACAGACTCATTCTGCACCTGAGGCACATCAGGACTTATTATTTCAGATATAGCTGAGATTGCCCTGAAACACTTTGCTGTTTTGAAGCAGATCTCGGGAAGAAACAAAACCACATGAATCAAACATCCCCCTCATAAAATTAAATCCAACCAAAATACACAAATCTGATGATACAAAAACTGAGAGAATAATTGCAAGTAAATTTGGACTTGATGATCCTTGTGTTTCCCTTCTGACTTGGAATATTTCGTGATCTGGAAATAAAGTTAACAATACGCTCCTTTGCAACCACAGTGTGACTATTTTAACTAAAATGCATGCTGTTCAGAGTTGCCTTCTACATATATGGATTTTTCTTTCCTAAATTTCTTTTTTGAAGGTAAACAACAACAAGAAGAAATTATATTCACAGTTCCACTACTGGAAATATTAATAAAATATAACTATCTACCTTTGTTTCAAATGGAACTTTCAGTTTAAGAAAATAAAACAAGTATTTCTAAAATCCCAAAAATTTTAGTTTTTATTATGACATAAATATTCAATATGTAGCCATATAGCAGTTGAAAGGATCTGAATTAATATGTGAACTCATATAAAAGCTTTGCAAAATGGTTTTGAACAACCGTTTTGCTCTCTTTTGCTTTAAAGAGAGGTAAACTGAATTAAAATGAACTACTTGCTAATTTTCTCCATTAAATAAAAGGAATTACTGTATATTCAGAAATAATGTGATGTAATTTTGGGAAGGATGTGCTACCTTTTAAACATATTGACTAGCTGAAGCCCTGTTTCAAAACCAGGAAAATTCAACTGGCTAACCATTAGGGTTTCTTTGCCTTTGGTTCTGTGATGAGTCAGAACGTACACTTGCACTAAAGCAGCACAGAAACCTTCATTCCTACCCTAGAAACACTGGATAATCACAGGGGTAACATTCCAGGTGGGGCAGTAGGATTTAATACGGTGCCCAAGGCAGCAGCCGTTACACTGATTTTACCTTTTCACTTTTGCAGTGGTACCCACAGTGTTGGAAAGAGGTTGATAGAGCAATGAAGGTCAGGAAATGCCCCGAGGCCAACAATATTGTACAAGATGCTGCTACCCAATGGCCCACAAGACCCTGTTTCTTTGTTGACTCTGGTCCCATCTGAGCATCAGAGAGCAGCTGGTGTGAGCATTTCAAAGCAGTCAGATTATGAAACAGCATTGACAATGATGTTTAATTAATGAGGTCTGGGCTCATTCTAGACAAGGACAAGGCTGGGAAGGAAGAAATGCTGATGGCTAATGGTGAACAGCTTTGACCTGAGCTCAGAAATCTGATCAAACACCCATTTGTGTCAATGGAGTGATATCATATACGTGCAATCCTAATAAGTTAAAAAGAGGAAGGAATTAGGACTTGAAAACAGAAGCTAGCACTGATGGAAACATTTTTAAGGGAATTTTCTCATCCACCACAAAAATTTTAAATAGACACTGAGAATGGGAATTTTCATACTGAACTGTGGTTACCTAACTAGTCAGCACATATTACAAGTTATGCTCCCTTTTCAACTAGAGAGATAGGCATCCTCAGAATGCGATTAATTCCTCCTGTTTTAGCTCTTCAATAATCTTTGGATGGATTACTCTCTGAAGACACTCTAGCCTCYCAACCTTGTTTAAAGTAATAACAAGGTAGGGAAGAAAGTGTGTGTTTTTATCTGGAATTATCTGTTTGTCTGTTGAAATTGAACCCTAATATTTCAGTTGCAAGCACTCCAATATTAGAACGGTAACAAGTTCAAAGAGGTCATAATCCTGCCTCTGACATTTGAATAGTTTTAAAATTAAAAAAAAAAAAAATCTGAGTAACAGGACATTTTTTTTTGATCTTTAATGTAGAGACCCAGCTAGATCTTTTGCAGCCTACTTCATTCCTCTCTCACATTATTAGTGCATTCATCATCTTACAAGTGCATGCAAGTACTTTTGAAAACACCATATGAGGGTTCATGGGGTCTGTTGTCTGTAAAATCATTCTGTCTGACATTTTTATAAAACCTTCATCAAAAGTGCTCCCATGAGCCTGTACCCATTTAGATGAGGTCAGTATGTTCCTGTTCCTGTCTGGTAAACCTACTCATCTTTCTGAATATGAAATGATTTTCTAAAAAATGTCAATTGTAAAACAATCCTAACTGCAGTAACACAGCCTATGGTAAGGATGGCTGTTCTCCAACCAAATTCGTGTAATCTTGTTCACTTAAGTGAAAAGTAACGTGCATATATCTGCTTTAATCTTGATCTTTGAAAAAACATCAGTCCAACAGACATTAAGCAATCCTTGTGAAACTAATTTTATAAACAGACATTTGCATTTCATTACATGTACATTAGCATAGAGTGATTGACACCAAGTTTTTCCAGGGTTCATGTTCTCAGGCGTTTAAATTTCATAACAACTTTATTTTGTAAGCACAAAGAAGGAAAAAGAGGGATTATGTTTCTGTTCCCCAGTCAGGCTTAGCAATGTGAACAGCCCTGGAGAGCAAACCAGACAGTGCTGAGTACCCCACACCCAAACCAGACAGTGCTGAGTACCTGTGTCCATGGTGCACCCGTTTCAAGCATGGGGAGGAGGAGGAGGAGGAGGAGGTTTCAGGCCAACTCTTGTCTGGTTCCACGGCCCGAGCTCCCACTCACATGGGGGCACAGTAAGTGAATACCTGCAGAGTTCACTGAAGTTCAGCTCCACCCAAAGGGAATTCAGACCAAGCACGCTGATCCAACTCCATAGCGTGCACCAAAGCATCATAAGCAGGGAGCATTGGAGAAATATTTTGAAATAGTATTCCTGATCCAAGTGAAGCAGTAATGCAATGCTCAATGAGAATAGACCTCAGGAAAGTACTAATGAAAATAAAATAAATGTTTTTTTCACCTGCTTTGAGTTTTGAAGACACAAGAGTCAGTTTACCTCTCACCATCACCAGCTAGCAACTGAGATGAAGCAAAGAGATTCCTTTCCTGCTTGCTTATAAAAATTGAATTATCTTAAATTCTGCTTGCTGGGATTACAACAGGAAATTTTGAGACTTAGACTAACACTGCTAATTGCAGACAAGATACCAAAACATATCCAGGTGTGGAATAAAGCCCTTATTAAGTGAACAGCTGTAAAAATAGTCTCCTTCTTATTGAACAAATTGCTGACGCAGAGTCAGGTTATCCTCTTCTTTCATTAGCAGCAGCAATGTTAGGGGTAGCAAGGTACTCTGGGACAAAATTACCAGGCACCCAAGCAAAGGTTTTTCTTTTGTGAACTGTTGAAAAGCTACTGCTACCTATTTTATCTGTTCTCAYGAATCTTTGTTGAAGTCATCAAACTGGTAGCAACTAAAGAAACATGTGATACAAGAAGCAGAATGTCCTTTGAGTTTGATGTATAAKATATGGCCTGAAAAAAGATTAAAATATGAGCAAATGAATTAAAAATAACTTAAAAAGAATAAATACAGGCTATGGAAAATATYAATGTGAAAAGGCCTTTTACTGATTTAAAATTTAATTGAATTTCAAAATGTTCCACCTCAGTAAAATGCTGAGGAAGCTTTGTTGTGTATTTACAATTTCCTGGATGTCTTAGAACTGATTGATGACAAGCATGTTATAATTTTGTCACAAAAGACAGTTATATATGAAAAGAAAAAAGAAATATTTTCTCAGCACAAAAACTGCSAGTGTATTTAGCAAGAGACTTGTTTTTAATATAGTGTCGTTGCATTTTCTTAATAGGTAAGACATCCATGATCTATCACTTGGGCCTTAACACTCAAATAGATTTTGAAATGCTGGTGTTCAGCAGTCTAGCCCAAAATTACACAGGGGATACAAGTTTAAATGCTCTCATTTAGGTCATAGTAACATATTATGGTTTAATCAATACACAGAAGCAATCGTTTACTCTTTGTGATAGTTAATGTTGTTTAATTCTGAGAATTAATGACTTGTTTAAAATGAGGAGTAAAAGCCATATTCTAATTTGTGAATAAGGCAAGTTTCAGTTTCATAGAATTGCATACTGTTAAAAGAGTGAAAGACAAGAAAATACCACTTCAATCACTACAAGTACATAATTTCAACTTGGAGGGCATTTTTTAAGTACTGCAATAGAAAAAAAAAAAAAGATGGAAAGAAATTTGTGTTAGTCAAAGCACAAGCCAGGTTTTTAATGAGGTATAAAAAAGGTCTCATAAAAACCACTGGAAGGTTGTTTGAAATGTCCAGTTTTGGTTCATAAAATTTACAGCTCTCAAGAGCCTTAATTTTAAAGGATTTCACATGACTTACAAGTCATGTAGCCAGACATGGTCCATTATGAAATTTGAAGTATTAACATATTTACCAGTTAATATTGGAGACAGAATCATGGGATTTATCATGAATACACTGGGTTTCGTGCTTGTTTTTTTTTCCTCCTCCTCTGTGGTAAGACATGCTGAACAGACCATAACCACAAATAAAACAGCAAATAGTGTTATTGTTTTTCAAATACTGAATCATACTTGCTACTCATTCCATTTAAACTTCCATTTTCTCTTCCAAAAACTACTGCATTCACATGTGATTTGCTATGAGCTAGGTTAGCTATCAAAATAAATCAAATGTGATAATGTATTGGCACTGGATTGTCATTGTAAATGTGTTAGAAGTACTATTTTTAGTTTTAAAACTGTAAGTCAATAAAAGCAAGCTTTATATGCTACAGAGTGTCAAGAAAAACAGGTAAACCAACAGGTTTTTGTCTCTAATGCAGAAGAAAAATATAAGGTGCCACTGTGACTAGGCACTTTCTAATAGACACTACACCTGTGTTTTTCAAGAACTAATAGAAGTGAACCTTTTTGTAATTTTACATTTAAACTTTAGAAGAATAAAAACTGAGATAACTTAATCAAACACTGAAATTAAGAGGATTCTGATTTACTTTCTCCTCAACAGAGACGTTAACCTTTCTTTACAACAAGTGCTCCATTGGAACATTTCAAGTCAGGCTCCTGCTAAGAAAAAGCTGATCAGTGCCATGGTACCAGGGTATGTTCTCAGTGTCATGTGTTTCATCTGGATATTTTGTGTGTCCTTTGTAGTGTGAATGGTCATAAATAACAAATTCCACAGGAAGTTGCCTTCCAGGTTGGGTAGGCTGCAGAACAGGACAGGTGGGACAGCCCATGCCATGACTGCCAGTCTTGCTGAGATGCACATAAGGCTTTCTTCAGAGTCCTCAGCTTTGTCACAATAGTCAAGGGCTGGGAAAAAAGGGTCTCTGAAATTCACTATGTTCATGGAATCCAGAGCAGATAGCTTTCCAACTTCCCATATATGCCCCAAAGAAGTAGGTACGCAAAATCTAGAAATGAGAATGTGTCATTTTTTCAATGCATTATATGTGAATTCTGTGTGCTCACATGCAAAAGCTGTATAATTATTCCCATCAGTTTTATCTGCAGGAGGAAGAATAAAGTTGTGAAAATGAGTAAGCAATTACATGATTGCACAAACACCTTCCTGATAACCAGGTTATTCATGTTTTTTAGACATTATCTGTACCTACAGTGAATGCAAATCTAAGCTGAAGAGGACTGTGGAAAAGAGGAGAGGAGGGGAGGTGAAAGCTGCACTGTTGCTGTTGCTCTTCCCAGCACCTGCCCACATCAGAGAGGGGCAGAAACAGGTCTCTGCCTCTCCAAAACCCTTAGGCAGATGAGCACTGCCTGGACATGGTTGGAGAGGCCTTCTTCAAGGGCCACAAGGCAAYCTTTGCAGGCTTCTGTGCTTTCACACTTGGATGCTTCCACTCTAATTCACAAGGGTGAAGGCAATGGATTAAACACCACCTTACAGTAAGTTCTCTGAAGTAAAAGYAAATCTTCAACCAAGGATTTGAAATGAAAAATATTTATCCTTAATTCATKACCAGATTCCTTCAAAAATTTGGAAAGGTATTGCTTTCCAAATATTAAAGAGAAGCTAGTCCTGGAGACAAAAATCCACAAGAGGCAAACAGAAGGGGGCAAAAAAAAAAAAAAAAAAAAGATTGGTATGGAGCTGGGGTTTACATTCTCTGCAATATAYATTCGTGCCTCAGCTTATTTTTAGACACTTTTTCTGTTGCTAATGTAAACGTTCCTTTTATTCCCAGTAAACCCAGAAATGTTACCTTTATCTCAGCTTCATCATTATTTTTAGGTGTTCTTGAGGGATAATTCTCTCTCTGAGCTCCCCATAGCATAGAAATGGAAGGCTGGTGTCATTGAAGCTGAATGATATTTTATTTTTAAAAAGTTATTTATATTTAATCCAATTATATTGATATAACGTATATCACGTATATTAACCAGCTGTGTATACAGCCTGATTTGCAAAGAGATTAAAGAAAGCACTGATGTGTGCCCAGYGTTGGGAGCGTTCCCAAAAAGTCCTGTCACATTCGATCATTTGTTCATGGCACCCAGCCTGCATTCAGCGGAGTTCCAGCCGCTGACAGGCCCGATGCTGCTGCAGCCAATATCAGGGGGTTTCTAGGAAAGGCTATGACAGTCTTTACCACGTGCCATCTCTGCAAGGGCATCTGGAGTTTTCACAGAGTGCCAGGAAAATCCATTTGATAAGCAAGTGCTGGAAAATATCCCAAGCGACACAACATGCTGGCAGTTTTCTTAAGGAGCTACTAGCATGGATTATTCCAGAACGTGGCCCCAAATCATATTTGAAGAATAYAGAAATACAGTAAACCTGGTAGGTATGATGTCTGCAAGAAAATTCACWGCTTTTCCAAATTATGACCATGAAAGCAGTAATAACAATCAACTGCCCTCTACATACACTAGAGAATGCTCTGTTTTAGAGACCATGATACTCCATAACCCTAACCCTAATCCCATAGCAATGCCTCGTTAAAAAACATAAGCAGACACAGTAAAAATTTAGTCCATGATATTATGTACACATTTCACCTGAACCACATTTCCTGTTGCCTGCTTGTTTTGTTGGACCATGAATGGCTGCATAACCAGTAATGTGGTTGAGAATGAGACCCACTGTGTTTTACACTTCACACAATTTTTATTGTTGTATATATAGAACAACAGGTGCATCTGATTCTTGACAGAGAAAGAGCTACTCTGTTAAAACTGTCAGCAATTTCTGTACAGCTCTTTCAAAGATTGTGAGCAATCAAGCAAATAAAAAGTAGAAGTTTTCAAAACTTGGCAGTGGTTACAGCTTCATACTGAAGATGGCTTTCCATTCCTGATCCTTTGAGTGCTTCTGTCCTGGCCCATAACAAGGCTGCTCAAAGCCCTCACCCCAACCACAATAGTGTTTTAATCTAGATGGTGACATGGTTTGTGGCAACAGCCTATCATGATATTCATTGCTTTTCTGAATTTAGGCTCTCATCAAGGTTGTGCCAGTCTGTTTTACTGAATGGATGTCACCTTCCTAGTAAGGATCATGTCTAGAGTATTACAGGGACTAAAAGAGACGTGAATGCCTACTCTGTTGCCTCTCTCTGGTACAAACCTAAATGAAAACTGCAAAGAAGGGTTTAGTTTGTTGCTGCTTTTTAAAGAAATAAATGCACATACATAGCTAATATCTAGTACCCCATGTCACTTAGGGTAATAATTTTGAGAGATACACTGTGTTAATAATATTTAAAGTCACTCTGGTTTTAGTTCCACTTTTCTACATTGCTCAACTGAAGTTTGGATTCTTTACTGTTGTTGAAAACAGACGTAAACACTGACAGAAAATGATTAAGCTATTTGTCCAGAGTAACTATTTGTTTTGGAATTTTAGAAGGTTCAGGTTTTAAATAACTATAACAACCTCTTAAAATTGTATAATTATACATTTAAAATTCTACTAATATTTAAGTTTCAAATTATAAAAGCAATTAATTTTTCTTAATTTGATAAAAGTAATTAAACTAAATTTCAAAATTCATCTTCTAAACTCTAAGAACATGAAGTTTGCTATTGAAACAAGTGCTACTGTTGAAAATCTTAGGTCACATGTGTGACCTAATTTAGTAATTGCTGGAAAATTAGTTTGAGACATTCTATTAAAGATGCTGCAGAAACATCATGTACTGCTCATTCATGTGATCACAAGAATGAGCACGGAAAGAACTTATGACTTTGTTTATTTTACTTATGGAGGTGATGATTTAGGTTATGCTTTAAGGTAGCTGGAGAGTCACTCTCCCTCTGTTACCAAAATGGATTTTTTCTTACCAGCAAGATGACATTGGAAGATATGGAATAGGGAGGGGGAAACAAGGGACAAATCAATGTTATATGAAAAATCATCCATCTGAAAAATGAATGAACACAATTCTTGACAATAGTCTCCTATGAATTACCTTCAAAGTACTTTGTCTGTTGTGAAATTTCTCTCTCTGTCCTAGATGGCAGACTCCAATGTCAAGTCTGCCCCCAGAAGGTGCATTAATATTCCCTATTGCTGGAGCAAGAACCATCAGACAGAAGAGGAAAGGTGGATGCTGAGCCTGAATGTGGACCATGAAATTAGAAAAAAAAGTCATTTAAATATATGTATGCGTAAATTTTTTGATTTAGTTTTGTTGAAGACTTAAACTAACAAGAAATTATGTACCCATGCATAATGTTACTTAGAGCTGCTTTAGAGATCTGTATAACATTCAGACCCTTAAAAAAATGATCATTTCACACCTAAAATGCTTTAGGTTGATGCTGCATTTGCTCAAATCAGCTTTTATTCTTTTATTCCCTTGGAGGTTATTTTTTTGTGAACTTTTCACATGCCTGCTTGTGCTGGTTTTGGCTTGGAATTAATTTTCTCCATAGTAGCTGGCATGGGACTGTGTTTTGGTTTTGTGCTGGAAACAGTGCTGAAAACAGAGGGATGTTTTGGTTATTGCTGAGCAGTGTTTGCACAGTGTCAAGGCCCCCTCTGTTTCTCACCCACCCCACTAATGAGGAGGCTGGGGGTGCACAAGATGTTGTGGGGTCACAGCTGGGACAGCTGACCCCAACTGACCACAGGGACATCCCAGACCATCTGGTATATATGACTCAGCATGTAGAGCTGGGGGAAGAAGAGGGAAGGGGAGGATGTTCAGAGTGATGGTGTTTTTCACTGCTATGCATGATGGAGCCCAGCTTTCCTGGGATGGCTGAACACCTGCCTGCCCATGGGAAGCAGTAAATTAATTCCTTGGTTTGCTCAGCTTTGCTTATGTGCATGGCTTTTGTTTACTCATTAAATTGTCTTTATCTCAACCCATGAGTTTTCCTCTCTTTTACTCTTTTGATTCCCTCCCCAAGTAAACGAGTGACTGCAGGGGGCTTAGTTGCCAGCTGGGGTAAACTATGACAGCGCTACAATAAACTTCTTGTTGTCTTGGTATGTCATGTATTCTGCACCCAACAGATGCCAGAGAGCTCCAGCTGAAAGATGCTATGCTTGGTGCAGAAAACATCGCTGAAAACACAGTGCCTTATTCAAGCTAGGTATCTGTCAGACCTGAGCTTGCCAGCACAGAGCCTTGTCAGACTGCGTTTACAAGATTGTGTACAAAAGATATGCAAAGCCTAACGTGAGAAAGCTGAGCCTAAATACAGACTTTACTCAATTTTCAGGTCTCTATTTGTGGGGCTAGTACAGTAGTTGCCATTAATATCAGTACAGCACTACCAAGAAAACAAGAAGGTAAGGATAGTATAAATAAAGGTTTTTCTGAAGATGATAAGTCAGAAGCAAGAATTTTTTCCCTGTTCTCACAGTCCATACCATTGCCTGCTATCTGTATCACGGTAGGCTTCAATAAATTTAAATTGCTGTGTTTTCTCCACGTATCTGAACCCAATAACAATGAAAGCCCATTAAAATATGTATCTGACTCACAATACATTGCAAATAATTATGAAGTCACTTCACCCACTTTATTATATATCAGTTCTTTGTTTGCATAACTACTCCTGTCATATATTTATAAGTTACTTGTTCCTGTTGGGCATACTTTTTCTCCTTTAATCTTTCAGGAAATTGGAAAGGGAAAAAACCAACAACATTAAAACTAACCCATTTAATTCCATACAAAGAAAAGGTCTAGCAAGAGACTCTGAGGTACTAAAGGCAGACAAGGAGAGAACAGGGAAAAGTTTTTGTTAATAGATGTGAATCATCCTTAAAGGTAGGTAGTCTCCACACACTTTTCCTTTTCATGCCTGAAAAACTACAGAATTTTCTCAACTTTAGGGTCAGTAAATTAATGAACAAGTATGTTTGCCAGCTTTTTATGAAAACCTTCAAACTTCACAATAACAAATAAATTAAATTGAAGAAAGCACAATAAAGTAGTATAAGGAAAAGAGAAGGACTCTARGGACTTCCTAACCTTTAATCAAGGCTGTAAGAAATCCCTTCTGAGACATGTTCTCAGACATGCTTCTTGATAGCCAAAAATCCTACCTAAGTGATTTTCTGGATACTCACCTCTCACTTAAATCTTTGCATGGTTAAGTATCTCTTCTCAGGTATTAATCTCACAATCTGTCCTATCCAGGCATATGTTGCATGGATTTACAATGAAGTCATGAGGGACTTCTGAAAACTCAGCAATAATCTGGTGTCAAGTCCTTAAACGAATTGTGTCCAGGCTTTTTTCTCAATCTCCAAGTAGAAACAAACTGTGGGGAAAAAATCCTAGCAGTATTATTATCTTGCCTTAGCAAAATAAAATTTGATGCTACTACTTTGCTTAATTGCTTTGGAAAAGTGTATGAARCAATATGTGACTGAAACAAAGAGCATTGCAAAAAAATATCCATCTACAAAACAAAAGGAAGGCTACACTCACTGAAAAAAACCCAGTACATTCTGAGATCCAATGCCTTGGCTGTCTCATGTYGGTTGGGAAAAAACCTAATAGTTAATTTGCTGGAGAGGTTGAAGCTGCAAACTTTAGGCAATGTCTGAAAGGAGCAAAGAGGGAAGGTAAATTAATTTGGACATCTTCATAAACAAGCTGCTTACCCACATTACAGATAGCTTACCCCAAAGTCATTTTTCCTATGCTTTCTTTGGACTACTGAATATTTAATTACTGTACAGGAAGTAGAATGGCTTCAATGGAAGGAATCTCTCCAGCCTCAAAAATCCTCACCTGGTAATGCTTAAATCAGTCCCATTGCCCTAAGCAGGAACAGAGGAGGAAAAGAGTGAAGCCATCACAACCCTTGCACCAGTCTGAGCTTGAGAAGTTTTCATAGACACTCAGCTCAGGGGCTAAACTTCTGCTGGGGACAGACAATCTGCGTTGACCTGAGGGAAGTGTCTAACTCTGAGGGAAAGGCACACTTCATTACATGTGTTTGTTCCCACAGTTTTGTATCCTCTGGCATAAATGCTCATTACTCCATGTACTGTTTTCTGTGATTTGCCTTCTTAAACATGAGGTTTTATTCCTGTACAGAGCAAAGAACATAAACCCTTAGGAAGGGCTGTGAATGTTGCCAGGTAACTGTACCATAAAGCTGGGCATTGCACTGTCAGTCTGCATTTTGAGATTAACTTCTCCTGAGCTGTCTCAAATTCCTCCATAAGGACACAGAATACACCTGTGTTTTGACAGGTGGCAGTGATGCTGGCACTGAAATCTCCAGCGATAGGCAGAGCATGCTAACAAAATGATGCTTTTGTTTTTCCTTCTCAACTTGAGATACCAAAATCAGTCTTTTCCAACCTCCTTCTTCATTCTTTGTTCTCCGGGTCAAATCATACCCCTGTGTATACTTTTGGAACCCCGCTTATTTCCCCATTCCCTTGGCGACAGCTGTACAGTCACATTACCTTCATTTAGAGTCAGTTGTGGGACCTAGGCAACCCCAGGGCATCAGTAAATTGGATCATTGCCTCAGATTGCACTCGGTGTTATTTTGTTTATTTCTGGGGAGAAACCTTCACTTGAACACAGCTGTGGCTGGCTATGCAGGAGTGATAACAGCAGAAGCAATAAAATCTTACATTTCTAACCACATTTAACAGATAATACTTTGAATAAGTAACAGAAATGATCCTGTTTCACAGGTAAAAATGAAACATTTTTAATTTAGGTACTTTTGCAGCCCTGTTCTCTGCCCCARTACCTTTCAAGAATCTGATTTAAGTTGACAGAAGATAAAAAGATTTAAAATAATGCCTGACACATCATCCATAATCCTCACTGTGGTGCCATCTTCTTGCCCTCTTTTAATTTAGTTCAATACAGTGGCAGGTGGCAAGGACATGTCAGGTGCCTTCACCTTAGATTTCTGGATCCCCTTAGACTGCTGGGGTAATTTGTATTTCATTGGTACATTTCATACTAGAAAGGTACTTCCTCCTGTGTGGAAAGATAGTAAACACAGACATAAAGAACCAAAAAAAAAAAAAGAATTCTAAACAGTTGTATGAGGTTAAGTTATGTAGGAATTAGGATAAATGAAAGATGCTTCCCCCAGGYGAAGCAAACCGAAATAATGTTGAATCATTTGTGCACAGATTTTACAAGAGAAGTATTGAAGAGTCAAAATTTAGTTAAAAGTACCTTAATTGATATTCCTTTGGCTGTGATTATTTGGTTGATATTAAAGCTAGATAATCAGTGCTTTCTAGAGAACAGCAATCATCTTTCAACATAATGCTGACCATATAAGCACTGAGCCTCTGTAAATTGGCACTATTTTCCTTGGGAAATACACATAGTGACAACTTAGAAGAGAAACAGGAAATCTTTCCAACAAACAATGAGATTAACTCATTGCAGATCACACTAATTGCATGTAGCGGGTGTACCTGGCTAGGTTTTGGTAGCAGGGAAGCTGTGACCCTGTGAGAGACCACACTGGAGCAGGTCTGCTGGCAGGGCCTGTGGCCCCACAGGGGACCCACGCTGGAGAAGTTTGGGAAAAACTGCAGCCTGTGGCAAGGGCTCATGCTGGAGAAATTTTTGGAGGACTGTCTCCTGTGGGAGGGACTCCATGCTGGAGAAATTTTTGGAGGACTGTCTCCTGTGGGAGGGACTCCATGCTGGAGCAGAGGAAAAGTATGAGGAGAAAGTGCTGGCCCCTGGGGCTACTCAGAGAGAGGAGGTAGAGAAGTTGGGAATGAAGCTGAGCCTGTGAAGAACAGAGGTGTTCGTAGTTTTGTTCATATTTCTCATTATTCTACCCTGATTTGATCATTAATAAATTAAACTGATTTCCCCAACTTGAATCTCCTTTGTTCATGACCGTAACAGGCGAATGACCTCTCCCCTGTCCTTATCTCAACACAGAAGCCTTTCATTAAATTTTCTCTCCTTGTTGTGTTCAGGAAGGAGAGAGAAAGACCAGCTTGGGGGCACTCAGTGGTCAGCCAAGGTCAGTTCACCATACRAAAATAGAGAGAAAATCCAAGATTCGACAGGAACAGTTTCATAATAAATAAATAAACAAGTAAATAAATAAAATCACCATAGCAACATGGATTCAGATATGTGAAATAAGAGAATTATTCAGCAATCCAGAAAATTCAGTTAAAAATCAAAAGAAAATATCTTTAGTGGACTGTCCTTAAAACATATCCTGAAAGCTGCTAGTATCAGTAATAGTTGCACAAGATAGCATCTCAATGGTTCCACTGCAGAGAAATGCCTCACAGGAATAGCTGCCTCACAGTGATAACTTCACTTTTTTTTTTTTTTAAACTTAATTATTAGTGTGTTAATCCAGATCAGGAACTTTCCTAGGATACTTAAACTTCTTTTCAACAGATTCAAATAGTGTTACCATAAAAACATGTTATTTTTGAGGCCTAAATCATGTCTTGGAAAGTCTTGTTCAAYAGTACAAAAAACTAATGACTGGTGTTTCAAATGCAAAGTATAAGATTTACTAACAAGTACCAGCTTTTTCCCCTCTATTTTTTTTTCATATTGCACTACTGAAAATGTATTTTTGTGAATGTAACTTGTGAATTAGCTGAGTCTCATTTTCATATGACACACAATAAACCTCATGCTTTGCTTTCTAATTTTTTTTTTGCTTGTAGTTGGCTGTTCTCTCAAACCCATGAAACACACACTTCAAATATTACTTGTGTTGCTGTTTTGTGCTTTCAGTTGATCCATAACCTGTCACGGTTTGTTACTTCACATCAGAAGTTGCTGCAGCCTTTGAGAAGCTTATGGGCTGATTCACGTTCCAGCTCTGTTTTCTCCAGAAAAACACTCAAGATTATAGTTAAATGAGGTCAGTAGTTGGACTGAAAATGCAGAAGAAATTGCTCAAAACACTTTTCTTATTTCTTCAGCCTCGATTAAGCCTGCTGGTATAGAAATRAGGAGAAAATAATAATCAGGGTTCAGAATACCTTTTATTGAAAGTCTTGTGTGCAAGTTGTGATATTTTTTTTCTCCACTCATAAATTAAAACAACCAGACGAACCAAAACAACAAAACAAAACCATCAAACAAATAAACAAACCAAACAAAAAATACAAAAAAAGAATTTTTTTTCTAGAACGGATGGTAAAACTATCCCAAAATATTTCTTTTAGAGTATTTATGCTTTAAGATATACTCCAAAATAGGTGAAACTCATGATAAGATTGTGAGAATTAACAACTTTCTGTCCTCGTTTGCAGGGAATGTGCAGGAAGAGCTGCAGAACTCAGTGACTCATCTACATGAGTTAATTAAACATTGCCTGTGGTGCTCTATTATCTCACTCTCATGCTGTTAAAAGGGTCTCTGGCATGATTTTACTCTGGGCCACCAAGGGCTCTCCTAGTCAGTGCCTAAGCAACTCTTCATGATTGTTCCTAATAGACAATTTGGATAAGGCACCTCTTTTGCATGCCAAAAGCGTTTTAATTGTATCGATGCACCAGTTGGCCCCAGGGCCAAAAAATGGGCGAGTCACTGTTTCCTTTGCTACTTTCAAGGTGACAAAAGTGAGGAAGCCTTGTGAAAACACATTTGGAAAATGTGTAGGAAAAACCAGTAGAGTCACTGGCAGAATCCCCTCCTCATAAAGAATAAGAAAAGATCTAACTAAGAAATGTAAAAAAAGAGATATATTTGCAAAGCAAATTTAGAAGTCTATGATCAGATAATATCAACAACAGCAAAAGTGAAGCTGATTTAGAACTCACAAATTAACTTATACCATAAAAATAGTCATTTAAATAATCAGGAACAAAAAAAGGTGTCCCATCTCTACCCCCACGCCTGCTATATGGTAAGGATAGAGCACAGATTAAAGGCAGTGTTGGCATGAACCCAAATGTAAATTAAAGCTTTGTCTTTTTTCTGGTATGATTGATGAAAGAGATTAGCTAACTATCCCCCAAAATAATAAGAGACACCCTAGGCAAGCAGAATTACTAAATCTAAGACTGAAGTAAAACTCAATTTGGAGATACCCATTCCAGAGTACATTAAATCTAAGTCAAATACCAAGAAATGTTAATACATTTATAAGGTTGATAACTGTACCTATTGGCTAAACAATTGGAATTGTAGCATCTACATTTAATAAATGGAGAAATAACAACAGCTGAATACAGTCCTTTATCTAACTTAAACAGTAGGCAGGGATTTGGATTATTTTTAAAAAAACTACTGAAAGGCCCGGAAGCAAATAAAAATGATAGGGAGTAGTGTGGGTCTATCACCTATGCATTGTGCAATACCACCCAGGTAAGGCCTCTGTGAAAATGAAAATCAAATTAACTAATTGTAGAGGACCAGACCTAAGCATGTTTTGTCTCAAATTCTGACTGTTATGACAGGAAAAATGGGATTGGAGCAGAGGGTCCCGTGGAGGTCAGGCAGTGCTGGTCTCAGCCAACYTCCTGCTCTGCCTTAAGTCTCATGCTCAGCTCCCTCCACCCCCAAATCCTTCCTGGAAAAGGGCTGGGTGGGCACACATGAACAAAACACATGAAAAGTCTAATTTACAGAAGAGGTGTGCACCTGGTGAACTAAATAAGGGAGCAGATTGAGCCCTCTCCTGCTCTTTTTCTCTCTTCTCTTTCTCCTCTCCTTTCGACTCTTTCAACTTGTCTAGCAACTCCAGCTCTGGCCTATCCACACGGCAGGACCAACACAGGATCTAAAGGCTGGTGACATTCTCTGTCTTCTGAGGAAAACTTGTCTATCATATTTTACCCCATACTSCATACTGAACACTGTCATGGGAGCTGGGGGATTATGGAGGTCTGTGGTGACTTGTGAGCCAGAACCGTTGAATACTGACATGTACTTTACAAAATTAAGGGCTTGTTTGCCTCCACCCTTGTGGAAATCTATGGTATAAATTTAAGGGCTTGTTAACCAATGTCTTTCCAGTCTAAACAGTGGGCTGGTTGCCAAAGTTATGGTGACTGTAATAAAGCATAAGAGTTCCCTGACAATGTGGTCTGGCATCTTTCTTCAGCCTAACAAGAATTTACCAAACACCTCTCACTCCACCATTGGGTCGTGACACTTACCAATCCAGATTTCAGTGAAACACRCATGGGAAATTATTAGATAATACAGATAAACTGGTAAAATAATAGATAGGATTACATTGGRCTATATTGAGAGCAAATCTTTTAGTCCGGAGAGGCTGGTAATGGAGCTCTTAGATCAGTATTGTGGACATTATATTGCATCCTGCCCTTGTTTTAAGTTGGAAAAGTTCTAATTCACAGCTTTGGGATGCACTGTCAATAAGTAAGTCTAAGAATAACACACACAAACAACAGAGGTCCTTAAGACTTAACTGAAGCCTGGAGCTGATGAGGGATTATAACTACTGTATCCAAAAAACAACCACCAAAAATAACGACTACGCCCAAAACCTTATGTATAGAGCATTATGTATAGAGCACGTAGTTCATGATTAGGCAATTCTGAGTCATTGTTCTAGAAATCCATTAAAAAAAAAGATTCTTTTAATCAGGAGAACTACATGTGAAATAGATGGACATATCAGTGACATTTTACAAAGCCTTGGTGGAAGATTTCTTGTAGGTCCTCAACAGCACACCACACCAGAACCATCATGGAGAAACCTTATAGATGCGAGGGGGAAGAGARTTATGGAAAGACCAGACAATCTTGTCCTGTTTATCTTAATTAAAAATAGGCCAAGATGCATGGATGATACATAATACCTAATATTTTCTGAGTAAACGCAGAGAAACAGAGAATTAGTTACACCTAGAAACAAAATTGGCATAGAAAGAGTATATTCAGGTTAAATGTGTAATGACTTCTGAACAGTAGAAATTGATGGCCCAGAACAATAAATCTAAGAGAGCAATAATAAAAAAAAACCAACTTTCTTGGATTTAAGTTTAAGAAATGTACCACATTGAATACTTAGGGCACTTACAGTAAGGACTGGACTTGACAGCCAATAGCATTTGTCCTAGTGCAGTATTTGTAGGACTGTCCTTTACTTCTGCTCTGTAGCACCTTCAAGAGCTATCTGAAGTAGGTASCAAGCCTTTTTTGGACTTGTCTGGACTTATTTTGTGTCATGTCTTTTTTATAACTAATAAAGGAGACTTACATTTCTACTTCACATCTTCACAATTTATTTTCCACTGTGGCCATATGTGCTGGAGCTTGCAGTCTTTTGAGTCTTGGATTATGATTTCTCAGAGCAGAGCTCCAGCAATACACAGCACACAGCAATCAGGAACAACCACCTCTCCCTTTGGCTCCTCCTCAGGGTCTGATTTATAGGGCTTGTGCCCACCCTGCGGCCACAGCTGTTTGTAGGAGGTTGATAAGCACCTTAGGTTGAGGTGGTCTCAATTAATAATTGGATCCTGGTGTGGATCCTGGTCTTGAGTGAGAGTTCGGCTAGTAGATACCATCAGGGTTTAAATGCATATTACTACAATTCCCCTTTTTTCTTCTTGCACTAGCCAAACTATATTTAATATATTTTTAATTTTTTTAAGTAAATAACAATTAAATTAATATTTTTTCTGATTCTATTTCTTTTCAAGACCTTTAAGTTAGTTTTTTTCAGTCCCCAGTTGCTCACCTCTTTGGGTGTTTTTTATTTAGTTCTTTYTTGAAGATTTTGAGAGGATATGTTGGAGGCCTTTAAATATAGCCTGTTCTTTGTTGACAGACTCTTTTCCCTCCAGCCCCTGGTCTTCACCTCTTCTGGTGATAGTTGGGAGCTCCTTTTCTGGGAGCCTCTTCTCGGCCCCCCGAGCTCCGAGGGAGCTGTCTCGCGACTTCCCCCCACTGCGGTCTTGCTGTYRCAGTTCCCACCTCTTTGGGTATGGACCACCAAAGTCCTGCTGCAGCAGTTCTCACCCAGGCACAGATCTTGGAAGACCCCTCTGGGTGTTTTTGACCAGGGCCTCAAAGGGAGTCATCTTGCAACTCCCTCCCGCTGCGGCAGTCCTCCCCTCCTCAGGTATGTTGGACCACTGGAATTTTGCCACGGCAGTTCTCACGCTGCGTGTTGGTATCACGTCGAGGTCACCACTTGTGCCAGAGCTCGCAGTCTTCTGAGTCTTGGATTATGATTTCCTCAGAGCAGAGCTCCAGCAACACACAGCAACCACAAACAACCACTCCCACCTTTGGCTTCTCCCAGGGYCTGATTTATAGGGCTTGTGCCCGCCCTGCAGCCACAGCTGTTTGTAGGAGGTTGATGAGCACCTTAGGTTGAGGTGGTCTCAATTAATAATTGGATCCCGGTGTGGATGCTGGTCTTGAGTGAGAGATTGGCTAGTACATACCATCAGGGTTTAAATGCATATTACTACAGCCATATCCTACAAAGTATGAGTGGTTCTCAAGAGAGAAAATATTTCCCCAGAAATAAATTCACAGTTGAAGAAAGGGTGGGGAAATTACTTCACAACTGCTGCATCAAATTCATCCATAATTCTGGAAAGAGGGTGAAAGTCTCTCCCTCATATACTACAAGTAGTAGTCAGAAGGAAAATCAACTTTTTTCCTGTTGTTCTGAGTGGATTTTTTTTAAAATCAAGACTAATATAGGGATGGACAGTTACAAAAACTCCTGATCTGTGAGCGTAATCTCTTCAGGAACAAAGCTGTCTCTTTCCACACTGAAATAAAATCTTTGTAACTCTATCCCTTATGCTCCAGATTCTGCTGATGTACAAAACAGATGTCAAATCCTAAAAATTGTCTGCTTAAAGTTAAGCCAGCTTCAGACCACAATAGTTTTTGCAAAGTGGTCCATACAAGTTTGAAGACCAGACCTCATTTCTCATTTCTCATTTCTCATTTCTCATTCCCACATTACAAACTCTGAAGGGAACCTCCAGGAACTGGCATTTTATTTTATTGAGAAAATAGAAATCAAGGATAGAATATTCTTCTGGTTTGTTTACAGCTGATGTCTTTCGTCACTTTTGAATCAAATCCTTGATGGCATTTAGTATTTGTCTAAAAGGATTTCACTTCTCCCATTTTTAATTAAAAGTTATAAAATCTGTTATGTACCCAGGAGATTAGATCAGAGCCATTTCATCCTATTTACAACAAAGAGAGTCTGTAATAAGCCCTTGAAACCCCTTCTAATCTCTAATATAAATATTTATTTAATCAGTTTAAAAATGATAATTATTTACCAGAGACTGAGGCAACTTCTACAAAATTATTATGGATGAAAACATAGTTTTTGAGGTTTTTTTTAAAACTTAATAACTTGAAACAGTTCCTTTAGAAGATGCTCAAATCTTTTTGGCAAATGATTATTTAGGTTGCTATCTTTTTATTGTATTTCACTTACCTGTAACCTAAGGACATTTTTTTTYCCCAGGCATCTATTACTTACATTAATTGCTAATTAATTATTTGCTTGGAAGAGTATGTTCTGTCATTTCAATAATTAGAATAAATGCTGCACTTCTGTCCTGGTGTCAGCCTTAAAACTGTGACATCTCATGTTACTATTACTACAATTTTAAACTCACTCTCACTCCACTTGTACTGGGTTTGCATGGCAAGGTTTCGGTAGCAGGAGAACCTTAAGGGTAACTTTTGGGAACTACAGGGGTAACTTCTCTGAGAAGCTGCCAGAAGCTTCCCCCATGTCTGTCAGAGCCAACACCAGCTGCCTACAAGACAGACCTGCCACCGCTGAAGGCTGAGCCCACCAGCAATGGTGGCAGTGCTACTGGGATAACAAAGAAAAGAAGGAAAAAATCCCAAACGTGCAACAAGCAACAGCAGCTAGAGAAGAGAGGAGTGAGAATATATGAGCATCAGACCTGCAGGCACCCAGGGTCAGTGAAGCAGAAGTGGGAAGAAGTGGTCCAGGTGTCAGAGCAGAGGTTCCCCTGCAGCCCATAATGAAGACCATGGAGCGGCAGCTGTGCCCCTGCTGTCCATGGAGCTCCACGATGGAACAGTTATCCACCTGACGCCCATGGAGGACCCCATCCCAGAGCAGGTGGATGTCTAAAAGATGTAACACCACAGGAAGCCTGTGCCAGAGCAAGTTCCTGGCAGGATCTGTGGACCCATGGTGGACCCATGCTGGAGCAGTCTGTTCCTGAAGGGCTGCACCCCATGGAAGTGATCCATGCTGAAGTTTGTGAAGGGCTGTAGCCTGTGGGAAGGACTCACATTGAAGAAGTTCATRGAAGGCTATGTCCTGTGGGAGGCAACCGACCCTGGAACAGGGGATGGGTGTGAAGAGCCCTCCCCCTGAGAAGGAAGGAGCAGCAGAGACAATATGTGATGAAATGACTACAGCCCCCGTTCCCTGTCGCCTTGCACTACTGCATGGGAGGAGGAGGAAGAGAGAATCAGGAATAAAGGTGAGCTCAGAAAGGAGGGAAGGGTGAGGGGCAGGTGTTTTAAGATTTGTTTTTTATTTTTCTTTCTCTTACTCTGATTTTGATTGGTAATAAATTAAACTAATTTTCTCAAGAAAAGTCTGTTTTGCCCATGATGGTCATTGATGAGTGATCTCTACCTGTCCTTACCTCAACATATGAGCCTTTTGTTATATTTCCCCTCCCCTAGATTAGAAGAGCAGTGACAGAGTGGCTGGGGTGGGCACCTGGTGTCCAGTCAAGGTCAAACCACCACATCACCAGATCCTCACTTTTGTACATCCAAACAAATTTATGCTCTTTATCTTTACAACCAATTCTTCATAACAAAAATGTCCTCTTAGATTTGAAAAAAACAGGATATCAAAACCAAAAACCGAAGACAGAAAGGTAGTGTATYGATAGCACACAAAATTCTGTGGCCAAGTAGAACATATCATAATTAGTTACAGTTAGGGGAGTTTTGGAAGTTAACTTGGAGGAAGTCACCTCTTGCAGTGGGGAATGCAAAGGTGGCTGAGCTGGTACTGCCTGGAGGTGTTCAAACATTGTGGCTGAGCATGGCCTATTCATTTGGGGCYAGAAACCAGGACTGARCAAGGCCTGGAGGAGGCAATAAGCAATTTATCACGTGAGATGAGAAATCAACCAGCATAGGAGCAACAGTTCTTTTTCTTGCATCCTCTTTCATAGTATATTCTTCCTTTAATGCTTTTGTATTCTTTCCACTCTCTCCAGTAGATGTRGTGCTACTATCGGGTGCAAGATGATGCTCACTGGAGAACAAAAATCTTGTGCTTGTTGTTGGCAGAGTATCCAGTGCTGCTGACAGAAAAGCCGCAGTATATTCCCACATCAAATATTTGGGCTGTGTTGCTTCTGACAGCTGTCTCCACCACAGCCAATACTGAATCTGAAGACAGTCAACACCTAATTTCTCAAGACAGAAATGAGAGTGCTATATAAAGTAATCATAAGGGGCCCAGGCTTTGTCCTAGCTTTACCTTGCTCAGTGCTTATTTCCCTTCAGTATAAGTACGGAGAACATGCTGAACTGGGTAAGGCTCATCAGCGTTCAGAGAAGAATAGCTATTTGATTTTGTGGTGTGCATATTGACTTAAAAGAATGAACCCATTCTGCATGCAGCTGGAAAGTAAAACACTTTAAAAATCTCTGACTAATTTTCTGGAGCCTATTTTTCAATCTCTAGACAATGCATTTGGACATCACTTCTACATTGCTGTTTTATCTCCTCTGTTCGCATTATTCTCAATACTGCAGTTCCTGTTCTGCAGAAAATATGTTTACTGTTCATTTAACTCTTGGAATTTGTTTTCTCTGAGCTTTGAAACTAACCTGTGTACAATCCATGACTCTATGTGAGGTAAGGGTGTATTTCTCAGAACTTTTGGAGTGATTTTGAAAACTTAAACTACAATTACAGATCTATCTTGCATCATAATGTTTCTTATTCTCAGCATAACCCTYTATAGTATATGACTATCAGGGTGTTTTTTACGTTTCTTGCTTAACAGAAGCCCACCTCTTAAAATTCTCCAGTTGAAATAAAACAGCTTTTTACTTGCAAACAAGTTTTATTTGCACTTCAGTGGATAATGTGAATACCTGAGCATTTAATTTTCAGTTATGTATGTATTACTTCAAATGACATTCTGATCTCCCTGATCCAACAATTGACATGCAGGCTCACAGAATATGAATGGTTGCATTTCACAGCTCTGTTCATAAACCTGTTTCAATTACAGATACAACACTAAATTCCTAATAACAGAAACTTAGTACTTAAATGGTATATTTTTTTATTAACTACCAAAATCAATTATCTGTGCAAAATAAAGTAAGTATGAAAAAATCCCTCCCAAATAAAAAACATATGTTGGGAAAAATAAAAAGTGGAAATAAGTGCTCATAAAAAGAGGGGAAAATTTAATTTAATCAATCAATGCAATTGATTATAAGAATAACTCTAAGTGGTCCATGTCAGGGGAATCTAAGAAAGATGTCCAGAGGTACTCTAAATAATTTGATCCTTTTAGTTCTTGTTGATGCTTTTATTCTTTCTGTTTGTCTCTGTCTTTCTCTTTTTTTTTTTTTTTTTTGAAACCAAAACTCTGGTGCTCTTCAAGCAATATTCTTGTGTACTTACTTTTTTCCTGTGATTGTCCCTCTTCAAGCATGCAGCCCTATGTGGCTTCCCAGGCTGTTCACATGTGCATGATTTTGGGAGAGAATACCAGGATTAATAAGATCTTTGCACTTGTACTTGTCTCAGTCGTGTCTAAGAGTCGCAAGGAATGCAGAGCAATGCAGTAAAGAACAGAGAATTATGTTCTTCAATTTTTTTATTAATGTCTGTTAAATAGCAATATTTAAAAAATGTAACTAAATATACATAAATATTTTTTGAATTTACAGTGGATACCATATTTCTGTGCACGTCACATGCTGGTAGTTGAGTAATCATAACTCTTATGATGTCTAATTGAATGCTAAATGCATTTCCTGCCACCAAACCAGGCCAATGAATCGTGTTGATATTGGTGAAATCATGATCATTTATTCAAATGATCTTACTGATATTTTGTATAGCAAAGATAAAAATCTCATGAGAAGTAGATGAAGCAGACAAAGTTCAAAAGGGTGGCTATCTGTAGAAACAATATTTTTTAATATAGTTCACCTTGACTCCAGACTCCAGACTGCAGGTGCAAAATACAGTAATATTAAAAATGCGTTTAAATATGAGTTGCTGCAGGTAAACCAATTCAATTGTCACATCTTAAAAGTCTTGTGATACTCATGAGCTACAGAGACACAGGGTGTTCTATGGCCTGGGCTTCTGGAGCCRGAAGATCACCAGCTCTTTTGACAACTTAAGCTCCAGCTATGGCATACAATAGACCTTTGTAAGAGCTGCTGTGCACTGGTGCCTGTCTCTTATTGCAAGGCCCCAAATTCTTGTGTTACAGACGTTCAAATTTGGAGCAATTCCCCTGGCATCTGAGGAGAATCACGGCTTTAAAACATAATAAAAGAGTGGAAACAAGTTCAGTGTTTCTTACATCTTTTAGGACTTCAGAAGGTGAGGGTCTTGATAGGAAGGCCAAAAAGAAGCTGATTGCAGTTCATGTGAGTGGTGTAACATGGTGTAACATTGCCTTGGATAATGATTTATGCCACTGCAGTTTAGAAGAGAACCACAGAGCTTACAGTCTGTTCAGAAACCCAAGGATGGAATTTGTCCTGACCTAGGCATGATGTCATATTCAACAAACTTAAAAACAAAAAGCATTCATCCAGGTTTTCAGTAACGCCCTTTTTGACATTTTCCTTTTAGCTTTCATTGGTACAACGACAACATTGCTGTGATTTGAGCTCCTTCTGTTCCACTATAGTTTCTGTATCAGTCAGGGTCTTCCATGCTGCTCACACAAACACACCATGCACACACACGGACTGCTAAAAATTATTCCCTATCATGGTACTCTATTCCCCACCATGTTACTGTATTCCCCTGCTGCCCTGTGGTTCCAGTGGAGCTAAACTGTCACAAAACTTGAGCAATGCTGTAATAAATCAAACACATATGCGCCACCCACACACAAACTCTTTGCCCCAGAGAGTTATGAGACTGCACTTCTTGCCTTACTATGATTATATCCATAACCCTTAGTGCTTCTAAGAAAAAAGAATCCACGTTAAAAAATTATACATCCTAAAGAAAATATCCTTATGAAATAAAACAGCAGAACAAGAGGAAACAACAAGAAAGAAAATACTAGAAGTCAGATTCTCAGCTGGTGTAAACTGGAGCGGCTCCATTGCCTCCAGGGGAGCTGTGCCAGCTTATCCAATGCGTATGCTCTGGCCCAGTATGCCCTTCTAGTCAAATCACTGAACTGGTATCTTTAAAGCCTTCCCTATCATGCTGTTAAATWTGTATTGCTACTAGCAACAATTTCTTTCAAAAAAACCAGTTTGCATACGCAAATTATTCACATTGCTTTATTTTTTCTTTGTCAGTTCACAGAACGAGTATTTCAAGTTGTCATAACCTTGCATTTCGTCAGTGAAAGAGTAATCTTGAAAGGAGAACATTGTTTTACAAACTGGACACATACCCTGTTTATTTTTCTCTAAAATTTGCACACTATAAAGCAAGTGGGGTTTTTTGTTTTGTTTTAAAACTTTCTTCACATATTATCGTACAAAAATATTCATATGCAAGTAATAAAGACTTTTTTAAACATCCAACTTTTTTAAACCTAAATCAAAGTCACACCAAAAGGGGGTTTTTTTGTTTGGTTTTGTGTTTTTTCGTTGATTTTTTTTAATCCAGACAAAGTACACCTTGTGCTTTAACAAACCTATAGCATCATGTGCTCTTTACAAGGATTGTAGTGAATAAGCTCATGTRTTGTTATTCATTAAATAATGTAAAACTTGCCTACTTTTGTGGGTTTTATTTCCCCTAATCCTCTTTCCCCCCCGCCCCCTATGTGTTATTTGTGTTTGTATATATGTGTGGAAAAGTTAAGGCAAGTGCAATCAAAGTTACAAAAAATCAATATTTCTATTGCTAACATGTGCAGCATTCTTATTTAGTGAGTGATGTCTTTTCTCCTGTAAGAATAAAATTGATGAAAGTACAAAAATGTTTAATATGTTATAGTTATTACAATAAGCTATTCTTTTTTTTTTTATACCAGGCTTGGTGAATTTTCCAAAAATTAGGATAACATAAAACATGTTCTTTTTAAAGTAACATACACTGAAACTAGGTAACATTTTGATCATGACTCTCTTTCTTCTCAGCAATAAGTATAGTATTACCACAAAAATGCAGTTCCTTTTACCTATGACCCATCTAATTTTTTAAAAAATAAATATAAGTTAATCTCTTTAGGTAAAATCTTCAATATACAGTAGGCATAAATATAGGTTGATGTATTTCTACTTAACTTTAGTGCTAATATTTTAACTTTAATGATTTTGAACAGTCTATAAAGGAAGAGACAGATTTTCCAGTTTATAGTCATACCTGTAGCCTTAAAGAAAACCTTGACAAGAACGCATATGTTAATTTGTGGTTTATATGGCAATAGTAATGGACATTTGGAAAAGACAATGATGCCGAATCTTCAATTATATTGTAGAATAGCCAGAAATTCATTTTCACAAATTCTGAGCCTGATTCTGCTCTTTATTTTGCACCAGTTATACACAGCTGCAGTTAATTCTACTGAGTTCAGTAGAAATATTTTTTTTTTTACTTTAATCAGCTATTAAGCAAAGTAAGATAAAAGGTGCCAAAGCCTAGCACAGCACTTCCTTGTTTCATTCCATCAATGCAAAATTAAAGATGGTAAGTATACATTTATATCTTCAATGTATTTGCATGTATTCAGTAGGAGCTACAGAGTAGCTCTACTCTGCTGGTTCCTCAGATTATGGAAGACCAGCTTAATTAAGATGCTTATCCAGGTGTTAACTTTGAACAGTGGGGTGCCAAGAAGGAACTTTTACTTTTTGAGTTGTGTYGTGCACTCTGCTTATGGACAGTGCACTCCTTCTGAGATGAATAAAGTAACAAAATAAAATTAAAGAAACTGAATCCCCTAGACAAATTGCTTTATTTGTATTACTTTTGCAGCTTTTTTTTATGAAAGAGAATGTGATGAAATTTTTCTCCTAGTATTTCAACTAGACACGTGTTCTTTCTGTTAAAGATCTTTGTGGTCATTTTGTTTTCTTGCCGTCTGAAGAAGGTGCAGAAYGTACAATGTGCTAATAAAAATATTTACCTATGAAACGGTGCATATGCTTAATTTTATATATTACGAACAGTCTCATGGSACTAGTAAGTGCACAGAATTTAATAGTATGCTTTTCTTGCAAAATTCATAGGTGGCTCGAAACTGCTGCAAGTGACAGCAGTGGATATTTAGATGCCATGTTGAGAAGATAATTTAACTCCCTTTTACTGTAAAAGCGAAGATTAGTATTTTGTCTTTTAGCATCCTCCACTCATTAATTGTTGCTGCTTCACCACTGCCCAGCACTGGGCAGCTGCCTTCTTTAACTTCATTAGCATGCTGAACATGTACCATCAACAAATCTGCAAAACTTTATGATGAAGATGTTATATTAAACTATTTATGAGTTTGCTGATTAATATAAAAATAAAAACATCTTAGATCATATTTTTACAGGACATGTAAAATAAATTATAGCAAATGACCACCTAGGGCAGAAGAACCGTAAGAGTTACAGGAAGAAGGGGCAGATATCTGTGTTCTGGTAAGCTATTTGAAGTAACCAATGATGATTTTGTGCATTTCCATAGATTCACCTTGACTTTGAAATATTTGATTTTAATTTATTCTCCAAGGATTTGGAGAGCCTTAGAAAGCCAACAAATAGCAATCAGAAGGCTGGAGAGGGAAACCTCAGCTTTTCAAAGAAAGCTCATTTCCCAGTGAGCAGGGGCATCAGACTCACTGTGCCTGAGACTCCAGGTATAATGGTACCTGAAAGCACCATTTTCCCTTAGAAAACCTCTTTGTTKGATTGGCTATGAAGTGGAGAATTTACTGAAGTGGGAGCTAAGGAAACCCAGCAGCTCTTTGAACAGCTGCCATGTGCATGGTTAGGAGACTTTCAGCCTCATTTATGTCTACTTTACTCCAGTTCTCTGGACTTCCACTCTGTTCTTTCTAATAAATTCGTGTAGGGCAATAGTACCTCAGTCTTGATGTCTCCTCATGAAAACAAAGCAAAATAAAGCAAAGCAAAGCAAAGCTAAACAAAAACACAATTCAAGGAGCTACGAGGAATAAAAATATTCTTGAAAATTAAATGCATGTGGTTCTCAGTCCAACTCCTGATGCTCCAGATTGCTGTTTGAGGGGATCTTGATAGATATATATCTGGTAAGGTGCCCAAGATGACTAGAAGGGAATTTTTCTCCAACACTCCCTAAAGAACAACTTGGCAAGCGTCATTTCAAGCAGATAGCATCTTTGCTACTGCTTCTCACTCTTAAAATAACTAACAACATTAAAAAAATGTAGGAATGGTATTTGCTATGTGGCACTGAGAGCTATTCACAAGCTCTTTTGTTTAGAATAGTGAAGAGGTAATCGGAGAAAATAGGAGATGAACTTAACTGACACCATTATTTACAATTGGAAATTTGGCAGATATTCAGGTAGGTCCTATTACCTAGAAAAGAAACATTTTCTACCTCTAACAAGGTTGTATAAATGGCTTCAGACAGCAAACAGGTGGTGGAGGAAGTATCTGATAAATGTGGGTTTCCAGGCAAAGGATATCTGTAATTTCCTGTGGCAGCAGGACTAGAYGAGTGCTAGTCATGTTCACCTACCTGGTCATGACATGACCAGCAAAGATCTTCCCTATACCTCTCCCACCCCGTGTCGCCCCAGCAATGTACCTGTGCCACAGTATCCCAGCAATGGCTTGGTTACAAGTTTGTCTTCTCCTTGCAGCACATGGGAAATGTCATGCCGTGAATAAACCCAGATTTTTGGGACTTCCTTGATTTTTTATGAATGCTACTTGTTTTATTTTTTGTTGTACAGTTCTATAATTAAATGGTTACAAATTAAAATACCTATGTACAGGAATAAAATTGTATAAAGTGCTTTTTGTGATGTAACTAAGATTTGAGAGTGCTTATTGCAACAATTTTGTCCCAGATATCTGCACAGTTTGCAGATTCATGTGTTTTGCTGAGGTAGGCATAGGTTAGTGGTCTCAAAGAATGAGCCTGACGTCACTGAACTATTTTGCTGAGATAGGTAGAGAGACAGTTATGTCGCTGTTCTCCTCACTGCTTTGTATTTACATAATTGTTCCATTTGAAGTTGCCTGGGTCTTAAGATGACAAATGTACAATGTTTTAATGTGATGATGAAGGTAAACTCATAATACTAATTGTTTAAATTTTCTACTGAAGTGTTCCTAGGAACTCAATTATGGCTGCAGTGAGCTGTTCACCAGAGAATATKAACTCCAGCAAACAATTTCTTCTATATCTGTAAATTCATTGCCACTTGTGTTTTAAACTTACAATGAATAATGATTTCCTAAACAAATCTCTCTATGGTGAACCTGTCATGCAAAGAATGGAGAGAAAATTTTGAAAAGTCTCTTACTTAACTTCCTACAAAACATCAGGAGAAAACAGCCTTCCCTTGAAAAAGAATTGTCTAAACTCAGGTTTAAACAGATTAAGTAATTGCTTTGCTAATTTAATTTTCTTTATTTATGTTTGCTTTTCAAGTGTGTGTGCAGACTTTGCAGCTTAATGGAATATTTTGAGCCCATAAATGACATTTTCAAGACTTTCTTTTTTACATCAGAGGAGGTCAGAATAGTATCAGGATGTTGCTTCATATAAGTAGTCTATGTGGATGTGAAAAATGGTGTGCTAACTGAGAAAAAAATACAACCTTTTTCAACTCAAAACTTCGCTCCTGTAACTCTCTTCTCAGGGAAGAAGACATCTACTAACCCTAAACATCTCTGCAAAGAGTTTTCATGTGGATTCCAACCTGAGGCCTTACAGCAAGCTTTGAGTGCTTGCTCTTCTAATTCAGTCTGCATGGTAAAGGAATATGAGAGGATGGAATGGGGCAGGATGGGATGGAAATTTCTGCGAGGGTGCTCAGGTGTGGTGTTAGCTGATTGAGATGGCAATTTCCTGTAGCTGTCATTTAGTGGATTGCACACTAACCCAGCAAGCTGACCTCCCTCTGTGCTCGGTGCTGGTGTTTACTTTGAACATGGAACAAATGGGAAATATTGTCAGCAGTTCCGGCTGCTTTGCCATAGGGTATCTGTCCCTCCATATCTGATGGTTCTCATGTTTATTTTCATTAACATCAGTGGCAACTCACTGCCCACCTTCGAGCCCATGGTTCCTTCTGCACCCACCTGACATAGGAGTAAGCAAACATGAGGCCAAAGGGGCCTGTGCTCTCCTTCTCCATGCACAGGAACACATTTTCCCCACTGTGGAGCTTTTCAGTCGCAGAYGTGGTGCAGCCGCCTGTTCTGGCTTGCACTTCTTTATGAGTCACAAAATGTGTTTGAGAGCATGGGCTCAGCAGGTACTAACTGCTCCTGGATGATTTTGTATTTTTGAGGGGGGCAGAGAGAGAGCTAATATTTGATTAACAGAGAAACAGAAGGTTAAAAAACATATCCATTTTATTTTTTAAATAATTTGTTGTGTTCCTTTTGTCATGTCTTGATGGTTAAGAAATGACTTTATAAAAAGATACCAATAATACCCCCCTCAAATTCTTAGCTCACACATTTTGCTTCAAATTGTTTTCCTAATACTAGTGATCAAGAAAAGAAATGTTTGTACTCTCTGTAAGCTCAGTACTAGACAACCTATTTTATTTAACATTTAGATCCTAGAGAATCATGTAACTCTTAGTTCCCCAAAATAAAAACATTTGAATTGACTATTGAATGTTTCTGAAATGATGTTATCTAAGGTATTGGTTATTTAATGTTAAGAATGCTGACAAGCTTTTGGAATGAGTCTGGTTGTAATTACAAGCTGAATACTTCCCTTTAAAAAACCTCAATCAAAATATACTCATTTTTTAGTAATCTGAACAGCTTCAGAATTTATATGYTTTCCACAAAAGGTATCGGACCTGCCTTTGTAATTTCTTCTCTAACTATTTCATGACCCTGTGGACTCTAAATCTACCCCCAGAGCTTATTAGTCCAGAGCAAAAGTCAAACTTTGTTATGAGCAGAATTTAAACAAACAAACAAAAAAAAAAGCATAGGAGAACTCTTAATAGCTGAAACATTTTTATCATTTTCACACCCCAGGGCAACAACCCTGAGTTTTGGAACATCAAGTCAAGGCTGTTTGGTGAAGTGTGTTGCTGCCATCATCTTCTTGGAAGATAGAGCCAGAGTCAATGGAAAATGGCCCAGCAAAATTACATCACAAACAGCTCAGTATCCATGCTAAATTCATTGAATCTGAAATTAAAGACAATAGTAATGGTGTTCTTCAACCTCCACTCAGTGGGCTATTTAGGAGGTGAAGAGATGTGTTTATACAAAAAAAAAACAAACAAGGGAAYGTGAGCCTTCATAATATAAGGAAACTCATTGCTATGAGGTTGCTTACATTTTTTTCTTTTGCCAGCCACATTAACCTATTTCTCAACTGGGTTAGAAAAAGTGTTCTAATAACAGCACAGCAGATAAGGGGTGGGAGTGAAGGAATATAGTTACTCTATTTAATAAACTAAGTCTCTTACAGAGGTTTTTTTTAGCACTGACAGATTTTTGCCATCCTCTTGATCACGACAATAGAAGACAAACAAAAATCTCTCTGTGCTAGACTACCAACAAGTACAAAATCATTCGGAAGTGTATTAGACATACAGGGACATATTTGTGTTGCTGATCTGTCTGGATGGCCTCCAAAAAAGCCAGTTGCTTGATGTAGGTCAGCCAGAGTACAGAGCTTTGCATGACAAAAGAAACCACAATACAGTCAAAAAGCAACTGGGTATTTTGCCCTTTATTCTTCATTGGCCTTTGTTCTATTTTTGAGCTTACTTTACTACGGTGGGGTTTGCTTCCTTCTTTGGATTTTAATTAAAGTCTCCTTAGGCTTACTAGCTTGATATTTTCTTCTTTTTTTTTTTTTTTGTTCTTTGAGTTTAAAAATGAAGGAATCCTGTTTACTAGGCCACTTTTCCTCAAATCTCACTGCTTTATCTATAATTTAATGTGTCATCAATGCACAATATCCAAATAAAACTTTGTGAATTTTGATCAGGTGGGTATAACAAGCTTTCTGACTATTTTGAAGCTGATTATCACCCATTATGTAACACACACATGGTTTTCACAGCTGTGCAGTAATAGAAAAATCTTACTTTGTATCTACGCCTAACAGTATTTAACTCTGAACCAGATCATATCGAAAGTGTTTGATGTTGGCTGCCAGGTGAGAACTGGGTCCCCACTAAAATTCAAAAGRCATTTTGGTGCTCTTTTCCGTGCAGCCAAGATTTCAGCTTGTCACAGACTGCAAATATTAATTCTTTTTCTCTTTGTTTTTCCAATTTTCTTCTCCCACACGAATCAATYGTACACTGATTCAGATTTATTAGATTGACTCTCAAATCATAGCGCTGCAACTGAGAACAGAATCAGACCCAGCAATGCATTTTTGCCTTCAAAATAATTAGTTGCATWCTATACAGTCTCCCATTTCTGTCCAGCTATGTATGCTGTCTGGAGAACCTATATACTGAATTTACACAAGCTGTGCAACAGAGTCCTTTTATAACGCGGACTACCCTGATTAGAGAGAGCCTTATAAAGACAGAGCACCACACTTGGATAATTCACGTGCATAGAATCCACATACAGACCCAAAGTTTTTGACCAGGCAGAGTAAGTTTTTCTGATCATCACACTGTGCCTTTCTAAAAATAAAGTGCTATTTGCTTATGGCTAAACCTTATATGTGGCTATTGCATGCAGAGTTCTGGCTGCATTGTCAAAAACCAAAACACCTTCATCAAAAATGATGGAGCCTAAGGAGTAGGGCAATGACAGTTTTTGTTGGTTTTGGTTTGTTYGTTTGGGTTTTTTTTTCCATTTTATTTTTGTGTTCCAACAGAACTTTTGTCAAGCATAGAGCACGTGAATACACACTTTCCTTCTCTATTCCCCACACAGAGCTGTTCACAGAAGAGGAACACTGAGGAGGAATGTTTCTAAAGCCACAGACAGCTTCTCCATTTATTTCAGGTTTTGTGATTTGTTTSTCTTTTCTTTTTGTTTGTTTTTCTTATATTCAATATTAAGACAAAACATTATAAGCAAAACTTTCTTTAAGTAGTGTGAGTATCAAATAGTRTCTGTCAATCCCTGAATCATGCTATTCAAAGTGCTTAAATCTACACTAAAAATAGAAGAACAGAAAATACTTCCCATGTGGCTAAGAAAACACTTAACAATTGTCTAAATGTGACTGTGGTCAGATAATTACGTCCTACATCGATTCCACATCCCAGTCTTTATACCAGGGCATGTAAAGGGGATAAAATTAATGCATTGCTTTCAGAGGATCCTGGGTATTTGGGACTGTCATGGTTTAAGCCCAGATGGAAAATAAGCACCACATTGCCACTYGCTCAACCCCTCTCCTTCTCTCCCTCTCAGCCCAGTGGAAACCAGGGCAGGCATCCAGAAGAATGAAGGAAAATGCCGTCAGTGCCTGACAGGTGTCTGTAAGAGCAAATAAATAATAGCTTTCTTGAAGMAAAAATGCAAAGCTCTCTTAAAATTTTATGTGACCTGGCAGCCTAATTTCCATTTTGTGGATGTTTGGCACATGTCCAGAGACACCACAATAAAGAACAGATTGTAGAAAAGGACTTGAGCTAAATCTCAGTGAAATAAACATTTTAAGCAAATAAAAATCGGTGCACACCTCAAAGGTCTATTATCTTCTTATGCACATACCGAGATTTCTTGACTTTCAAAACAGGAGCACAGTCATTTCATCCCACACTGTCAGTTCTGGATTGCTCCCACAAACATCCCCCAAACTGCAGTCTCCCCACTCACTTCTCATTAAGAAGACCAAAATATTATAAGCTATATTTTTCTGATTTGTGACAATCATGATGAGCAAACCCCACACATCCATTATATTGGCCGATATCATTCAGCTGCCATAAAAATATCTAAAGCTAATTAATTACATAAATAGACTCTAAGGCCTGTTTGCCARGACATCAGTTACGATTCTGCTGGGGTAAATCAAACCCATGACTCTCTGGCAGTGTGCTGCAACCAGTAACTCTACCCCAGCTCCTCTGCTTCTGCCAGCAGGGACTAGCAGAGAGCTTGGCCTGAATATGTTGCAGAGCTGCACCACTCCTCTCTCTTTCAAAAACCAGAAAGGACTTCTGTTATTTAAGACATAAGTATGAGCAAGGTGCTTATTTAAGTTGTCCTAAAGATGTCTGGATGTAAACACAGAGGTGGGCTTTTTTTCTTCCCTGTCAGCCATGGTACATGCATTATTTGCAGCTCCTCAAAGATGGAATCATACATAAAAATAAAACTAATTTATTTATTCATTAAAGTGAATAAAGTGTTTTTAATACTTCCAGGTCTGATTTAAATATTAATTTTGTATAAATAAAGTTTATTCTGAAAACAATTATATTTCTGGTAATTATGTCATTTTTTCTGCCTGAGTTCTTATTGAAATCATGTTGAAATTAATAAAGTTTTATTTATCGTTACAAGCTAAAACCAAATGAAAGAAGATTTAATCCTGAATATATCATTTTAAAGCAAATACAGTTTTTGGAACATTAAAATACAAGGGACTCTGAAACCCACAGGAAAATAATGTTTTGCTCTTACTTTTTTGAAAATAACACTTTCTATAATACAAAGTGACAAACCAACTGCAATACTGTCTTTTTTTATTCCCCTTTGGTTTGGAAGTCATCACTGTACATATCAGCAGGACTCTGCACTTCAGTGCCTATTGCCTCACTTGTCTTACTCGCCTGACATTCGCAGATGTTATTTGCAGGATTTTGAAAGTTGGAAGAGAAAAAAAAATAAATGTTTAAAAAATAAAATCCACAACCACATTAATACTTTTCCAGGACGTGTTAAAAATAGGGTTGCTTTTATATCTATAAAAGGGATACAACGAACTCATTCTTAAAATAAGAACTAAAAAAATCCCAAACCCAAGGAAGCAAAAACGAAACCAGCTCTAGTTTCTACACACTCTGTAGTGACTACTGTGAAGCAACTGATACAGGTTGGGTATTTTCTTTTGTTTGACAGGTATCTACCAAGTTACATGTTAGATGATCAGACTGTAGTGTTACCCCAAATGGGGGTCTTTGTAAGGGCAGGGAAGGAGCAGTGCACATTACGGGAGTAGAAATGAAACTGGAGCTCTCAGTGAGCGATGGGGTCCTTCTAAGAACAAAAACTTTCCRAAAGAGGTGAGCTGCAGCAGGCATGGCCTTCAGGAATCAGGCTAGGCAGGCCAACAAAATGGATGGTGCTTCTGATATCAACATAGCTTTGTCCAAGCATTCCCAAGAGAGGTTATAAACAAACAAACAAAAAGTCTAAAACCATACTAATGAAGCAAAAAAGTTTCCTATCTATACAGCAGTCTCTTCATTTAAAAAAAATGTAAATATACAAATTCCAATGACATATAAAACAAAGTCAAAAATGTGAATGGGAAGAGACATGGGTAAAACAGGAAGACTGATGCTACAAAGAAATTGCAAAAACATATGTACAAGACCCTGTTTTTCCTCGTTTGTTATCGATTGTAATGCATGTTTAACAGCAGCAGTCGAGGATGTAGTTCCAGGCACCAGACTGCAGACTCTGCTCCTACCCAAGGGGGTTGACAGCCCCTTGCATGTCGGTCACCAAATGACACTTGATATACTGGTCTCCCGTGGCAAGAGGGGCAGTATGGCACTGTTTGTGTGAGCCTCTTCGGGGTTCTGCTCCCTGTTAGTTTTTGTCTGCGGCCGCTGCCCATTTATTAGTGTCATGGGGATGTTGCAGTAGGTGTGCTGGTTACCTATTGAGGTAAGCGGCAGGGTGCCGGCAGGAGGTACATCGTATTCATAGCTTCGATAATAGTGTTTCTGGMGCATCTGTGAGTGATATGTGTTATGAAAGGTGGAGCGCAGGTCTGGATGGGCAGTGGCAAGAGCAGTGGAGGTGGCAGCAGCCATGGAAATTGCGGAGACTGTCTGCAGTTCCCCAAAGGGCCCCTGCTCACTGACATCTAAAACCTGCTCGTTTGTCATGGGTTCAATCCTCTTAAAAGGCATTTCGTACTGTAAACGTTTCCAGAACTTGGAATTCAACTTGTTGCATTTTGGTCCATGCCATTTAATGACAGTGAGGAGCTTGATGGTATGTTTTAGGGCCTCAACCTCCTGGTAGTTCATAACTCCTCGTAGTTCACTGCATTCAATCAGTATCACTTTGATTTCTCCCGTGACTAACATATTTCGAAGCCTCGTTTCCAGTTCAAAGATGCTCCAACCTCTTCTTACCACGTAACTTGGAGTCATGACGATGATCAGTCGCTTGCTTTGGTCTACACATCTTGCCACATCTTCAATGTAGGCTACAAAACAAAACAATTGCTCAAAAAACAATCTAAGAAAAGTCTGCTCTCATACACTGGTGAGAAACAACAGAGGCAAATCCCTGCTCCCAGAAGATCTCACTGAAGTATGCAAAAACATCAATTGCAAATGTGCCAAGCTGACCTGGCAGAACATTGTCTTGAGCAACCTGCTCTATATGGCCCTGCTTGAGCAGGGAGGTTGGAAACAATGACCTCCACAGGCYCTTTCCAACCTCAACCATTCTGTGATCCTGCAAAACATCTATTCCCACACGTGCTATGAATTCTCAGTGTTTGTTCATGAGCTGTGGCTTTGTATCATCTATATCACTATTGGAACAAATATGCCCATCATGATTTTTACCTTTAAAAAGGCAAAGTCACCCGGTTAGACAACAGAGCAGCAGCCATGTGCTTCAGGACCTCAGTCTGAAACCCAAATTATACTCTAAATTGTTTGGTAGGCTTAGATTCTGTTTTTCTTTCATGGCCCTGCCACACGCATTCATAAAAACAGTGTTGTCTCCTGTAAATTAGTGTTTAGTTTGCAGTAGATTTAAAAAATATCCATGAGATTGTTTGAAGTTGTATGTTGTGCTTTGTCCATACCAAGCATCCCTTCTTTTATCTTTTATTAAAGRTATTGAACTTAGTCGCTGTACACGTGGTTACACTGAAGTCATGAAGAATACTACCGCAACTGACAAAACATGACTGTACTGATGTTGGAATATGTGAAAGAAACATGAAAAAGATCTACTTGTACCAGCTGGAATCAATTCTAGTTTTTGGTCTGTGAGAATGATCAAGTACATCCACTACACATTGGTCTGCAGTGGACACTGACAGAATTCACTACTTTTGCCTGGTGTAGAGGTAATTACTCAGCCGTTGCCTTAGTCCAAACACAACTTTTTCTTCCTATCTGAATTTCTGCAATACTCAGAATCATGGATATCTTTCCAAACAAAATCTAAGGAACTGAAAAGAAAGAACTCGCTATTCATTCCTAGAGATGCAAGCTCTCAAAAAACCCAAAAAATGTTAGTCCCTTTCATTTCCTTTACTTATGCGTGCCCTTTATGCACTGTTTTACCTTCAATTAAAACAATACAATTACTAAATATTAATCCTCTTATCTGGGAAATGCACATTAATGTTTGGTGGCTTATCTTCCCCATCCTCTAAGACATGGGAGAAAAGATGACATTCTGAAGGAGTAGGTATAGAAACAAGACTAAAACAATCACTGCAATCACTCATTTTCTCCTTTGAAAACACATGAGAATAAAGACATGACTTACTTCCTGTGGGAATCAAATCTCTGTCTGGTATGAACAACTTGTATCCATAATGCTTTTCCAGCATATCTGGTAGAATCTCAAGAGCAAACCTTTCTTCTTCTCCAGTTTCTTGATTCCACTGGTCAGGATCCACTTTGGTATAAGATAGATATGCATCATAGTCTTTGTTGTCTAAGGAAAGAGAGAAAATAAGTTAGTTTATTTCTTATTCTAGCAGTTTTCCCAGATATTTCCCCAGGTATTACTTCTGGGAGAATTTTCCAGGAATAGGAAATGGTTTAGATAAAATGGCAAGCTTTCACCCAATCTCCAGTTATGCATCCATGCAGCTTTCCTGTTTCACCCGGTAGAGATAATTCTTAGTTACACAGATACAAGGAATGGTCCATATCCATAGACAGAAGTCAGTTTATGTAAGAATCCGGATGAAGAAAATCCACTCAACTGCAGGGTGACGGCTCATAGCACAAAAGTCAAAAGTCACTGAGAAGAGTTTGCATTCTTCTCTAACATAAAAGGGGAAAGAAGAGCATGGAAATATCTAAGATAATGCGCAAATGTCTCTGCTGCACAGTAAAAGCATTTCAGTCTTGCCAGAATTTTACTGTAAATTTAGGACCTGGGGCTGAAATGCTCTAATTGTATGTATAGCATTCCTTGTAAAACTCTTTAGGTCTCCAGGTCTGAAATTATTGCCAAGCTTAAATCTTTGCAGCAGCAGCTCCTGATAACGCAGTTTAAGTCTCTTGAATTCTGTGCACTTAATTTGCAAATTTAATGTTGCATTAATGTACATTTCATTACTTAACAGTGTGTTACTTCACTTCAATATGAGAAATAACCATGCCTGTGTTTTAAATGTGCTTGGTGTGCCTACTTGAAAGACTGAATCAAAAGAGCCACCATTAATTTTCATTAGGAGGTCAATAATGCCAAGTGCTCTTGAACTAATTCAGTAGAATAAGAGGTCACGTTTTGACTTTTGTTGTGAAGAAAGCAGAGGAAAATCAATGGCAAGAGTAATGAAATGTTAACATCCTTCTAACTCTCTTGACAACATTATGCACAGACTACCGAGAATATCAATTGCTTGTAAAAGAGATCTAATTGAATACTCTAAATACTGTGTATCATAAGTAATGTTATATTCAGTCAGTGCTGACTTCATTTATTGAGTTGGTCCTTTTTTCATTTTACACCTTTTTGTAGTCTGGTAGCATTATTTAGAAAAGCCTGCCAGCTGTAGGGTGGACGCAAAGAGTGTAAATGAAATTAATTGGGCGGTGGTAATCTTGAGCAGTCCTCTCTCCCTTCTGAGGAACCATGTGCACCATGCTCATTTGCAGATGACAAAACAAATTCTATTGTTGTACTATTACTACTTTTAAACTTTCTAAACCCATGAAATGACCATGTGCTCATTCTGTGCCCTGCGCATCTTTTGTGGGATGTTATCTACTGGATTGTTATAGTCACAGAAAGAAAAACTCAAAACAAATTAAAAACAACAACCAAAATACCAGCCAAAAAAGGAAACTAACAGAAGCACTGCCTTTTATGATTCACACTTTCCATGATTTTTTTTGAGTATTTGTGAAAACGTGTCCTTTAATGACAGACAGATACCTCCCGCCTTTGACAGTGCCTTAAAATAAGACTGATTGGATCAAGTATGATATAGAGGGACATCACACAGCAGGTTTTTGTTTCTACAGTAGGACAGTGTTAACCCAGCAAAAGAGTTAGCACACAGTGAAGTCAACAAATATGTGGGGAAATTATTAYAACTGGTAAAATGCTGGTGCTGCAATGCCATATTCTACTGTCACCTCAGCAATGGTCATGACCATTACCATGGTACATGCTTGAGACCAGTGTTGCTCTGTTCAAATTCTTTGAGTAAAGATGAGAATGTATTGTTTCTCAAAGGGACAAGTAGTAAGAAATAATGCAGAATTCAAACTGGTTTAAAGGCTGAGTATTGTCTGTTAAGAYGGTTTGCACATTCTTACTTGCAGGGGAAATTATTTGTGCTATGACATTGTTTTATTGCATTTGAAAATATCGCACTTATGCATTTATTCAAAGTACACATTTTTCATATCATGGAGGCTCCAGCATCTCCACTAACTACAGCTGCATCATCCTGTATTGCAGGAAAAATATCTTTCCCTCCTGGTTTTATTAGTATTTGTAGGGCAAAGAATGGTTGGGGTCTAGGGTATGTCTGAATAGATGTGTTCAGGCATCAGGCATGTGGAAGCTCTGGATTAGTTCACCACAATGAGGTCAAATGCAGCCTGTGCTCAGGGTGTGGTGCATTCAGTCCACAATGTTTCAGTCAGCCCCAAATGACTGGTACTGCAAGACTCCAGGCAAAACAGACTGTGAGTTAGAAACTGTCATATCATTTCAACCATTACAGGGAGTTCAAAGTGAGAAGTTCGTAAGTGAGCAATGGTCATGGAGCTACAGTCAGCCACAGCTTTAGCTAGACCTTAGGGGCAAACACCGAGGGTCAAATCTCAGCTTCATTAATAACACATGGAAAGATTACTTCATTTAGTGGCCCAGGATTTGAGCCAAAGCACCTGTTGCATCACTGGAATATGCATTCTTTAATGCTGTCCATTCCTTTTCATACTCATCCAAATGCAGAGTACACCATCATACTCCCTGTAACTTTCTACAATGTTAATTCAGAAGAAGTGATATAAATTTTTAGGGGATGAAGCTGTAAATGCTTCTTGTTATTCCAAGGATGTGCTCAGCAGCAGTCACTTAAAGGCTCAATGTAAGCATAAAACGAAACCCAGACTCTATATGAATCTACTTTGTCACATGCAAATGGGATCTTTGGGTAAGTAAATTGCTATCAGACATCTGAGAACTCAYCTGTATGCATGCTCTCTTAACAGCTACACATGAAATGATAAGCTGGTGCCTACAGAAAGAAAGATAAAACTTCCTCTTCTACAGGGACCACCGAACAGATTTAACTTCAAATTTGCATTATAGATGTATGTGTTTTCTAATGATTTCCATGTTGCACTGCAAGAAGTCAGCAGTTTGGGCCTGTGAGGGTTTATTAGATTTAAACATTGAAGATATTTCTGCTAATGGGAGACAGAAAAATTATATATATGCATGAAAAAATAAAAATAATAAAAAAAACTTTTTAGAGTAATTTTTTCTTATCAGCCATGTTCAAGCCAGTGACAAATTCCAACTTTTAGCTGGCACAATCCATTTTAGCTCAAGACAGATTAAGAGACCAAAACAAGGAGAAATCCTACAGTGTTGTATTTCATAGTGAACCTAATTTCAGTGAAGCCCTAAGACCTAGACGGTGGAGTCAGCCCATGTGTCTGTGCATCCTGAAATCCTGAGAGTAGTTTGCAGTGCCTTCAGAAACACTGAGTGCAGAGGAGGCAGTGCATGCACATGGTGCTCCACAGCTCAGTGTAGCCAGAAAGGYTGGGAAGAGCTTTCATTTCCCAATCAACAGGGAACTGGACAGCTGATTCCTCTCCTTCAGCAGAGCACATGCTCTCCTCTTAAATACTAGGATATTCATACAGCAATTAGGACCAATGCACTGATTTAACTCAGTGTTTCAGGATTTCACGGGAAGTTTTTGGAAATAGGAGACCGGATCCTTCCAAATGCCGCAGGGAGCTGGAGCCAAACTGATAAAGGAAGCTTTTGTCTTTAAAGAAACATTCTATGTTCAGGAAAGGTTTCAAAGAACCTTTCAAAATTTCTCAGAGACTGTAGTTGCTTCAAAATTATGGCATTTCTTAACCTGTATTTGCTTCACTATTGTGGGGGCCACATTTAATATATACATTGGGATAGTGTTTATCCTTAATACAATGAAAAAATGTCATTTAATGCTTAGTTGAATAAAATGCTCAAATCCTAGGTCTTCCAAAATACTTATACTTTTCCTCACACTATTTGCTGTTGCTAATGAAGCTCACTGTAACATTTTCTATTACTTTTAAATGTCAAGCCCTTTTAATGTTAATAAAACATTAAGAACTATCCACACAATTTTTTCCATGGCATAGTATTTTTTAAATGTAGCATTCCTCATGATAGCTCATATCCTTGTGCAGAGTGAGCAATGTTGAATTGCATGGTAGTCTTTTTTGTCTACTTTACATCTGAACTTTCTAACCTATAACAATCTCTTCGTTTGGAATCTAAAGATGATCTTGGTAATATTTTATTTCTTAAGATACATATATATATCTCATATATTACACATGCACTTTAGACACTATAAAATAGGAAGAGAGAAAAAAGCAGGAATTTTCCATTGAATTAGCACATTTCATGCACAGAATCTAGAAAATCCCATATTCAGTGGAGACATAAATTGAGTTTTTATTGTTTGAATTGCATTTCAGATGTAAATAAATAGCATAAACAAGAAGAGTTAAAAGAAACAGGTTTTCAGCAATAAAATTGTAATTAAATAAGAGAAAAATCCCTTTTTGTAACCAGTAATGTTTAGAAAGAAGAGAGCTGCATTTTTCTAAGGTGATTTTAATAGAATTTGAAATTGATATTCATAGAGCAGGATTTCTTATCGTCACAATTTGCCAATAGCCAATAAGAATATATAAACGAGTGGTGAGACTGCTATTGCAAACTTATTTTGTGCATCCCCAGGGAAGATTCAGTAATTGCAAAGTCACTAACTTCAGCAGTAATTTCAGTCTAGCTATACCTGCATAGCATAATCATTAACACAAGTGCTTTGGTGGCWCTTAAACCAATAGTAAAAGTTATATTTGAAAGTTAATAACTTAGTCACACAGAAATCTGAAGAATCTCAAAGCATTGCCATTCTTTGCTGCTTAAGAGTTTTGCTGGGATGAAACCCAGGAAACCACTAACAAGTATTTCTTACCTGCTCTTGTCCCAGAYAGTTAATAAGAGATTATCTGGGCATTCCCATAGGTCCATCCATGAACCCTGCTAGTCTTTTGCAGTTAAACAATAGCAAGGACAAAAATCATGATTACATGAGGACTCCCAGGTGCAACAGAAACTTCAAGGAAGAACCAGTTTCATTACTCTTCTAATTYGCACATTGATTTGCTTCCCCTCAGCAAGAAACAGAAACTCATCTCTCATGAAAGGGCAAAGAGCTCARCCAAGAAACAGTATAGATGTCATGTACCAAACCCAAACTAGATTTCCTGAACTGAGAGAGCTCAGCAGCAGCACATTTTAATCTTATTAGGAGTACTTTGCTTTATTTCAGCAATGTGGTAGAAAGAAAAGAAAAAAAAAAAAGGCAGCCACTTTCCCACTTTCAGAACCAAAAGTGAAACTCGCCAGGCCYGGGCCCTGCTGCCTTCTCTGTAACAGAACTGCACGTGGCTTCCTTCAATTCACCGAGGTTTCCATGGCAAAGAAATCTGAGAAGAAGACTGGGGACACCACAATGAGCTCCTGCCCAATATCGTAGAAACAGCTGAAGGAACCTAGAAGCACCAAGGGTCATTGTGAACCTCATCTTATCAGTTCTTAAACAAAGCTCTCACTTTCTAGCTGTTAGCTGCCTACAGCCTTCTTTTTTTTCTTGAGCCTAAAGCTTGACCTCTTGTCAGCATAGCTGTGAGAGCGGATATTTATGTACATTTCATTGGAAAACTATTTACAACACATTTGGTCTGATTTTGTCTTCAATTGCTACTTATTTTTGCCAGCCTCCTAGCATAAAATTTCTTCTTTTCTCCTTTTTTTTTTTTTTTTCTTTTAAGATAGTGTTCATCTTTGATTATTAATTCTTTGATACAAAAACTTCCATCAATTTAGAAGGTTAAAAATGTACCCAGGTAACAGTAGTGGCAGATACCTGCAAACTGTTTCTGCTGCTAGCTGTACCACATGCTCTTTCCTCTGAAACTGGAACCTGTAACACCAACACGTAGAAGTTTTTGAGTAATTTTGTCTATCTGACCATGTCCAATGATTTTTAGCCTGTCATCCATAGACTTCTGGATTTATCCATGACATAAATTAAAACTGGCATACAGATATCTACGTATCCACTGGAACCTCTCAGATCTTGAAATGGCAAAAAAAAGTCCAAAGCAGCTGTTTTGGTCACTTTTAGACTCCTGTCCACTCTAAGGCAGGATCATAACCGGCACTACTGAGGGAAGTGGCTCCCCTCTCCACCCTCACTGTGGCTGCTGTGGCTGTCATGCCTGGGAACTGATCCTTGCACACAGTTTGATGAGCAGGAACAGTACAACAAAGGAGAAAGTTGTCCCAGGTAAAATAATGGGAAAATTTCCATTGATTTTAGGGCGCCTGGAAGTCAGCTCATATATTTAGATTTCTATACAGTAGTAATATCTCTTCTGACACATACAGCTTTTAAGGTCACAGAGTGCAAGCTAGAAAGAAGTCAGGGCATGTGTTGATCGCAGGTACCTGTAAATGGTTATTTTCATTTTCACTCTGTCAGTTAAAATACAATACTTTTTTTCATAAAGTCATTTAAAAACTGGGAACGGCAGCAAGAGAAGGTCCTTCGAAAATAAAAATACATAAAAAGCAACTGCTAAAACACTCCACAGAGAATGAACATGGTATAAAATCACTTTTGTTGGAGCTCAGTGTACAACAAAATAGAAGAAATCACCACTTCTGAAAGTGGTTTTCACTAATATCATGTTAGTCCCTAAAGCGTGGTTTATGGACAAGGCTTTTTAAAATAAGCTTTTAAGATTAAAGCTGCAAAACTAAAAGTGTTGCCTGACATTTGACAAAGATTAGCCCTCAGAAGATCCCAGTGAAGTATCTAATTCTGAAAATGTTGTTGTTTTCAGAACACTGCAGTTTTTTGTTTGCATAGCACTTCAAGMTACCATCTTGCATATGTGGAGAGATCTTGAACTGAATTTTTCCTCTTCAACAGATTTGGGAGTTTCTGACCACCAAACTGGTAGTGGTGAGTTATTGCTCTGAGATGCAAGGTCATGCCAAACACCTGCAGGTAAAAAAGCCTCTGCTTTGCCAAAGGTCAGAGTGCTTCTCTTCCCCTGTGCTCCAGTGACTGGGGGAGCTCTCGGACCTTCACAGTGAGGTCCCCTGACTGGACATGGGCACACCATGCTGCTCTGCACCGAAGGACACAATGGAGTGTCCATCATGTCATCCCCTGGGGTGGAGTCAGCTCCCATGCAGTTGGAAAGCACAGGCATGGAGTCAGAGGAGAAGCAGCAATATTATTAYGTTTTAAATTAGTAGGAAAAGCAGGGAATCAACCACGAAAACATAAAACGGGGACTCAATTCCCATTCCCAGGACTGAGCTGCAGTCTCTGCAGGAGAGAGAAAAAACAGAAGGAGAGTCTCATCCTTAGCCTGTGATAAAAACATTGCCAAATTAAACACTGKAAGTCAAAAAAAAATGAGATATCAACAGCTGTGATCACTTGTTTGTTAATCACTTAATTGTTWAATACCACATTATCCCCACATGTGGTAGCCAAGTAGCCTGTGGTACAAGGAACAAAGAGAATTCTCYGGTAAGACAGTCCCTACTACCAGAGACTTCTGTCTAGGTTAGGGTGAGAAGAGAAGCCTCTCCTCGAATGCTTTGCCCTGTCATGTAAATATAGTTTTGTTTCCCTGATTGCCCCTGATTTCCCGGTCTGTCCCTAATCTAGAAGGTTCTCCCCTCCCTGTTCTCCCCCTTGGCCTTTGCCCCTCGCCACTCCCCCAGAGCTTCCCCACTGGTTCCCATTCCCTWGTCCTGCCTTTGTACCGCCCCCATTCCCTCAGATCATTGGTCTCTGGTGCTCGCCCCGCTCCCGCACTTAAACCTAGCCCCTACATTGTTTCTTGTCTTCGTCCCTGGAAGCGTTTGCGGTGCGGCTGCAATAAACCTCTGTCCGTGGAACCCCAAATGGAGACCCTTCCTGCCTCTTTGCCTTTGACCCATATCACTGAAGCTATCCGTGGGTGTGTGCGTGCACACGTGTGTGAGTGTGTGGCTGGTCCTGCTGAGCGGCTTTGATAACAAGACACTCTTGGAAGATCGCAGCACCTCGCGCTCCGGCACAGAAGCCTYGGAGCTCGGGATAGCGATACTTACAGAAAGTAATAAATTGAGTTGCATTAGCTGTAAGAGTTAAATACTTTGTTTTCAAATACTTCTCACAATTTACCCATGCCTCCCACAGAAATGTGCACGTTAGTTAGCCTGAGAAAAACTGATGTGTCTAAGGCTTGGAAAGGAGAAAGGAATAGTGATGAGATTTGACATCCTGAAGGGCTTGTTCTCTGATCAGGGAGGAAATGAAGCATTGAATTTTAAAAGAGATTTTCAACTGAAAATTTTAATTGGACCTCACCTTTAAAGTGTTTCAAATCCTCTCTGGGTACAATACAGTGCACATAAAAAAAAGACTGGGATATTTTGATGTTTGCTTATCTCCACACTGTCCTGAAGTATGACAGAACATGGTGTAAATTATGAATAGAACGTGGGYGCTCTGCCGCTGCACTGCAGGAGATGCGGTTAGAATAGGATTTTAGAGTTCAGCATTTTGTGTCTGTCAATAACAAACTAAGCCAAAGGAAGGGATCTCAGTGTAGGTCTGCAATTTATTTCTGCAGAGGCCATGGCTCAGGCTTCTGTGGAAGATTTTCTCTCCATCTTCTTTCTTTTGCACGAGTGTAAGTAAAAGAGACAAAGTGAAATGTGCAGCTGAAGTCCYTTCATTAGCACAATGGGTTTTATCCATATTGCCAGCATATTGAACGTGGTAGAAGCTACATGTTTTCATTAGGAATTTGTAAGTTGTATTTTTCTTTTTATGTTGTTGTGGTTAAGCACCCAATCTATCAGTGTTTGCACTGATCTTCTAAGGAGAATCCATGCTTGACCTTCTTTAACAATGACCTTTGCTCAGAAGGATAAACTGAATGGATATTGGTTTTCCTCCTTTTGCATCACAAAACAGTATGCTTTAGAGGTCCCTTTTTTTGATRTTTGAAATGCATGATTCCAAGTATTGTTATTCCCAGGTGACCAATGTTTGGGATGGGACAAGAGAGAGACGCAGGAATGTAACACCTGGCAGAGTARGTCTGCAAATGAATTGGAGTGATTTGAGAAAATGATAAATGACAGCTATAAAAGCAAGAAGTACTGATACTAATAGAGAAAACATTGTTACATCTATCTAAACAGTTATTATTTTAAGTGTCTATTTCTGCATATTCTAATATGACTGTTATTAAATTCACACAGTTTATGGAAGTAAGCCTGCCCAATTTAAACTAGCGGTTGCTTTGTGGATAAGAGAGGATCTCAGCTTCTGAAAAAAAAGAAAGAAGGTGTCTGTCAAAATCCTCCATGACTCACAGTCCCTCTGGGCCTCAGTTTCCTCCTCAGTAAAATAAATAGAATAACCTGACTTTTTCCCTCACTGAGCTGCTGCATTAATGCATATTTTTGTAAATCCCGTAGAAGGTTACAAAATGTTCTGATGTTCTTGGGCTTGTTGTTCTGAGCATTTTCTATTTTGAATCCTTGTGCATTTTTAGATGGGAGGCAGAAATGGGTCATTCCCTAGTGATTTTATTACGAAGACTTACATAAGGACCTGTAATTCTGCAACTGCTCTTTTCCTTATCAGTGACAGATTTAGCCATCACTTGTTTATCAGTACATATTTATTTTAATGTATCACAGTGGCTTCTGCCTACAGGCTGTTACCTTGACCTGTAAAAAAATTTTAATTAGTATTTCTGTAGAAAAAAAAGGTCCTGTCACCAAAGACATAGTGGCAGCACAAAACATCAGGAACTCTGACCCAAGAAACCAAATCTAATTAATCAGCRCCTGCAGCTCAACCCAGTTTGCTGTTCAACAGCAATTTTGATTAGTAAGGCTAGAGGCAAAGAAGACCTTTTCCTTAAGTGCTTAAAAAGAGAAAGATGAAAATGCATGTATATGTTTGACAGAGGTGGTGCAAATATTGTGGATCCCTTTTGTTTAGGCTGGATATCCTTGAATCACAGAACAACTTTAATGACCATTTAGCAGCCCACTCCGTGATTAAGTAAATGAACTCAAGCAAATGAACTACAGTGTACATTCCCAAACACTCGCAAAAACTTACTGAAACTGATCAGTTTAAACAAGCAGTAAATTGAGATTCACTTCAACCTCTACCTATTTGTTGAATACAATTAGGGAGGACACCCCRTTGCTTACAGAGAAGTAAAATTGGCTTTCAGTACTGACAGGAAGTGAAAATCTTTAATGCATCGATGTTGGCAATTTACATCAGTGTCGGGAATAAAAATCTAGAAGACACGGATGTCTTCTGGAGCTCCAGAGAGCAGCACATACATCAGCTCAGCAGTGCTTATGCCCTGTATGAGGAATGTATATTCAAGTCAGCACCTAAAATTGCAGTTGTTAACACATCTTGAACTGAAATTAAATTTGGGCCTTGGTGGAGAGAAATAAAAGACAGACATTCTTAGAAAGTAGGAAATGTGCTAAGAAGCTGCCTTACCTCCATCTAGTTCTTCAGCTCCAAAATGATTCCTGTAGAAGAGCATAATCTCTATCTTGTAACACTTGTAGATAGTCACTAAACAAACAAGCAGCAGCAGAATAGCACCAAGCCCACCAGCAAGCTCAACTGTGTACATCAGCTCTGCAAAGAATTACAAAATGCAGTAACAACCACATTCCAAACCACAGAAAGATCAGCAGCAGACCTTCTGTTAAACATTAAAATAAAATAATGAATGATGAACCCCACATTTATGTATTTATTTCATTATAAGACCCTTGAATGAATACCTAATTKATTTTTTTTTTATTCTTCAATAAGTTGTTTTTTCCCTCTGATACACCATATGAATTGCTCATTTAAAAAAAAAAATAAACATTGCTGAGGATGAGTATGTAGATAGATCACAGTTTACTTCACCTAGATAAATGCTGCCATTTGACTTACAGTGAAAGCAAAGGTGAATGTTTCCTTTTTGAGGGCTATAATGCAAAACCAGCTCTTCCCTTACTCCGTATACAAATAGAATGTGGACAAACTGGACAAGATTAAGGATTTGATTCTTTTTTCCCAAATAAAAATAAAAACAATAATAATAATAATAATTCAAAAACCCCACAAAACCCTTGAGAGATGTGAAGACACATTATCCAAGGAACCCTACAACTTCACGTCTCAGTTATGTGTTAATATTTTTAACACCGTTTCCCAGAGGTCTGCAGTTCACCTTTATTCTCACTTTTCCCCCAGTGGGCTTAGCCAATGTGTAGACACAGCAAACAAGTCCTGACTTGTCTGTTGTGACATTCAGGCCGACCCCCTGGTGTCCTTGCTGCTGTCTGCTCACAGGATGGATTGAGATCATCACCACGGAGCTCTGTTCCTGAGGACGGGGACGGGTCAGTTGTGGCCGCCACAAGCGCCCAGCACCAGAGCCACTTGTTGGGCCAAAGGTAATATGCCACCACGGACTTTTGCCTCCCCCAGTTTGAAACGTTGCCCTCTCAAGGAAGCTCACAGAGCTCTGTTCCTTTTCATTTGCTTATTGACTGAAAACTGGCAGTGTCAAAAAAGGAGGGTGGGAGGAGGGAGAGACTTGCTAACAATTTTGTAATTTTAAATCACTAGATGGCAAATCTGAAGGCCTTCCATGCTTTTCCAAATCACTCAGTTTTGAGGAATGAAAAAAACCCAGATGTTGGAAATTTAAGATACAGGGTTTGCTTCATAAAAAAATCTGCTGGAACAAGTGTTCTTTTCACAGTGTCCTCTTCCAGTGGGCAGCTTGTCTGAGTGAAGTAGTGTGGACCTGGAGTAACCTTTTTTTGTGTATGTGTGTGGTTGTGCAGATTTGATGATCCAGCACAAGGCAATTCAATTAGAGAAATAAAAGGTTAGGGGAAAAATTGACAATCGCATTTGTTTGACAGCTTCTACTGAGAATCACACACCTTTTTTTTATTATTACGAGGCAACTGTAAGAAGATTTCATTGCTCTCTAGAAGACACTAAAAATGTAATAAAATAAAATAAAAAGGCATTTATATTCCATGTCATTCTTTCCAAAACTGTGCTGGAAACTCCTTTGTGTTAGATATTTTTAACACTGACATGGTTATTTCAAACTCCCAATACTTTTCTGGTTCAGGGAGGGAAATGCTATTAAAAACACTCAACAAAATATGGTTTGCATAGACAAGTAATACAGTATTTTAGAATATAAATGGAAATGGAAATTACTCTGCACTGGTTTACTACCTGGCTTACCCTGTTTATCATTTTGTAATACAGGTAATGCAGCTGTTCAATGGTAACTAGAAGAAAGGCTTTAATATTTTGGGTTGCTAGGCGCAAAATGCTCTATTTATGTGCCTGCTGTTATGACTCACTAAAGGCAAAGAAAAACTTTACAACCGGAAAACAGAAGTTTTTTCTAAACTAATGATATTTTTTATATTAAATGGAAAGAAATAACTGCAGGTATTCATCTGTTTTCTGTCACTATGCATGAAATCAGACTAATGCACTGCATCACTTTTGCCATCAGAGTCTCCCTTAGTTACGTTTCCCCATAAAGTAAGATTATGCCTTTATGTTTGCTTCAGTAAAATCTATCTGAAAGCACACGAAACTGTCCTTAATTAGGCAATCAAAGCAAACAACAAAATTCTCTAGTCAGCCTGAAACATATTAGCAATTACCTTTTCATGTTGCTGCTGAGCCCATCGCGATCGTACACAGATAAGGTGGTTCTTTCTTAAACACATTTGTTTGCAAAGGAARTTTCATGGTCTGTTGATCTAACAGACCCAGCTTGTATTTTCCTCTGTGCTGGACAGCATCTATCAGCACATGTTCACTCTGTGTCTTGGGTGCTGTTTGTCAGGGTTCAGAGGCAGAGAGGGGCAGTGATTMGCCCAGCAGATTGGTGCATCCTTACACCCAGCCCATGAGATGCCTGAGCTAGCCCCAAAGTGCTGGAGTGGGACAGCCACATCCATGCAGCACCGGGGAAGGCAGGAGGGGTTGGCCTGGGCACAGTGTCACAGAAGGTCGATTGTTTCCAGGCCTTGAGTTTGTGTTTCTGCAGGACGCTAAGCTGTGCCCTAAGGGGCCACTGGCTGGCTCTAAGCTGCCTCASGGGTTTTAGGAGCAGTGTTCCTCTGTGTTGAGCTGAACTGAAGGTGCAAGAAGCAGAAGGCCTCCGCTGTTGGCCCCTTAGGTGACCGAAGCCATTTCTCATTTCTGTGCCTCGGTTTTCCCAATGTGAACTGAGGAATGTGCTCTGGCTGCTCCCTAGGAGAGTTTGCTCCTGAAAGGTGCTCTGTGGGTGCCAAGGGTGCTGGTGATGTGTGTGCCAACAGTTTGAACAACGATGTAGTGACTGTTAAAGCCAAGTTAAAGAGTAGCAGCAAGGTTACAGCCTGTGGTTACCTTCACAATAACATTTTTTTCTGCTGCTTTATTCTGCCTTTTACAGTGAGATTTGAGCACAGTTGCTGCAGCAGGCATTACACTCCCTTTGAAGTGTGATCTGTTTTTCCTGCAGAAATTCAAGTTTCCTGTAGTGGCTACATACTAAAAAGATTCAATTTCAGCACAATTCCACATCAGAAGCAAGACATGAGAAGTGCAAACCTTTTAAAACCTATTTAGCCCCTGTGCTGCGTTGCTCAAATTACAGACCTGGCCCTCCTTAAGGAGCTGAGACTGAATGTAGAAAATAGTAGAGGAAAATTACTCGGCTAACCCTTAGGGGGACAGGCATTCTGTTAAATACAACAAACGAGCAAGTGCCAGAGAGTTACATCCAGAAGCACAGCTATCRTTTAGTTACAGGCAATTAACAATAGTCTTCCAGTAGCACAGGAGCAGTTCTACTCCAAGGAAAACACATTGATTACTGCAGCAGTAGTAGATTGGTTTCTGAGTAAATAGCTTCAATTTAAAATAAGATTTGTTACAAGCATTTTGACCAATGGCTACAATTTTTTTCCTTATCAGGAGGCTTTGGCCAAGCAGCTCAGTGAAAGAGACAGCTAATTAAAACAAAGCACGTGTCCTCTCCAAATACCTGGGACAATATGGCTAGTAATAAATACACTCATTTTATACCTTTTCCTTCCTAATTACTGGGCACTTTTGTAGGATATATCTTTGATCTTCACCTGGCTCTAATATTTGATAAACTTCCTTTCACTGTGTCATACAGGTAATTCACTTATCATAGCTGAAGTTGTAAGAAGAAAGTAAATAAAAATGTTCTGTCAAAGATTCATATCTTTTGACTTATATGACATGCTTCAGGGGCTCTACATTTAATGATCTGTAAAAATTTAAAATTAATTTTATTCATTAATTAGCCCTCATACAGCTGAGCTACTAAGAAAAATAATTATATTTCAAACATTCTTTTTTTTTTCGTGATTTATAACTGTTCGAGCACATGTGATTTATAGCTGTGTATTCAGTTTCTGAGCCTTTTTCAAAATCCAATTACAGTCTATCTAAGGTCTCAATTTTGCAATCACTTACTCAGATTGCTCAACTTCATGGACTGTAAGTAATCCCTCTGAAGTCAACAGGACTATTCACAGAGCTTCAGGTTAGCACATAAATAAATCTTTGCAACTCTGTGGCCTAAACTGATTTCCATTCTCCGCTTGTCTTGGATGATTTAACTCACAAAGAGATAGGGTTTGGTTAGAGGCGGTTCTCAGTTTGTTTAGGTATACTTTCACAGACTTCGATTATTAAAGGAATTAAAGATAGTGAATATAATTTGGAAGGAGAGCAGGGACTGATGTGTTACAACATGCAGGTTTGGTTATGAATGGGTATGCTTCTTCTAAAGGAAGAAGGAAGCTGGCTAACACAGGAACACTTGTCTGAGTCTCATTTCGGAGATCAGCCGTAAAGAGTAGGCAGAGTTTAAGTAAGCAACAAAGAAACCCATACTCACAATTTTAAAATGAAGAAGTATGGGGTTTTTTTCCTCTTTTTCTTTTCTTTTTTTTTTTTTTTTTTTAATTTTCCCCTGCTTAGTAGAGTATTTGTTATGGCATGGCTGTAAAACAAATTATCTTCCCAAAGTATAATGTATGGAACCACGGCTGTATACAGCACATGCATATCCAATGCACATATGTATAAAATCTATTCTCTTTTTAGGATTTTTTTTCTCTATTTTTAGGATTTTTGTTTGTGTGTTTCAGTTGCCAAACAAAATCTGGTTGTGCTAAAAGTACCTAGATGGATATGTGTGAATATCCTACATGGATATCCTATATGGATACTGTTGTGAATAATTACTAATTGATACTGTAGGACAATAATACTTCTGATAGCAGTAGAAGCAGATTTGGGCTACTTATTAGCTTGATTATGAAATAATTTCTTAGCACGAAGTATATGCTTTCTGCCACTGTGGGCCTCRCGTGCCCATGGATGTCTACAGAGTTGACTGAAGCTGGCTAAATTTAGTTATGGTTTTCAATATGGTTTTCAGTGCAGCAGTTTCATTTTATTTATTAGAACTATTGAGACCTGGCTGTCTTTGTTTATTTTTTATATCAATAAATAATATATATTCCTGATTCCCTTATGAAAAAGAAYGAGTCGGGTTTGGGATTATATATACATAAGCATATAGGTGTGCAAATGCAAGACAGGGATCTTGTTAATCTATTCATTAGTATGGCAGGAAACATATCTGAGCCTTGGTGCTGTTGGATTTCCAGTGTTATTAGAAGAGAGTTAGTAAATTATTATAATAGAAGTATATTCTTACCAATGACATTTTTATTTCTGCTGAGACGTGCCAGGTGCCTGTTCCAGTAGGACAGTAATTACACTATCCCCAACAGTGTGTTTATCCTCAAAAGAGGATAAAGTTGGGAAAATATAGATGCTGCAGTGTTACTGAAGCTTGCTACATTTAAATACATAACAATGCATTTTAAAGGCAGTTTATGATAAATATTGAAGGAAAAAAAGTCTCATGGTGTGGAACTGCAGTAATCTTTGGTGGTCTTCCCCAAATTAATGAGTTGGGTATTACCTGAAACCTTCCTGATTAGGACAGCTTCTATTTGTTAATTGTACTACAGAAATCAGACGAGCCCACACTATTACTCCATTTAGATCTTCTGAAAGAAATGAATGTAAGAGGCACTGGGAGGTGCTAAAAATGTGGGGAAAAAATTGAGTACCGAGTTCCAAGGATGTAAGATCATAAAACATACTGTTTACATTTTTTTTTCTGAGGATAGCATTAATGAATAATTTAACTATGCATGGATTATAGGAACAATTTTTGACATTTTATTTTAAAATATTTTTGTCCTTGCCAATCAAGGTTAGACTTGCACTTAGACATTACATGAAAAGAACTGTGATAAAAGTGATTCAAAAGTTGTTTGAAAAAGCAATCCATTAAACAAACCAACTAGTTTGACACATTGTCAGAACTAAGATTTGTCAGAGGAAAGTTAGGTTTAGGAACATGCTGAGTAATCTTAAAAACCTTTTCACTGGAGTTATCTTAGTCCAATTTTCTAAAGGATGAGAAAAACCTTACTGATTAAAAGAATGGTCTTATGAAGAGTTTCATTCAGGCAGAGGTCTTTAGAATTCTATTCCTTGACTGATTTTAGATGAGGTTGAGTGTAAAAGGACAGTTGCTGTTAGTTAGGTTTGGGACAAGAAGGGAGCGGATATTTGACTTTTGGCCCTGTGTCATGAACCTCTTGGGGGAATGAACCTTTGCACTGCCGAGCASAGTGACAACTTGAAGACTTCTTCAATGGCCATAGGTGAAAAAAAAAATCAATTTCCATCAAATGCAATCCAATTTCAATTCCAATTCTAAAACCTGATGAGGATCTTAGAAAAGCTTTCCCTGCAGCACAGAATAAAAACTGAATGCTTTATACAGTGGAAGATAGACTCGTGTAATATCTGAACTGACCAAGTGGGTCGGAGTTCTTCAACAGTTTTGCTTCCACTGAGACTCAGAGGTTCCCTGCAATGAACGAGTACTTAGGTCCAGTCAGCAGAAGCTGAAATATAACTCATTGCTCTCATATTTCACAAGATGAGTTTCCTTCAGAAATTTCAGAAGCATTGTGAAGGTTTTTGGTAAAGGGAGATATAACACTTGGAGTTTCTTTGCAGAGGTTAGAAAAGAACTAGTTTCTTTTCTCTTTTAAGTCTTAATTGTCACTCATCACTACCACTGTGTGAAATTGTGTCCTACTGACTGAAAATGCATATAACACATTCAAGTCTGTAAGTAACAAACCAGATTTACCCTATTATGTGAATGGCATTGCAATTTAAGGTGTGTGTCAGCAATTATATTATCATTAATAACCATATGATGATAATTTGGTTTAATAAGCATATGAAGATTATTCAGAATTTGCTATTACTTTGTACAGGAATATTAATATGATGTTTATGCATTAAGGAATGATGAGTTTAAAATAAGGTAATTTTCCTCAAGATGCATTCCATCTAGGAAATATCTTGAGTATTTTTCAAACATATATATTCATGGGCAATTTCAAACAGACTCTTTCCCTAAACAATTTATTTCAGTGAATTTTTTTTTCCTGACAGAAGAAAAACTCCAAACTTGTTTTAACTCTCCCTCATTAAGTCATAGTCAACAAGATTCATATATGCTCGCTGAGAACACCTATGACAGAGGAAAACAAACCAAAACCATGAAAGAGCCCCAGAGTAGGAAGTTAGAGGTTAATACTGTATAGATGACAATGGAAAGAAAGGGAAGTAGATACTCTGAAAAAATGCATGAAAGCATATTACCTTAGTTCTGGTGTCTGTCCCAGGAAAAATACCAGTATATTATTAAGCTTTTAAAATAATATCAATACCACTTAAAGAATAATGCCAGGATAGAATTTGAGATTATTTTTGCTGTAGAGTTCTATTTGCAGACATGCAGAGAAGCCATTCAAAGAAATAATCACATAATTAGATAATAACCTGTATTTACAACACAGCCTATGATTAAATGAGATTATGAAGACTTTGATCCTGCATGAAAGTCATACTTGTCAATACATAACATTGCAGAAGAGCATACTTTTTCCTTATGCATTGCATTTTTTTCTCCTACATTGATAGACTATAATCTTGTCTTCTTTAATTGAAAAACTTATGAAAAAAAAATAGAATTATAGTCTGTGWTCCACCTCTTATATCATCTGCAATCTCTGGTCTGTCATTAATAAATTTCTGCTTAGCTGCTGTCAGTATCACTCTCAGAATTAATTTCTAGAAGGTTCTTCTACCTGTCTGAAGATTAACCTGTAACTGCTGTAGATGATTGATGGCACCTATCACCAGTAAGTAACAAAATCAACCTTAAATTATAACAAGTAGGGTTTTTTTTTTCCTGCACAAAAGAGAAAATAACTTGATTATTGTAAAGGTGACAGAGATATGGTCAGAAGGTGGAGGAAAGGGACGAAAGTTAAGTCTTCTGGGTTCTGATTGCTTTCTTTTTCCAATTCTTTTGGACAAATTTTATTGTAATGAGTGAGAAAAGGAAGCAGCATTGGCATTGTTGTGCTTAAGATACTCTACTGCCTTTAGCTTGGAGTWAAATGCTCCCTATGCACAGCATCTGAGGAAATTTAGGACTCCAGAAATGGTTAGCTGGCAGCAGAAAAGCATAGATCATAGGTTTTCTCCACCGGTGTCAAAAAATAAAAGAAGCTTAGGCGAAAATAAGGGCTGAGCTCCCTGAGATACTGAGCACTGGTGTTCGCACTAGAGGGAGGTACCAGRGGCCCCAGCTTTTCCCAGTGCTGGATGCTGAAATTGGGTTCACTTTTCCTACAGAAGTGGTGTTGGAGTCCAGAGGCACTGCATTCTGCTCCCCTCCTGGAATTAGTTCATTTCAGGAGAGACTCTGGCTTTCCATTCCAGTGCCATGTCAGGGGAAGAGCAGAAGCTCCCTTACCCCTGGCTGAATGTGCCAGGCTCTGGTTTGGGCAGGGACCACCCACAGATGGACCCTGCTTGGGGTTTCTGTGAGGTGAGTGTGTGTCCTTGTTGGGCTGACCAGCGGGAATATTAAGAAAGATGCATCCAGGCTTTTTCTGATGATTTAGACTATTGACTTCTTGCCCTTTCAAGGCCTGTGTAATTGTAGGAATGTCTAAAATCTCCCCCTGGACTTTTAAGTGTACAGAGACTCTACTGACCTGGGCAAAGCAGCAGTTGCAAGGGTGTTTGAAAGGCTTAGACTTTGTACCTGAATACCCACTGCGGCGTTTAGCCCTAAATACCTCTTTTTCCAGGAACTCTCTTTGTTCAGCAGCAGAGCTTTCTGCTTTCCTGTCCTTTCTGATCCTGGTGATAATGTTCCACATAGGAAGTTTAAGAAGGATTATAATTTCTTTTTCAGGTATGCAGTGAACATTCCAGATTCAGCATTTTTGCACTCTTATACTGCTGGAAAAAAAGATCACTAACTAGAAAACCAGCCAAAAATAATACATCTGAAAATGTCTTCATGTTCAGGAGGAAATTTGCCTAATTTTTAGGTCCCAATTGTTCTAAGTCAGCCAAATAATCAGAAATTGATAAACAGCTAACTCATTCCTAGCAGAGACTAAATGTGGATCTAAACAAGGAAACCTAAACCGAAAGGTTGTCATGGTGATATATGAGAGACTAAACAAGCAGTGCAAAACTCCTCTTCCTAGGAGACCTGAGAAACTAGCTCAAATTTTTATCTGTCATGCTTAATTTATCATTTCACTGAAACAGTTGTCAGCATGCAAAATGCGTAGAAGGCTTGTATCTGGTACCTTTTGTCTTTCGAGGGTGCAACAGATTTTGTTTCTAGATCTATTTCAGATTCAGCCTTACTTAGAGAGGAAAAAAAATATTTTTGGGAGCTTTTCTGCTGTTTTTGTCCTTTTTCTATTTATAAGGGCAATTAAATATTGAGATTACTCCCTCTTAAGCATGCCATCATGAGGCCACATACTGTGGTATGTTTCACTTACTGAGTTCTCTAAGAAAGGAAGCAAGGAATGTAGATTCTTGCAAAATTCATGCATGCACAAAGTTAGATTAGTTAGAAGTCTGGTGGTCACAGAACAGAGAAGATTTATGTGTTTTCAGTCTTGGAGGTACTGCTTGTGTGGAAGATAAAATAAGGACTCATCATCAGCATGTGACTTAAAAAAATGCCAGTTAGTTAAGAATTTATTTTAAAGTAATTTAAGTTTTAAAATTCTTTATTTTCAGTGTTGCATCAAGCAAATTGATTATTAGGAACAAACTGTTGGATTTCAGTGGTTTTTTTGGTTTAAGCTCTTGCTCTGAGTTCAAATGTCTCTGAACTAGAGTATATAACTGCTAGCTGGTATATTGTTGAGGTTCAATTACTTAATAAGTTAATTTCTCATCTCAGTAAATTCAAGAAAATATGACAAATGCTAGGCTAAGCAGAACATCTGRTAATTCACATCTGCATCTTTTAAGAAGCAATGACAAGAGCTCAAAAAAAATGGCTACAAATTAAGTTCTATTCAAGTAACTGGAGGTACCCAACAATATGTTTAAATAAATTTGTCACAATATCTTGGTTTATGTTTTCCTTCTAAGCTTAGACAGACTTTGCATGCTACAAAACTAAATTTAGGGAAGATATCACTGCTTTGATATAAATTGAGATGCCACAAGTACTCCAGCACCACAGTAAGATCCTGGTTCACTCACCTTTACAGTCTAAAAAAACTACAGTAATGGCAGCAAAGTGCAGACTCTGCTCCTGCTTATTCTTTGCCCTCAAGCCAATGGGAAGCTGCATGAGGGTGGGGAGTGTCAATCCCAGGCATGTGGAGCACCCCCTGGGAGGTAAAGTGGACAAAGAGGGTCTGGGAGCTTTGATTTGCAGGTGATTCTCCATCTCCCTGTAATCATCTCTGTGGGAGATGACTGTGGCCATTAGGCAGGCTGGAATCATGGGATGTGAGTGGTGAGGGGAAACAGGAACGTTCTTAGAAGTTTCTGTCATGGTGTTTCACTTCAGAAATGTTGATGTTAAACAAAAGTGTTAGAAAGAAAATGTCCACAGTCAGGCTATGCAGGAACCTCCCTGGCATGGGGTTTAGGTAGCATTTCTGATAGAATTCTGTGGGATGGATTTTTTTTGGTTTTCCTAAAATTTGATTTTATTTCTTACAGAAAATTATTACAGTTATATCACCTGTGGTTTCCTACTATTTTTTTCTCTATTGAGAAATTTACTAATTTTAAAGTTAATGAATTATTAAATGCATCTTTTATAGAGATATAATTAAAAGGCGTTACTGTATTTTTTCCAGTGACAGCCGTAATTAGCAACATCCTTTCTCTTTTATTTTGCAAGTCGTACAAATTCCTGGGGAAAAATAATCGTTGACTAGTAATTCTTAGGAAGCCAAAATTCATGCTTGCRTCAGAGGGAATCTCTGCAAACTGACTACCGCTATGTTTTACCCTTTCATGGCAAAAAGCTGCAAATTTACCCCTTTTGTGTAGAAGAATACTGGCGTGCCGGCGTCCGTTCCCATTCTCCACGTAGCAGGAATAATTCCCCAGGTCTGCCTCTTCGACTGAGTCAAGAATCAATGAGATGGAAACCTCCTGTTCCCCGAGATGTTCCTTGAGAACCCTGCGAAAAAAAAAAGCAACCATCACTGCTGTTCTGCTTGTACCACAGTAAAGCTTTAGATAATCTTGACATAATTTACTTACAACTACTTACAACTCACAACTCTCTGGCTTCGAATTTGGCTATGGTTTGATGCAATCTTAATTTAATTATATCATGCCCTTTTCTTCCTCACTTCTAATGAGGAGGTTTGGCTTTGTAAATGTTAATGAGAGCTGCAGTTCATTGTCTTCTTTAAGCAGAATGATATGCACATGGGTAGTGTATCATTGCACACTTTGACGGAGACCCTGATMCATGAAGTCTTGGAGTGGTAGAAGAGAGAAAATTGAAAACGGTTATTCTGGGGGTTTGGRATCACACCAGGAGTCTGGGCCAAACACAATATTTGTGCTTTTTCTGAGGGTCTACAACATCCTACTCAGAAATATGTTCATGCCATGGTCTGAGAGATAATTTCTAGAATGCATTATAAAATTTGATTATGTTTTCTGAAACAGTAGGAAGAACTGGTACACCAGGTGCCGCTCATTCATACAGATTATAACTAAAAGGTTCCACCTGTCTTCCCATTACTTTCTGTCCTTCTTAGCTAGACCATCAGTGGTTTTTGGAACTCAGGAAAGCAAATGACAAATTATTCCAGGCTGTTCCCTCGTGTCACACCTGACAAAATAAACCGAAACGAGCTTTTCTGCTCCTCCCTCCACAAAACAAGAAAGTTGTAACAGGGTTCTTGTCACTTTTTTTGTCAGTCATCAGATAGTCAAGCCACTGGCTGAAGGACTTGGGAAATGTTTAAACACAAAATATAGCTGATCTTATTGTCATGTGCCATTTAGTGTATTGGTCTTGACTTTATGGAATAAACAAAGTACACTGGGGTGCAATACACTTCCTTTTGCCTATATCTGGGGATGATGACCTTGAAAGTCTCTGTGGTCTTCTTGATTTTGCTGTTTGTAATTGTATTGTGCATAATTTCTTTTTCTTGGGTTTTATTCCTCTATGTCTCATTTTCATTACAGTTATTATTAATAATATGTTTACTATTATAGTTAGTACTATAGTCTCTTATTTTGTCTCAATTATTAAACTGTTCTTATCTCAATCCGCAAGTTTTACTTTTGTTCTGGTACTTCTCCCCACCTGAGAGGGATAATAGGGGGAGTGAGTGAGTGAGTGGCTGTGTGGAACTTAGTTGCTGGCTGACGTTGAGCCATGGTATGCACACTTAGATTTGCCTGAATTTCTGAGTTTGAATTTCTGAGTCTGAATTTCTATGATACATAGAAACAGTGGTATACACACACAGACTTATAAATGAAAAAGGAATCTCTTCAGATCCAAGCAGATACTTCATATTGGATAGGATTTAGTATGCTATGTCAAGCATGTAATTCTCAATAAGAAACCACTTTTGTCCTTAATTTCCAAATGAGGCAGCACTTTTATGAGCAGAAGTACACGGCATGAATTGCCAGATCCTCTCCAAAACAAGAATTTCAGCCGATAGAAGCAGCCCACATAACAGGATGCTTGGCTCTCACAGGCCAGATAACATCTCAGGAAACTCAGATTTTTTTCATGAAGAAATCAAAACATTCCAAAAGGGAAGTCAGACTTCAGCACTTATTTAAGGCTTCATGTTTGAAAACACTTTTTTGAGCTGTTTTTTCTTAAGATACTTATTTTTCTTTATTTTGTCTTACTAAGTGTGTTAATGGTTGTTTTTGTAGATTGCCACATTTTGAAAAAGTCACTATGTAAATTCCAGCTGGTCAACACTACAGCTCTTTTTGGGTAGCTATTCTGCTTTTGCAAGTCTCTAACATCAGATTTGGCTGAGGATTACATTTTTCTGTTCTCTTCTGGTGGAGTCAAAAAGGTAAAGGATGGATGTTGCACAAACAGAGATCAGACCCAAAGTACTCCTTAGTTAGTCTGTGACAAAAAGTATTACATTAACTATCAAAAAAAAAAAATAGACAAAAAAAAAAGGCTTTTTCTTTTACCTAATGTCACTTTCCCAGACTCGACTATCATCCAAATCTTCAATAAACTTCTCCCCTTTCATCCAGTAGATTAAAGGACTGACGTCTCCACTATATCCGAAGAAAGCTCGGCAGGTTAGATTAGCAGAACCGCCTGTTGCAAAGAATGTAAGAAAATGTGTTTATTTCAAAATTTAAAATCAGTTGCTTTCTAAAAACCGAAATATTCACAGAGCTCCTTGATTTCCAGCTCCTCTTGAAAGTTTCCAAGAGTATCTGCTTGTCTTGACACTAGGTTCAATACATTTTCTGAAAATGAACGCAATAAAGATGAAATTAAATTATAAGTAAAAACATGATTTTTTTTTAATTAGTTTTCTGTTTGTTAAGGAAATCAGAGACTGTTTCAAAAGGAGATAACAAAATATTTCTATGTTTTCTCTGAAAAGGATAAAAGGTAAAATAGACCTGCAATTACACCTGTGTTAGTTCAGCCTTGCAATGGTTTCTGCAAAGAGACTGGTATATTCCTGTAGAGCTCCATTCCCAAGGGATATCTGGCAGAAAGACGTGTGCTCATTGCTAAACTACTTTTGCAGGAAAGTTTTAAACATTGACACTTGAAAAAAGCACATGAGCACTAATTCTGAACATTGTAAGCCGTAAGAATGGGAAGAACCATTAGCAGAACATGCAGCAAGAAGCAGAAATTTCATATATATGTACAGCATGATTTATTTAATCATTATTTAATCCTAATTAATATTAGGATTTAAAAACCTAGTATTCCTTTGATTATTTTCTTTATTGAATCTTACATTGTGTTCGTACCTSTTGGCTTTGGGCTTTCATCTCAAGCACATACAGGGACCAAAATGGCACCTTGCACACATTTTGTGTGTTGGTAAGACTGGATAAAGCAAGAGGACAGGCACACAGCTAAAGATCTCCCCACCCACTGCTGTAAAGAGATTTGTTTCAACATGCACCATCTTTTCTAAACTGCCACGTGCATGCCTATAGTGGATAATTACCCAGTGACTTAAGGAAGACTGGGATTTAAGGTGTTTTCACCCCTGAAGAGAGTATTTTCATGGAGTTTATTTTACTGCTGAGACCAAAGTCATATTTTATTTACACTTTCAGTTTTTGATTTTTGGAGTTTAAAGCTGACTGACCACAGCTCCTGGACAAAAAATAAGAAAAAAGCATTGTTAGCACTACTTCATCTCTACCAAGATGCCATAAATCCATCTGGGATCAATGAATTTCCTCAGAAATACACTGTTTTGGGGCAGGACCTGATCCTTCTCAAACATATGATATTTACTTCTCAAACATATGATATTTGATCATCTTATTTATTTTTAGCATGGAAACAAATGCAGGATTCTGTTTAACAAGGAGACAAGTAATTATTAAATAAATGCCTTATTTATCTAAAATGATTTATGGTTTTCTGTAAAAGCATCTGACTCCTCTGTCTGGCTTGAAGCCTGAAATCCATGCCATGAAAGGTGCGGAATCAAATGTTTGTGTTCAAAGTGTGCAACATCAAACCAAGTACCTTCTCTGCTACTTTCACAATCTTTTTTTGGAGCTTTAGTACCTCATTTCCTTTTAGTCATTTCAGGAAGGTTTGGTTGCTGCTGGACTTTTCGCAAGCAATGCCTGCTAAGGAGACAGGAGTATCCCAGTACTTGAAGCTAGGATGGAGAGAAGGGCCTCATTCACAATCAAAAAGTATGAAATGGAATCTCTGAATAATGAGAAATTTTAATAGTGTCACATATTCTACAGCAAAGTTGCCAAATGTAAGATGAGTATATTAAGTGAGAGGGCAAAAACTCTCTTTCTAAAGACAAGCATAGCTGCTGTTTTCATGCCCCAGGGAGCGATGGTCAGGACAGCTCCCCAGAAACTCAATTTCTCAATCTCTTCTCAGCTCAAGAAGTGCCATTTAGAATCACTGGGGGAAAGATTTTTGCAATCTTGAAGCCATTTTCAGGGATTGAGATGAGCATTGGGCCACCACTTAATGTGGGTCAAGTTCATGAAAACCTGTAATGGAACATGATAAATTTCTTGGTTCCTTGCCCAGGACATGCAAACCCGGTTTCTCAGAGCAGTTGCCTTGCAGATATATACCAAGTGGAGGGGGGAGGGTTTGGTTGGTTTTGGATTTGGGGTTTGCTTTTTTTTTTTTTGGTTTTGCATCATAATTATGATACTTGAACTTGTGAAAATATAAAATCTTAAAGGATTATGAATGTCTTTGCCACGGTGGAATCTGTTCAGTCTTGAAATGGGAGAAGGTACCTGCACATCTAAAGCCAAAGCAGGCTCCTGTGATAATTGGACCTGTGGCATTATCTACCAGACTTAGAGGGAAGAGTGCTACCTAATGCATCACTGCCACTTCTTGGGCTTTTTCCAGAGCTTTCCTACCAAGCCAAGGCCTGGCTGAAACTTTATAGCTTTTAAGAGCTGGCAAGATCACAGCTAGAGAGACTGTAACTTCTGGCCAATTTATCCATGATTCATAGAGATGAGACACCACAGGTGCTGAACCATTAAAGCTCTCCAGGCCCCTGCAGCTAACAGATATCCCATGAGAGATGATTTTTGCTCTGAGTGGGCTTCTGAGCCTTTTACAGGTTAATATTATGAGCATAAATTTGTTCTTTAAAAATAAACATTTTCTGTTAAGGGCAAAAATTGTAAAAAATAATAATAATAAAAAGATATTGTAACATTAAGGCTGTTTTCCTTATTACATTCTTAAAGAAGTTTTCCCCCTCAATAAAGCATGCAAACATATCTTTAAGCATAGAATCTGAAGTTTCCATTCAACATGAAATAGCTGCAACTGGGGAATAAGTTAGGAAGAATGTAATGCCACTTAGTAGAACTGTGTTGGTTGCAGTTACTCAGTGAAGGCCATTAGCATGCTGGGGCTTCAGCTGTAAATTACCTGTACTGCCTATCTTGACCAATCCTCGCAATAAGCCAGTGGGAAGTTCATTAGCTGGCCATCAAGGAAGATTCAGTGATCAGTTAATGACCAACTGTGACCATTAATAAGGGGGTCTGTTACTCCAGAGCTCACAGCTCCTTGCAGAGGGCACGGAGCTCCCTTGGCGAAGCAAAGAGGCTCCCAGCTGCAGGCACATGTAAATAAAGGCTGAGTGAAGGGCAATGTTGTGAATGGACAGAGTATTTTGGGAGCACACGTTGATCTCTGCTCCAGAGCTGCTGTCATGAGAGTGAGTGAGTGTGTGCTGTAGGAGGGGCTGAATTTTTCCCTAGAAGTGCACCTCTGAAGTGAGCAGACAGATGATCTCTATTTTGGCACAGAGCAGCTGCTCTGCATGGTCAATCTGCTTTTAAAAGCCTGCAGATTTGTAGAAAATATGCAACACGTAATAAATATGAGAGCTGCTTATTTTCATCTTTAAGCTAAGGAATAAACAACCTGTCAATCAATTAATAGAAATCTCTCACAGTTAACCTTAGGCAACTGTTTCTCTCCATGTGTTTTCTGTACTGAGAAAAACTAGAGAAGAAATCTGAAAGTCATAAAAGTTTCATGAATGGATATATGATGCTTTCTATGACATCAGTTTAAATTTTTCTGTAAATGCTGGATTACTACAGTTTGCAGTCTATTTTTAAAAGATTTTAATTTCATGTTTTAAATTTACTAAATGTTTTCAATTAAATTACTAGGGAAATTCATCTATTTCTGTCCTCTTTGCTGTAACATGTAAATTCAAGTTACATTCTGGGCAAACTGCTTTGCTTTGGTTTGGGTTTGTTTGTTGTGGTTTTTTGTTTTGTTTTGTATTTTTTGGATGGACCCTGGAAAAGTCCGAAGGCATCAGAATAGAATTATTAAATTAAACTTATAGTCTTGCTATTTTTATTGGCATCCCCTCAAAAAAAAAAAAAAAAAAAAAAAAAATATCAAAAAAAACCCAACCTAACAGGAAAATCAAAATGCCCTAAAGAAAGGATGAAGAGAAAAATAACACTTGATTTGTCAGTATAATAATAATTTTTTTAACTCTGAAATAATGCAATAAAGACATGCAAGAGAACACATAAGAAGTAAATTCGACTGCATTTTTCTCCATTTCCTTATTTCTGAAGATGAACGTGCTCTTACAGTATTGAGCTTAATTTTGTAAAAATTGGAATGTATAGCACTACATGTTCCTGCTGCTCACTGTGATAAAGTCACACTGTCAGCTCAAACCAACTGGGTTCCAAATTAATTAATCAAATGCTCTTTGCCATCCAAACTGAGACCAGTTTTTGTTGCACAGTAAGCTTCCAAGTACAGCAGAATGCAAGAAGGGACCACGACAAGGTGTGCTTCCTTGAAATCAGGAAATCCCTTGAGCAGAACAACTCAGATTTTGTGTTCATTTTCGCGAATTGTCAACATTTGGGGCGCTTCGCACACTACTGCTATGGGAGCCCTTGCCCAGCAGAGGGCACTGTCTAACTTCAAAACATTATTAAAAAAAAAAAAAAGTAAATTCCGAGTGTACAAGTTCTAATTAAAAACATAAGCCTGCTAAGAACGTGCTAGTTATAATTAGAAAATCGTGACTGTTTTGTGGTTGGTGAAATGCCATCTTGTATGGTCAGTCGAAATTCCACTTGCACCATGGCTTGTACAAGTTACCGTACAGCACCAGAGCACCTTCCTAACCTTTGCTTTGACAGATTCTTCAGTGAAGGGCAGCCATTGTTGTTGGCAGCAGTTTTAATAATCAGACATGCTCTGCAACCTCTTTTTAGAAGATCTCTCAAAGACAAATTATGGAAGTGTTTGAGAGCCACGCTCAACATTTAGTAATATTGAGGGCCAAAAGACTGAAAATGTTAAGTGCCCTGAAATGTGGGACTTTCTTTTACTGTGCAGTATAAGCCATTTATACAGCTTATGTACAGGAAATACCTAGGCAATACCTACATGCTTACAAGTATGCCATTTATTTGTAATGTTAATGTCTCAAAATGAAATTATAAAAGGTCAAGACAGATGCAATCAAAATCTTGCACACAGGAATTAAATACTATTCCTTCCATTCACATTTGGGAAAAAATACTGCCAAAATATCAGTCTTCCAAGTGGAGGGTTGTGAAAGCTGGTAACTTCCTAGGTGTGACAGATCAGCATAGACAGAAACAAGTCAATGACCCTCTTGTTTTGCCAGTGTTATCTGACAAGGCCAGCAGGCAGGTGAGTAGAAGCTGCTCTCATTTTCAGAGAAGTCTTGTGTCCTAAAACAATTCAACAGTTCTTGAAAGCCTTCATGCAAATGTGATTAAGAAAAAAAAATAAAAAACAAAGAAAAATGAGGTACCATATAGTTTTCAGCCATGTGACTTGACCATATGATCATCTACCCTTGATCTGTAAGGATTCTCTTAGAGAAGGATGAACTGGAGAGATTCCTCTGGATTCCTTCCTTGCATACACAAAGCACCACCTACTGCTATCTGCCCTCCAGTTTACATACATATTCTTGCATCTTGGTATCTTTTACTCCCTTACCATAATGTAAATGTCTTGCTGCATGCTTCATATAGTAGGTTAGGACAAATTCAACAAAAACAAAAAAAACCCAAAAAACCCCCACCCAAACTAAAACAAAACCAAGCAAATAATTGTTTTCTGAAATATAACTGCAACCTGGGAACCGCAAAATTCTAATCTCATTGCTGAGTAGTAGTTTTTTCAAGTTTTTGGCAAGCCATCAGGTCTTGCATCCATACAATTGTGAAGATAAAATGTGTAAATTCCCTCTATTGTGAATTCAGTAGATGCAAGTTTGAGAGGGTTGGGTATAATCATTCCACTAAGTGTTATCATGCAAGCATCATACAAAGTGCTGAATGTGATTACGCAGCTATAGTTCCTCATTAACAGGCCTGCCCATATTTTGCTGTGCTGCAGAGTGGAATTTTGATTGCATTGGAATCTAAAGCATGATTTGAATATGTCCTTCAGGCCACAACTGTGTAGACTTAGAGTACACACTACCATTCCTTCACAGCAAAAAAACAACATGAGGAGAAGGTTCTCAACAAGACCAGAGAGAGATTGTAGGTTTCGAACTTTTACTGAGTTTGTAAATATCACTATTTAGGGGAGAGGTTAAAAAAATCCCTTCCTTCAATTTCTGATTATTTTTTCTTAATTGGAAAGAAGAAAAACGAAAGCCTAATTCTTGTTCATTAGATTTTTCTTTGTTCTTTTTACTAAGCAGATAGCCCTCATTCACCATAGAGCTAAACTCATTCACCTGTTCAGGGTTATCCATTACCATATGAAAAGCCCTTTGCCTTCCAGGGCTTACATCTGCCGAATTAGAGTTCAGCAGCAGGACACCTAAAGGAGATGTCTGTGTGTTCCTGCTGACRTGTTCCCACAATCAGCCCTAAGATATTGGAGTCTGCAGTACTTTATAAGGTGCCGAACTGAAACATACATGGTAAAATCAAAGATTAACCTGTGAGCATTAAAATTTTTTAGTGGGCTGACACATAGCTTGTGAAGGAAAAGAMGCCCAAATCCTTTCTGCTTTGAATGGGCTCTTTTGCAGCAGGGCTGTCAGAGAGAGAGAGAGAGTCAATGAAGACAGCAACCACCAGAGCAGACTGCAGAAAAATAAGTGATGTATGGGACTTGGGGTTCAAAATGTCCAGAACATTTCTCAGGTACATAGATTGTCAAACTTGCCCTCATTTCACAAGAGGTAACAAAACCCCTCAACCAATAATCTTGATTTTCCTAACAGCAGGCATCTCCTCTTGATAGATAGTAATGTCAGGCTGATAAATTAGCTGTTCAGCAAATATTTTTCGCTTCTTCCTCTTCAGAAGTAGAGGCTGGAGTGGGAGAAAACTATCACAAGCATAAAKCAAGTATTGCTAAAGAAAAGGAGAGCCACTGTGATTATTTTACAAGCTTGACTTAACTTTAGAAGCTCATATTTTCTACTTTTTTTTTTTTTAGAAAATGCATTTATAAACACTTTTTTTACTGTGCCCTCTCTGTGAGATCAAAAGATAATTTGTTTTTTAAAATCTTAGCTGTTTTTAGATATAGGTCACAAGAAAATATCCTAGATAACAAAATATCTCCAATTGAAAAAATTAAAAAAAAGGAAAAAAGGGGGCTCTAAATGTCAAACTTCCCATGTTTGTTAGCTCTTACAGACTTGTGTCTTGGGAGCTTTAAATCTGTTCGTACCATGCACAGCTCAATATTCTTCAGTGTTTTGTTTCTGGATTCTCTTTAAACCACACTGCCTTTGATTACGGTGGTGTGGTTTTTGCATTTTAATGATGTTACATGGTAAAAAAACCAACCTTAGCTGACAGCCCAAAGTTCCCATTGCACAAAGGAGTCCATAAGGGCTCCCATAAGGGACTCTATGGTCTCCTCCTGTGCCTGGAAAGACTCCCCGAGTCACACACCCGGGGCTGCCGCTGCCCCTCAGCAGTCGCTGATCTCCAGAAAGGCCCTTGTGTTTTTRGCTTTGTGAAGTCCTGCTCTGAGTCACATTTTGGAAAACTCCTAGAAAAGCAGAGGGGTTTCCTGTTTAAGGCCTTTGCATTTCAGAGAGTTCGTATTAGGAGAAAAAAAAAGGAAAGAAAAAGTTTCAGTGTATGTCTCTCTGGTAAAGAATATTTACTGATAAAAAATTCAATAAGACCTGTAAGCTCCTGGAGTTCTGTAGGTGGCTCTGGGCCTCAAGAAACTACAAAGCTAGAATAATTTCTCTACTAGTTAGGAAAGACAGTTGCAAGCCATTACAGCTCTCACTACGTATTTCTCCATCCCAAWCAGAATCCAGAGGTAAAGCAGCAGCAGGTTCAAAGAGGGATTTCAGTGGCTCTCTTGGTCAGAACACTCAGCTGCTGCTGAGGAACTACTTGAATAACACACAATAGCCGCTTTACTTTCTTTTCTTGTGAAAACTGTAGTTATGATTGACTTTTCCTTTTTTTTTTTTTTTTTTTTTTTTACCCTGAAGAGTGTTGTTCCAGCAGACAAAAGCATTCAAATGTCTTGCTGTGGAGGTTTTTAAATAAATCCTGTTTTCCTCTTCTTTCTGAACAGAATATAGTGGGTTTTCTTTGGTCTCTTGTGGGTGCTTGTCCATGTCAAAAAACTCTGCTCATAAATCATCACTACCAGTACCTTCTCCCAGCCTCCCTCTCAGGTGCACTGCACAACACTATACAAAGAGTAGCAGATGATGTTCTGGATTCTAGATAATGATAAATAACATACTTATTTTCTCAAACTTTGCAAACAACYTAATATGTCAGATCACACTTAAATGTAAATATCAACAATCTTAAGGAACAGATTTATCGATTCAGGTTGAATACAAATTCAAATTCTTGTGGCTCTTTCAGCTCCTAACTGTTCATCCAGTTGATATCTTTGGACRTAGAATTTAACGAAGGGCATTAGAAAATATTTTTTGCTGGAATGTCTCATAATAGCTGCTCTTTAACTGCTTTGGAAAGAGGGACTGCAGTGTTTGTACCATCATTAGGTGCATACATCAAATTCTCAGCTTTGGAGTCACACATATATACTAAATAATAAGTTATGGGTTTATTTTCTGTTGGTCAGCCTGACTMTTCTTTTCCTCTCTTTTGTCTTTCTTCATAAGCAAGTCTACCATGGACTGAGTAGCGGCAGGGAGTAATTTGGGTGGGGAAGTATTCTGAAAAATGCTGTAGAGATGGGCTGCATATGGAAGATTTTAAAAAAAGAAAAAATTAGAGCCTTTGAAAGTAGCATGCACAGTGTCACCTACACCTGGGTTCGTGGTAAGGAAACTGAGACTCCAACTGACAAACAACAAATAATTAAATACTCTATCTTCCTCTGGTGGTCTTTCTCTTCGGCACACACTTGAAACACTAGCAGTTCTAAGATTTTCTTGAATTAATCTGTTTTGTCAGATCAGAGGATATGACGGAAAATGTCATTTAGAAAAGACCCAGACTAGTTTGGCAAACATTTGAATGGGGAAAACTACTGCTCCCATGAAGCAATGTGGTACAACAGGATAAATACAACTGAAATAAACCACATCTATTATGTAAATCAAAATACTTCAATTTGGTTCTAAAATATGTGACACCACTAGTCTGTTCAAATTTTCACCAGGAAAGCCATTAAGAACCACTGAAAATTGGAGCYCTGATGAACTGAACCTACTGATTATGAATAAAACAGATAAATAAAATCAACACCAACTTTCAGTTTTACTGCAGTAAAGCCTCTGATGGTAGAAAGGAATTTTATGTTTATTCATACTAGGTTTTTCTACTTGAACAAAAGAATGAAAAAGAGTGATTGATATATGTATATATATACAGAGTTTAAATGTGCTCCTACTTTAAATCATGGTGTTCCCACCTTATATCAAGAAGGTGCAATGCAATGGATAGAGAAAATACTAATTCTTAGCACAACCTTAGAAACAATTCACCATTTAATTAAGTATCATATGGACTAGTATCTGTTTATATAATTTTAAAATCCTAGCACATCAAATGTTTCTATTGCATAAAAATGGAAATGCATGCTGTTCCTAAGAGCACTAAGCTTTCTGCTTTTACACAGTAGTCATTACATTATGTAGTCTTTCTATTTCTCTTGCATGTGTTAGTCCCCTGCTTTCCTAAGAAAACACTGAAATAAAATCCATTAGAACAAAACCCTCTCGTTCACAAAGATGCAAATGGAGAAACTAATTTTCTTCTCAGTGACAAATATGCTGTACTCTTGGACCATACACGTGCTGGAATAATCCACTGCTATTGATTAGCTTTCTTTCCACGTGAAAGGCAGAYAGGCATTTTTTAGATTGTACCTCAATATAATTTCAGATTGATAGACAACGCTTGGGGAAGGCAGCTGTACAAATGCCACCAATGGAATAAAAAAATCCAGCTAGCACTGCGTAGTTGCTACCTGACTTTAAAGGAAAAARGTTTAGAAATGGGGACAAGCTTGAATTCTTGATGCTGCACCCTGCTTTCTGACCTGTGGAGCAGAGGACCTGCATTACAAGAATTCCCACAGGGAKAAAAATGTCTGGCCAAAGACAGCATTTCTGCCACACATTCCTGGGCCACACAGCTCCACCCTCCAGGTCCTCGCTCTGTATGAAAGCTCCTCTTCTATGGCTGGGCCTGCCTACTGCTCCAAGCCCTTGTGTAAAGGGGGTGAAACCAGTCCCATTCTGGTCTTGACGTGGGTGAAGAACAATGAACTTCATTCCCCTCTGCAGAGARTAGCTATTCTTGCATCTCACAGGCCAGAGTGGGAGAGTTGTTCTTGTACTCCTAAATAACACTTGATCAAGGGCTGGCTTCATGTTGGCTGTCACTCTTTAAGGAAAATGACCTGGCCAGGCTGGAAGTACTGTAGGAAAAAGCAGAGCTTGATGTCCCTGTATGTGTTTGAAGTAAGTGCAGTCCTTGGCATCATAAAATGTGATTTTCCCCAAACAACTTCCTTCTCGAGAACAAATAATCATCAAATTATTTTGGTTTCCTGCATGTTTTTGTCAGGAGGAGATGTTCTTGAATACTGGAAAGTCTCAATAGCAGTAAGGCTGAAATGATTTATCTTCTTGCAGCAGCCATGTGGGCCTCGTTTCTCTWGTCCATCTTCATTCTCCTTTAGTTGTAATTTCCATGGTTGCACAGGACARGGTCCTGCCAGCAAAACTTCTGAGAGATTTAGGGGTCCTGTATCTGAAGCCAAATGCTTGAGGCCAGCAAGAGGGATATTAATTCTCTTTACTTATATAATTGTGAATTTCCTGAACAATCTGCACAACCCACCCTCTTCGTGCTGCATGCCCACCAATGCTGTAATTTCTCCTTGTTGTATTGTTTGTTTGGTTTTGTTGGGTTTTGGGTGGTTTTTTTTTTTTTATTTATTTTTGTTTGTTTGTTTGTTTTTTGGTTTTGTGTTTGGGCTTTTTTGTTGCTGATGTTGCGGGTTTTTTGTGTTGTGGTTTTTTTTTTTTATTATTATTTTCTAAGTGTTCTGAGAGGCATGGGAGTTATGGCATTTCTAAAAAGTAGAAGAAAATGAAGGAACATTTCACCTTGTTCCATTCAAGCCCTGGGAATACAGAGCACTGTCTACAATGTTTGTGCTTTTAGCAGTTTCTGCCGGTCTCAAAGCAAGGACTAAAAGCAGGGTTTGAGTGACAATAGAAATATAAGGTACGACAGCTGCTGGTTACAGGAACGGGGACAAATATTCATTATGCAATATTTATGATACAAACTGTGCRAGGAGAGAGGTGGCAGGCTGGTGTCTGTGACAGCGCAGGTCTCTGCAGAGGTGTGGGTGCCACCACTCACCCAGTCCCCTGCTCCCCAGAGCTGAGGCTGCCGGTCACCCCAAGCTGCCTGATGGCTTTTTAATGTGGACACCTGTCCACGAGAGGCCAGAGTAACTTTGCAAAACTCATTTGCACTTGTGGCTCCGAGCTAGAATTTTAGTCCAGGTCTGGGGAGGAAGAAGAGGGTGTGTTAACCCTTGCACTCCATAGCCCATCACCAGCTCTAAAGAATATCATTGCAGCTACAGGCTTTGATTTTTATCGATGCAATTATTTGCAAGTGCTGTTACAAACTACTGGATAGTAAAACATTGATGKATTTTTAGAAAGTGCTTAGTACAGTGTTTACTTTCAGTCTTTTGCCATCTAAATGGTATCCATCCCTTTAAAAATGTGTTGTAAATGCAGACATGAAAATTAATATTATTTATAAAACAGTCCAAAATGGATGGCCTTAAGCATTAAGTATTGCATGATCAAATATCCAGAAAGTTTCCTGTATATGTGTAGTGTACACTCTCAATGGAGTGTAAATCCATACTTAAAGGAAGTCATATGGATTATCTGAGGTGGGGATAGTGAAGAGAAAGAAACCACTTTAAAACACTGTAATTTAGGAACACGGTAATTTAGGATCATTGAGCTACAAACACAAAAAGTGGGAAAGAAAACAGTCATCCATACTGAATCCATACTGATCTACTACCCCAGCATCCTGTACCTGTACCATTCAATAGCATGAGAGGCAAATATCTAGATATGAGTGTCATAGTAATAGAAATAGTCATAGAAAATAACCTTAATTTTATGATGAAAATTTTGACAGACTTTAACTACAGCAATGCAAATAATAAAAAGCAATGTCATGTGTTTGTCCTTGGTAAGCAGTTAGTCTGTCTGTTCTAACAGGATGTGCATATAAAATAGGATCAGGAATCAGCTTCATTAGCACTGGGATACAAAAAGAAAAAGAAAAAAAATTAGGCCTTCCGATGGAAGTTCAGCAATGTGCTTTTTAAAGAAAACATGCATTTATATAAGAATTTAAAAGATGTAAATTTATTGGTATAATAAGAAGAAGCTAAGTGATCTTACCCAGTTGAGTGCTTTGCTTCCAACTTGTTATTTATTTTCTCCACCTCTCAGTATAATCAAAGATAGCTAAAACTCAAGTTTGGAGAGAGCTGTTTAGGATTTTTTTTTAAAATGCATTAGATTTTGGATAGCAAGTATGTTAAACTATACTTTACATAAATTTTTGTCCTAAAACACTTTGTAATGTGAGATGCTGAAGTTCAACTGCTAAATAATGAGCTCATTTAAGAAGCATGGAAAAACAGAGGGAAATAAAAGACAGAGGGAAAAGAGGCAAAATTGCTCCTATTTGAGGCGGTCATTTCAAGATGAAGTGAGGATTTTTTTCAAGACTGAGATGGCAGGCAGAACTTCCTTGGTGTCAAAGGCAGGTAATAGGATGACAGAGGGTGTTTGGTCCTTTATCTTTTCTATCTCTTTTCAGCCAGTCTCTAAAATGAATACCTGTCCTGATGAGTGTGAGGAAAAAGCTAATTCAATAGGAACAGCAATAACTTCAATGTCCCACTCATTTTTCCCCCTTACTCTGCAATAAGGAATTCTTGTAAAAGCTATTTCCATTTTGAATGTTTAGGTCAGTATTGTGTGGAAGGAGCAGCTGAGAAGCAGAAAAAGATTGCTTTTGAGGTTAGGACCTGACCTCTGTGAGGATATGTACATGGAAAGCCTGATGATGGAAACTAGGTACCTCTTAGACATGGGCTACTTGCACCTGCCCACTGACACTGCAGTAGCCTAAATGCAGGTTCTGAAAAAAGGCTGAGCTGAAAGAGGAGGATATTGCTGTTTCTCCTCAAAACAAAAGCCCCCAACACTCCTGTTGTCCCCTGTTCCCACAGCCACCCTGTCTCATCCCATCCCTCCTCCCCATCCTAAATGTGTCCTGCAAAGTCCAATACCTCCCTGCCTGGAGGCAACTCCAGGCCTTGATCTCCAGCACCCAGGTTGGGCAAGAGGCAGCCTGAACCCTGCTAATATGTAAATTCACCTTACACCTTCGTCTTCACACATAAAGTTAGAAAGCCTGGAACCTGCCAGGTCCCTAACATAAGATATCATTAAATATTATGAAATTACTTTGAGGTGCTCTCATGAAAAATAAAAAAGTCTACAAAATAAAGCAAAAGACTGCAGAAGAGGTGTGGGAGAACTGGTTGAGAACAGCCACTTTCCTTCATCCTTGAGAAAGATTCTATTGCTGTGAGTTTAAGAGTGGCATTACTAATAAGAGGTAGGCTAAGAGCAGCAGTTTGCCTTTCTGAATAAAGTGAATCATTCCTAATATGATTAGCACATGTTACATATTAGAATGAATCTAAAATTTAACTTTGAAAAGAGCATTTGTCGAAAAGGCAGAAGAAAAAGGTTGACATGACATTTTCTACATAAATGAAGACTTTGAAGGAAAAAACCTCTGCTTTCTATATTCATTCTAGAGGTATTTCTATTAAAAAGCTATTAGTTACTCAAATGTCAGTTTTATGAATAAAAACTTATGTTGGTGACATGGGAGATATTGCAGATGAGCTCTTGTTTGTGTAAAGAACTGCAAACCCACAGATTTTCACTATGAAAGACAAAAAATGCAGAGCTACTAGCTCACCCTAAGTGGGAACATGAAAAGCTCCAATAGATTATTTAAAATTACAAAGGCAAATTGATAAAGTCATTAGACAGGAAAAAAAATCATATCTTTGATAGGATTTTTACAGTTTTGTTTATCAACTGACCATAAATGTATAATTCATAGACTGGACACACCGGGTTCAGCAGAATTAATTTTCTATAGCTTAGACAATGGGATGAAAAGCAGAGATTTCCAGGAGACAGGATTTCTGATAAAAAAGATTTGCCATTTTATTATATTGATTTTTTTCCTGTCTTCTAGTTTATTTAATTTGAATAGATCAGCACCTGAGAGCTGTTAGACCAGGATAGTCACAAAAGCAAGGCTGGCCTGTTAAACAAGGTTTTGGAATCTCTCCCAGGACTTGCAGAGTCTGAATTCAAGTGATACAGAAAGCAGTTTGACAACCCAGTTGGACCTTGACCACCTATGTTCCCAGAGTTTTAAAATTCTTTTAAGGAGAATACGTTACTTGGGACTGGGGATCCCAAGGTTTTCCTGCTAGGAAGCTTCATATCAATGATCTTGGAAAGTGTTATATGTCTTTCTGCCTGGAAACACAGACTATGAAAGTCCAGTTTGAGCTTCTCAAAGCTCTAGCTTGTAGACTGCCTCCCTGTTGACCACCTCAAGACCCAGGATGCACCAAGACCACTGGCACACTGGTCATGTTGGACAGCAAGGCTACTTCCAAGATGAAAATTGTAGCTCACAGGAAATTCAGACTTCCAGCTCTACTAAGCAGGTACAAAACATCCCACATGCCTATCAGTATTCAAGACCTGGGCATTGTAAGCTTGGTGATCTTTACTGACTTGTCAAAAATCTAAGATGTTTGATTTACCAAAATGCTGTGAAGTGCATTTGTTCTGGCTGAGACTATCTTTTCCCAAAAATTACTGACATCGACATTTAGGTGTAGTTCCAGCTCTGCTACATGTGTTCTGTAGGACTTTGGGATATTTACTGTCACTTTCTGTTCTTATTTACCTGCCAGCGGGTCTCAGAGAAATTTGTCCTCTAATAATCTGTTTAGTTTAATTAAACTACAAGGGCAGCAAGTCAATGAGATTCCACCACTCTCCAGCACCAGCTGAATGAATGGGTAGGCCTGGGTRTGTCCCACAGTAAGCCAATATTCACAAAATTGTAGCTAAAATCCTGAAAGCARTGCAGCTGTAAAATGCTGTATTGGATCATCTGTGCTGCTTCTGTACCAGAGCTTATTTATTCTGAACCCCGCTGGTGTTATAAGTGTAGCATGCATTGCTTACTGTAAATCTACCAGCCCTGTTTCTTCTGTGCAAATAGGATTTAAATTGCAATGGAACCTCCTTCTGGTGGAGGCCAGTAAGTGTCACTGTGATAACAAGCACTGCTAGTTACATTTGTGATTGCTCATTTCTTCGTTCACTATTTCTTCATCTGTTCCTCAAAGAGGTCACTTGTTTTTGGCAGGCAACTTGAAGAAGTGTGAAGAAAGGAGAATATTTATTAATGCATTTATATAAAGGGTGTCAAGTTTAATTCAGTATAATCTGTAGGGCAATATTACTTTCAACTTATTAGGAAAAGAATAAATAAAATCAGAAGGCTAGGCACTGGAAAGGTCTCTAAACAAATTGGTAGTGAAACCTTAGCAGAGCACCCTTGTTATCACTCCGGTCTAGGCTACGCTTCTGCAATGAGGAAACTGCTTAACACCCTGTAAGCTCTGAGATGACTCATRTGCTTCAAATAAAGCATTTACATAACTGTTTATAGGCTGGGGGCGTTGCATCATAAGCTCCATGGGGGAAGAGAATAATCTCTCCCATGCTCATTACACACCGAAAACTTCATTCCTTTTCTAGAAGTCTTCCTGCTTCTACTAGGAATATCTTTGCAGTTTATGTTAAAACACATCTTTTTACTTATTTTTCTTTTCACTACTGACTTGTAGTAAACATAGTGCTTTTGGGATGCTTTTGTACCAGAAAGGCAAAGGTAAAATGAAAAAAGGCAAAGCAGTAAGGTTGCAAATCAGGGAAAACATTTTGTAATGTGATTCATTTTATTAGGGAAGGAAATATATGTGGAAGAAAAGTTGGTGCAGGACACTACTCTGTTAATCTTATATTGATACTGCATGTCATTAACCTACAATTTAGATGAAAAATTAAGCTGCGTATGCTAGAGAAATAGGTGTATGTTCTTACATGGGTGTTCATGTGCTGCTTAATGGCTCAGGTACTATTTGAATACGTCTTTTAAAATACAACCTGTAAGCATAATTACTCTTGTGAGTAGTATTGTAATAGTGATAAATTTGAGCCCTAACACTATAATCTGATGGGGTTTTATTGGTTAGAGAACAGTATTTTGCTAGAAGATGAAGATATGAAGAACTGGAAACATTAATTTCAAAGTTAGGACAAACACTTGTCCTGTTCACCTCTAATTAAAATCGTTCTGACTTCCATGCTATAAAACTGGTGTGTCTCCCATAAATTATTAGTTCATAGAATCATAGAATATTTTGTGTTTGAAGGGCCCTCCCAAAACCATCAAGTCCAACCTCCCTATGGTGATTAAGAGAGGGTTCCTATTTTTTTCCTGGTTTCACTGTTTATTCCTATTGCTGCAATCCACTGGGAAAACTTGGGTCTCCAAATTACATGAAATATTGTCTATTTATTTTTACAAAATGATTAGTTTCACATCTTCTAGGGATAGCACTTTGTATTTCTGTACTGTCTTTGTATAGACCACTTAAGGTATTCTGCAGTGTTCTTAAATAGTACAACAGCTTTTCTGATACAAATGGCTCGGTCTATATTTTCTGTTCAGTTGAACACAATTAATACACTTTTATGGTGACTAACATTGTGAGAACTGCTGAAGAACTATCCAGGCTGCCAGCAGAACTCCTATTCCAGTCTGGGATTTCACCCACTGTCTTCACAGCACCACGGCACTTTGCGCAGTAATGCTCCATCTGTTTATGGCTGGCAAAACAACCCTCATCATCACCGCTGCCYAGCTCAACAGCTGTAATAGTGTAATGAAACATAAAACCATTTAWGCCTCCTATTGCTGTGAGATAAATGCATGAGGAGAATCCATAGAACTCCTTCTATGCAAAGGTGCATCACTTTGGAGCCTTCTAAAATGGGTGAAGAGTAGGGAAATGGAATCTGGGTGTTTGTGTGGACTAAGAACAAGGAGGCTTCGTCACTCACTCCTCCACGGGTCTCTGAACAATTTTCACTGCTCACAACAATTACTGATGTGCTTCTTGTATTTCTCGTTCGTGTTACCGCGTAGAGCCCTATCCAATGCTGCCTGTCTTCCCCTCCAAATGCCATTGTGATGACCACAGACAAAAAAAGAGTGTGGTGAGCTGGGGAAAGAAATATGACAATAGCTCCTTTGAGAGCCAAGATGGATGAGTAAATCTTAGTCAGCTGGAGGAAATGGCTAATTGTGAAGAGAGAGAAACAAAATCAACTCATACCTTGCAAGAGAGGATTTCATTTCTGATGTTAGGGGATGAACACTTCCTGTATTTGAAAGGTAGTCATGGAAACATGACTGCATGGAAACATTGCTGCAGCAAAGACCTTTCAGACCACCGAGTCCACATCCTTCATGCAGGATATCGTTTTCATACTTCTAACATAGTCAGTATGTTTTGCTGGAGCTTAGCCTACAGACCAGCAAGAAAGTTGTATAATTTTGAAAGAAGCCAGGACAAATGCTTTTAGATTAAATACTACATACTTAGTTTTTATCCCTTTTATTGGTAGATTGAAATATACTCCTTTTGGGAGAGTTTTGGTAGGAATATTTACCCTCATGAAGTAAATACATATTCCCATTCTCTCCCAGCTGCCTGATAAAACAGTTGTGGCAATGGTTCCTTTGCCAGCTTTGCCAGTAATCTCTGTGGCTTGCTTGGGTACAATCTATACCTTCTTTTGAGGGTATGGGTAATAATTCGGTTTAATAATTCTGTCTTCCTCTTCTGATTTCATCGAAAAAATAAGGTTTCTAAACAGTAAATAAATGATAAGAAAATCCTTTGCTTTTTCGTGCATAAAATGGAAGACTATCCAGAGACTATAACATCATGGGAATTGACCTATTTAGTAATGCTTCATAACTAATTCTTATCCTCCTAAGAAGGGCATCTTAAATCAATTAAAAGGTCCATGCATATAAATTGCTTGGAGCTATTCAAGGATGATGATAAAAATGTGGTGAAATTTGTAATCCTGTTGGTAGAGAGGGGAACTTCTTTACAAATGGAAGAAACTGAGTGGGTAAAAGGCAGAAATACCCACTATAGACTCATTTGCAAACAGAGACAGTCTAAACAGGGTTAATTTGGTCTCATTTAGAATTGTGATAATTCCAGTTACTCAGGGGATGGCAAGGAACCGAATTCCCAGTCAAACACTATATAGACCGTGACTATTCCTGCTTCCTCAGATGTGCACAAAGCTTTTACAAAATTCACTTTGCCTTGACAGCAATAACTTTTTTTCTGTGAATGTTTAGTTATAGAAATGAGGAAAGATGTAAAATTATTTGTGACACTCAGATGTACTTTGGCTAAAGAAGGGTAGAAAATATCAAGAGACGTGTTTCTTACATTTTAAAATAAAGTTTTTTCTATATTTCTTACTCTAATTTATTTTATTTTGGGAAATTGCCCACCCAGACAAAGAAAAGATTTTTTTTAAAGGGGATTAAAAACCTGGAAAGGAAATGCAACTTATTATTTTGTGCTGAAAGACATAGTTGGCTACTCCAAAATGAGACACGGCATGACATCATTGTTACACCAAAGATTCCTAAAAAGGTTATTTAATTTCAACTCTCAAAAGTGCACTCATTTCTTAGCCAAGTATTGATCCTTGGCAGATTCAAATCACAAGGGTTGAACTGTGCTCATTATTGTGAGAACAGACTTCTTTAATGTTTTAAGTTCCCATATCTAAATTGTCCTTTCATATCCTCAGGCAAATGACATTTTTTACAGCAAGGAGGGAGGGAGAGGTATTGCATCCCCAGATACTTGAGTTCTGTCAAGGGGTGAGATGTGTAAACACAACCTAACTGTATTCTTTAAAGCCCCTTAGACTCAGGTGTAAGCTATCTCCTCTGAGTTAATATTTCCTTTGGAATATGCCATCTGAGTGACCTGTGAGAGTTTACATGTTTGTATGGTCACTGTCATCTTGTGTCAATGAAAAGCAGTGTGGACATTAAATTACACAGAGCCTAATTAAGAATAAATGAACATTATAAACAAAGACAAAAATAGTTAATCCAATAGAATAGTATATTTGACAAAAGAAATTATGGGCTGTTTCCACCACTTTGAGAAAAAAAAAACAACCTATTTTTAAATCCGACTCAAAATTTTTTATTCGTGAGCATTTTCATTGTTTTTTGATTATAGTTTGAATTCATATAGTGGGAACATAACAATGAAAAACAATTTTAAGCATAATTTACCATGTTAGATATGCTGTATATCTGAGTATAGAAAAGTAGCACAATCTTTCCAAAAATGATGAATTATAAATATTTGGCGAAAGTTACATTTTTATGATGATCAGATTAATTAAAATAATTTCAGGTAATCAAAATATATAGAATTAAATATGTAGTCTAAAGTAGACCACACTCTTCTTTCATTAATCATATTTAAGTTGTACAGGTCAAGAAAATAGAAAGAAGTACACTTTTATGTTTTAAGCATTGGCTTACTTAATACAAATTTTCGTAATAAAAGGAGACTGTCCTTGCCAATCACAAAGTCCCTCCAAACCTATTAGTTATTAATATTCTTTTTTCTTGATTGCAGAGTAATTCTTAGCAAAAGAATAAATCATGTAATACAGTAAGTCTTCTGTTTAAAGATCCCAAAGGCAAGAACTTCAAAATATTAGGCTTAGATGTGCACACAAATGGAAATTGTATATGCAAAAAGAAAGACACAATCTGCTTACATGCAGTTTACTCTGACATATTTAATTTGTACAGTTCTGGCTTTCAGTGACTAAAGGATAAATCTTAAGATTATAAGTATGTCTGCATTTAATGTGACCTTTATTAAAGGTGAAACATTTCAAACTACTGACAAAAATGTTATAAAAACCTATTTAATCCTTTTCTATCTTCCCATCCCACCCTGAAAGATAACAGTCTATTCAAATACTATTCACATATGACACCATTCTTGAAAACAGGCAACATTAGTCTTGGGACCTACTGTCATTAATAAAATTCAAAGCAGAAGATGATATCTATCCTACGAAAAGAGGATTTGAGGGAAATAGATCTGAAAATTTTCAGTTCCGTGAAAGTTATTACTTTTGTTGTTGTCCTCTTAAAAAAAAATAATTCTTTATAATCATGATCTGACTATTCTGTTGGAATATATATAACAGGAAGTTTGAAATAGATTGACATAGTAGGATAAATACTACCACAATCTCCCTGGGTCTAAACACTGCAGAAATGTTTCTGTTGCCAATACGTGCCACAATTTCATCTGAATGCCAGGTACATTTTAGGTGGGCACACACTCACGAGTCCCTCCTTTTTGGGCACTGCATCTTTTGGCTCCTTCCCTGCTGTTTCTGAGCAACTTGTAATAGAGTGATCCATGGAAGAAAGACTTCAGGCAGAAGTCCAGAGAAAGAGGCAAGAAAAATGTGGCTGCTATATTTCAGCAGGCTCTAGAGTGTGAAATGACAGCAACTAACTACCGTGGCCATATCGCTTATGGGGAGAAACAGAAAAGAAGTCTCCTGGTATGGAAAAGATTTTTACTCAAAGTAAATTCTATATGATCACAGCTTCAACAGCCTTCATTAAAACCATGCTACTTAAAACCCCAAATGCATAGGATAAAAACTCATGGATTTAGAGCACACTAACCCTTTTTCATAGCTGTTGGCACAATCAGTGTTAACTAAAGAGAGACTCCACATCTGAAATCAATTTACATTACAGGAGTCATTGGACATCACTGTCTTATCATTTGTCACGATATGAAGCAATCTAATATTCTGCCTTAGCAGGTGCTCCACTCCAATTATTGAACACAAATTGCAAATCTTTTCCTATTTCTAAACTTCCTTTGAAGTATGAATTAGGAAGAATAGTGATCTCTAGTATCCCAGGATCCAATCTCTTTAAAATGTAAACACGCTGCTCATAAAAATGAAAGAAAAAAAAATTTAAAAAGGCTCTGCAGAATGTAGATMAGGGGGACGGTAAAAGGGGAAATTACCTTAAAGAAGTCAAAAGAAAATTGCTTTACACCTTCAAAGATTTGGATGCTTAGATATTTCTGAAAATGAAGAAAACAGAAGTAGAAGAATTGGATGAAAATACCACCTGTTTTATACACCCACATATGGGAAAAGAAAATATAGTATGGCCTTTGACTGATGGCAATTTCTTGTGTGTGACAGAAGGAAAGCAATTGTGAACATACCCAGATCTTGTTCTTCCTCATGCCATGAATGCATAGTGTGCCTAAATCTTGTTGATTTCTTCTATAGCATTTGTGATATCTGCCCTTTCTGGACCTCCCTAACCTCTGAAGATCCATATCCCATGTAATTTCTACACCAGCCTTCTCTCTAGCAGTCCTATAAAATGTTCTCAACCCATTGCCATAAAATCTAATTGCTAAGGTCTGCTTCTTTAAAACCAGTTTTGACTATCAAAAGTCCTTCATATCCTCACCTGCAATGCTATCCAAAATCATTTTATTCTCTCATTATTCAATCTTCTTTTTCTTTTTTTTTTTAATTATCTAAACATTTTGTCACTCCTAAATTACTCTGAATAAAAAGGTCCAACACAACCTTTTAAAAGGTAAACCTTTTGCTGGAAAAATAAATTGAAGTTTTGTTTAAAAATGGAAACAAAACTTTAAAAAGATCCACTCAGAAACTATGGTGAAATGTTTTGATTGATCTGATTTATCTTGAGGTTTTAGTTCTTCAAATCTTTTGTGATTTTGATTTTTTTTAATTCCAATTGAATAATATGGGGGAAAAGTCATTGTAGGACATGAAAACTGCCTCTCAGTAGTTACAGCTGCTGGTATACATACTTGATTTTAAGTGGGTATGTACACTGCCACTAGACAGAAAGTGCTTTTACTACTTTCCTTTCATCTTAATCCTTTCTATTGACCAAGTTAGGAGAGGTTTCACTGGCAGAACAGAAATGATTCATGTATTACCATGGTTTCAGTAGATTCAGGATAAAAGCATAAATAGCTAGTTCATAACTTTAACTTCCTCCCTCCTGCCTCATGCTGCTAATCTAAGGATTTGTGGTGTCAAGTAACTTGTATTTCCGGATAGAAAATTTATTAGAGTTTAGCTGTGATAAATAAAGTTTAAAAAGGTTCAAGTTTGGAGTAAAAGAAATTCTTAACTAGAGATTAGAAAGAAAAAAAATTAGAAGCTTGATTTCATTGCCTACTACTGGGCTTTAATCTTCATTAGCAAATGGATGTATGGGTACAATTTTCACCTATTGATTTACCTATCCAGAAGAAGTATTTCAGAACACTTTTACTACCTTTGGAATTTGGGTCTTCTATAGCTAACACAATCCTTTCTGCAATGGAGATGCAAAAGGAGATGTCCCGTAGGCAGAGCTGACACGGGAACAGACAGAAGGTGGGATATTTAGGGCAGCACACAGAGTCAACCAAGAAAAATCATCCATCTCCATCCTGGATTATCAGTAGACTGTTGCTCAGCTATTGATACTGTAGGAGAAACCAGACACCAGATCCTTGCTGACTAGGGGAGGATCTGTAGGTGACCATCTGGTCGTTTGCAGCACTCACCTTCCATCTAAGCCTTTGACAGAGAAGAGGTCGTAACTCATGAGTTAAGCTAACATGACCATGTTGGAAATAAGGAGAAGTGGCATAACCTGATTAACTTTGCTGAGTGGAAATGCCTTTTGTCTCGGACTATGTTATTATAAGATGGCAGGCTTATTGCGCCTTCTACTGTTTAGATCACACATCCTTGGAAAACAAAGATATGGATTTTACCTAAATTCCTGGTCCTCCAAACTCATGGTGGCATTCACTGCACCATTTTCACATGCTCACTGTTCAAAATGGAACAATATTTTAAAGGTCGTCTCATGAACTTAAAAATTGGTGAGTTAGGAAAACTTCATCATAAGCCCCCAGCTGGATGGTGTTTATCTCTGTCACACCAAATATGAGATATCTCAGTATTCAGGTTCATGCCAGCATCCCTTCACCCACCACTGCCCTCTTAAATGAGAATTAGTGTTTGAACTACTTAGCTGTATTGGTACTTGTGCAGAAATAGATGACATTTTCATTTTTTCCTTCAAAGGATAGCTGTATTGGCTCACTATGGAGTTAATCTCATGCAAGTTCATCAAACATAAGATAAAATGTGAATCATTTAGACCAGAAGTTTTAAAACTGCACTGTTTTAGTTATCCTGAAGTATTGATTTTCTTTCATAACAAAACTCACTCAAGGAATATTAATATTTCCAACTTTTTTTGAACATAAACTTGCAGTTTGAATAAGACGTAAATAGCTACACCCTTAGAAAARAAGAAAACTAGGCTGCCTGTATATTTTGCAGCACAAAGTCGAAACTAAACACGCTATTTTTCACCAAAATATTGTTTCCCATTACTGAAGAGAAGTGATGGGCCTGAGGGCCTCATGCATTACAAATCTCATGTGCTTTAAATTGCTAGTAAATCACTTGCAGTTTTGCCTTTAGTAGTTTYTGCCGAGCTCAGCATTTATTGCTTACAGCTGAATACAGCCACCTAAATCATCCATCACAATTTTATAACCTACTGTCACTTTCCATTTCATACACCAAAGAACTGGCACATCTTCAGAATGGCAATGGGTGACCACACTCTATACACACTGAATAGTTCTGTACGTGCAGCTTGGTGCAGTTTTTTTAGCAGCACAGGGAGACGCACCGGTGAGTTTCAGCCATCAGCCTTTGAGCTCACCCGAGGGGACAGAGATCCAGAGCAGAGCCTTGCCCACAGGATGGAGTTCAGAGCTCTAGTGCTTGCTGCCATCATGTTGCTTACACTGACATGAACACTTCTGTTCCTCATGGACTCCACACAAGAAGTAAGRTGAAAAAACTTCACCCGGCGGTACCAGAGACACCAATGGCCATGGAACACTGAGCAAACACGCCTGGACTTGGTTTGCATGACAGGCCAAGATTTTGCCACGTTTAAGCTTCTGATTCCCTTGGCAGAGCTCAAATATGAGCCAAAGTCTCTCTCTAGATGTAAAGTGTGTGTATCTGGAGATAGCAAAATGTCTGGTTTTGGCATTTAAGTCCCTAAGGAGGTAATACTGAAGTAACCAAATATAGAAAGGGGTAAAATTCCGATCTGTGCTCCAGGCTGGCACCTCTTTATTCCTCTGGGGCAACTGAACAGATCATGGTCACAGAGGAATTGAGATGTTCAGAGGCTCTGGGTTTCTGAAGGCTAAATGGAGTGCTAAATAGCAAAAATTCAAAAGTTCCAGTGAAGCCAGTGTTTAACCAGGTCCAAATTTGATGTCACTGTGTACTACTCAGAGACATAATTTAGCTTCACCACTTGCTGTTGAAGGTTCTCTTGCCATATACATATTTTCTTGGTATCCAGCCATATTGACTCTAAACCATTTAGTTTATGGGCATATTTCAAAAAGGTCTGATCCAAATTCCTAAAATGGATTTTTTCCCTTCTCAGACTTCACACTGTCCTTGCATAACAGCAGCTGAGTTCAAAACTCTGAGGTTACACCTTATTACTCCAACCCTGAGTTTTACAGTGAACAACTCAGTCTGTAGAATTTTCCTGAAAAAATTGCTACAAGCTCCATTTTAATGTCTCATCTGTTACCCTCTTAATAGCTGTCATTTCATACTGTGTTGAACTGCCTTTTTTTCCTTCAATGGCAAACTAAATTCATAACATAATGGACATTTCCACACGTCTGTTATAAAGTGGTGTTTTAGATTATTACAAGCACATTACCTCAACAGCAGAATCATGTCCTGTTTGCATAGAATTGGTAACAAATTCCAAYAGGAATTGCAGAGACTGTATCCAAATGGATGCTACAGACAAATCAAAGGCTCCATCCATTTASCCAACAACTGTAAAGTCACTTAGATACATTCTGAAAGAGAACAAGGAGCTCGTTTTCCTGTAATTTGATTGATCTGTATTTTAGATGCTATGGRGATGGATGCTTAGGGAAAGGGATAAATAATTTTACTGCAGATACACTAGAAGTGGAACTTATAATCAATAATAATTAATAATCACCATTAATCATTAGTCAGTTAATAATTATTTAATAACTAATCACATCCACCTAAGTATTAATTATTCATTAACTGATCAGTTTTAATCAACTAATAGTTTATAACCTATTGTTATTAATTACCTAAAAGCAATAAACCTTGCAAAGCGATGCTTTTCATATTTTTCAAAACTTCTTTCTTGTTTATTTTCTTGCTCATACTTTTAAAAAGGGAACCCCTGCTCCCGGTTATATGTCCTTGGAACCTTTCATTTGGGCCAGTACCAGCCTGCCACAAATTAGCCCTTTATCCTTAGTTCGTCCTGGCTAATTAACTCGTTCCAATGGAAGAAGATGCATTTAAAAAAAATAAAAATTAAGAGTAAAAAAAAAAAGCCAGTCACTGAGTTGGTACTTCAGTATTTGAATAYAGCTTTTGGCATATTCCAAAGAACTGATTGTCACTTCAGGAAATTTCAAGACATCTTCAATCAAAGCCCTTCAGAAACCTTCTTTTTTCGATGTTCTGACGTACACCTTTAGCTTTCTTAATTCTGAGTATCAAAGAAACATCTACAGGGGGCTAATGGGACATGTCACCSAGAAATTAGGAGCCCCTTTTCAATATGCTGAGGGTCTATCCAGGCAGAGGCAGCCTGATGCATAACAGATCTCACAGATTAATTTGTGGAGACGTGAAGAATAGGGTTGCTATTTCTTCTAAGTATATCTACAGCTTTGCAGGWGTATGTCAGAGTGCAGAGAGTGTATCAGGAAATGCTGTCTTGTTTACTCTGGGCATAATATAAAAATCTTAAATTTGTGTGAGTCATGCTGAACATTCAGGCTGTAAAATACCTTCATAAGTCCAGGAGTCTTCCTCATGAAGACTTTACTGAGGAAAAATAATACTGAGTTTTTGTTAAGGAGAAATAAGAAGGATATTMATTTTCATTTTTTCATTTAAGATGCTCCTACTCACTAAATTCCTATAAAACAGGATACAAACAAAAGGAAAGTGAATGTCATAAAACTGGGAACTCTGATTTCAGAAGCTGATGTGTATTACTGAAGGTTAGACTGTGTTCATAAATGCATGCAATTCATATTTTAATATGACTAATACAATTTAGTTCCATYAAAAGACTTTGAGTTTCAAAAATCAACACAGAAATTCAGAGAGCTATATGATGACTCATTGATTTAAGAAAAAAAAAACAACAACAAAACAAAAAACCAAACCAAAAATGCAAAACCAAACAGATAAGAACTAAATGTGCTCAGAACAAATTCCCATTTTTATTTGGTTTTCTACAAATAAAATGATGTTTTAAATGATTCTGAGCTGAATGTGCTTGCAGGTAGRTGATTGATAACAGGACGGAGGTTTCTGAATGTCCAATTAACTGACTTCCAGTTGTAGTTTGGGTCTTCTCTTTTTATTCAAACAATAGAAATGCTATAGCCATGCTGGATATGCTTCCAACTATGTTTATTCATCTGCTGTTTAGACCATAGTAGCTTTTCTGGCTATACCTCCATTCAAATAGTGGGAAAATATAGAARGAATAAACATGCCTGGTCCACAGCTGGTATAAATCAGTGCAGCTTCTCTGTCTTCAGTGGAATGACACCAATTTATAGCAGCTGAGRATCTGGCTCCTGAAGCCAAGTTATGAGCCAGATGAGCACAATGGGATGCAAAGAGAAGGCATAATGTGGCCATAAATTTGCTCAAAGGCTCTTCACATTTCAATGATAGTCTCTTTGTAGAATTCAATTAGCATTGCTGTTTCTACTCATAAAATATGTGCTCTTCCTGAATAATTTTTTTCTTGTTCTTTTACACTGTCCAGAGGCCAAATCTTACAGCTGCTGCTGAGGCTAAATTCTATTGATTTCACAACATGCCTTCACTATGTAAGCTGGACTATTTGAATCTCTGTGTTAAACAATATTAACTTGGAAAGCAGTCTGGAAATATTCTTTGGAGTGCAGAATCTAACATTTGTCAGATGTCTCAGTCAGTCCTTCAAAGGTTCAACCCACAGTGCTGCCTTTTTGCAGTAATTTTATTTTTGCAATTTATCAATTACATTGTATGTCATGTCAGGTTTTGTGTTCTGGTGTATTAAAAAAGGGTGTTTGTTTGTGTGAAACATATGCCATAAATCAACAAATAAAATAAAAAAGAGTCAGAACCAAGTATCTTATTTACTGTGTGGTAATAGTGAAAAAAATAAAAAGAGAAAATTACAGGAATAGCTTTTTCAATCTTTGTTGTAAAGGAAGGGAGAAAATAATCTAAAACAAGTTTCTGTTCGTATGCCATTTGCACACATCACTGCCTTCATAGGTTTATTAGAATTTTCAGTATGTGTAAAATTCAAAACTGAGAAAAATGGATACAAACCCCAGCAATATATCACCACTGTATTCACACATTTTCCTGCCAATTTAATCTTAATAGCTAGTTTGAGCCTTTTGACTGAGTCAACAGCCTAGGAGGAGCAGCAGTGTGACAGTCCCTTCTCTGTTCTTCCTGGGCTGAAAAGTCATGGCAACTGCAAAGGTCAGATCGTTATTTTCCTTACACGCTTCTGCCACTAGCTGCATTATTTAGTGCTAAATCAAAACTCCTTTCTACCAGAGAGTAATATCTGCATCCCAAGAGTGGCTGACTTTCTCTAGCTTTTTGTACGTACTGTCCAGAAAGTTTTTCAAAAGCATACTGCAGGAAAAAGAGAAAACCACAATTCCTTACTCCACCCTAATATTCCCTTGAGGGTTTATGTTTGGTGTTTTCCCAATTACATTTCAAATTTAATCTTTCACTTTGCCTGGACAACTTTCTCTTTCGGTTCATTCTTTTTTCACACAGATGCTAATGCAACATGTGCCCCATCTCTTCCCTTTCCTTTCAAATAACTCCTCAATACCCTTCCTTAGAGAACATCCACAGACTCTGACCAGATGGTTTAATGGTACTACTAAGGAACTGACAGGAACTTTAAAAATACTAGACTAGCATAGTCATCTGGATATGAACCTTTTTAAGGACATTAGAAAAGAAAATTTATTATAATTTTTGTGTCTAACATGCCTGTTCAGTCATTGCCCATCTACTTTGTCTTTAAATTTTTGGGGCAAGACCCATGCCTTCTTTTATATTCTATGGCATGTGGAGCTGGATGTGAATGCTTCCCGGAGATGGATCRTCACAATGAATGACAGATAGTGGTCCGAGTCCTAAGCAGTTCTTGGGCTGGAAATACAAAACACTTAAGAGCATTCCAAAAGAACCTGCAAGAGCTGGAGGATGTGATTATATCACTACAACATAGGACATTGAATCACTGAAGAGAGAATAGATCATAAGGTGTAACATTTAGGAAAAACAAATCCTTTAAAATAAAAATCTGTAGTATGTTGGGAAATACTTGCTCAACACAGATGGCTTCAAAAAGATAATTTTATAATCAAAACTAAAAAACATGCAAAATTTCTTAGAAACAAAGCCAAATATTCAACCGTGATAGAATTAAAAATATTCCAACAGGAAAAATAATGATGAGGTTAAAAGTGCAATAATTCCTTATTAAAGTCATAGTGAGTTTTAAGATGATCTGTACAAGATTTTCTGTTCTATTTTATATGAGCACCAAAACCTTCTCAGAAAAATTTTAATCAATGAATATAAATTTCCCTTTAAAACACTTCCCCTGATTTGGAGGAGTAAATCTGCCATTTGCTTTTGTGGTTTGCAATTTTTCATGATGACTTATTTTTTTTTTTTATTTCCCATCCAGTCTTATATTTGTGCAAACATAGAAAAAAGCAAATTTGCAAATTTTGCCTGTTAATTTAGGCTAAACCAGTATTCAAAGTGAACCACTGTTTTTGTTTTCTGCTATTGACTTTGGAAGTGGCCAGGCAGCTCAAAATGAATTGCAGCAAATTTTGGATGACAAATTTCTATCTGATTCCTTATCCRTACACCAGAAATGGGATTTTTTTTTTCTCTTCTCTCACAATATCTGTTACATACATGAACAAATACATATTTTAGCAAACAAAATTGGTTATGTACATGTGATCTTACTCTGGTCTTCATTCTTCGTTATCTGTGGCCRTTAATGTCTGTACAAAATGAGCATAATGAATCTAGGTTTTTTTGGCAGGATTTTATTTCCATACTTCTCAGTTAGCAGTCTGTCTATAAGACACTAAGGTTCCTCTCAACCCCTTTGTGCAGCTAGATTGTTAACCTAAGGATTTTTGCTCTTCAAGAAACACAAGGACAATACTGTCAAAAAACCCCCAAAACTATGAAAATGCAGGTGAAATTCTAGTTTCCATTTAATTTTATTTTATTTTCAGTGATACTTTTTAGGCTCAGAAAATCCAAACAAAAAATGCTTTAGTTCAGTTTCCCATCTAAAAAAAAGCCTTAATCCTGTTCCAGTTTCCAAGTGAATTTCTTCTAATGCACTGCCTAGATGCCTAAAAGAAATCATAGGAGAAACTAAGTATCTTCTCTTCGTCAGGCAGAAAAAGAAAAATTGTCTTTTCTCTCATCACAACGTGAACTCCCTCAACTGCAACATTTGCCAAAGACTGTCTTCTAATCCCATTTGATTTTTTAAATCCGATTTTACTAGTTAATAGTTTGAAGACACTAAAAGTAGGAAATAAATTATTCACCTAGAACATCAAAGTCAGGTGAAGATTTATCTTCTATATTTCACTGGAGGGTAACACAGTCTGTGAATAACATATGGTTAAAAAAYTTTCAAATGACCATAGTAAATAATTGGGATTCAATACTAATATGTACTTATGGCAGTGTTCTATGGGTCTGGATTTTGATCATATGGCAAWTTTAAAACGGGAATTTATGTGGCTTTACCAATTAGTTTCCCATAGCAGTTGTAAATGATTTTGAGTGAAGATGGTGAGTGAAGCTGTCAGTTTTGATGTCCAAACTATTAATATTTGATTAAGTGGAAATTTCAATACATAGTTGTGCCTATGTAGTTACATAGTCACATTCATAGTTGGTTCCTTTTCTGTCATTCAAGTGATATAATTCTGTAATTTTTCAAAATAATTATATGCCTAATGTAATTGATTTCTTCTTCTTTGTCAAGGGAGATTCCTTTGAACAAGAAGAGCCTTGCTCRTGAGGGATACAACATTTTGTATTTTGTGAGGTGTGAAAGAAGAACACTGTAGGTTATGTGCATTCTTAATTGAGATGCTCTGCTAAATGACATCTGAAATCCCTATGGCTATTTTATATTAATTAATTATATAAAGTATTAATAAATGTAAAGGGATAGCTAAAGAATATTGGCAAACATTTTGTCTTTAAACAGTTTCAAACTTTCAAGAATGAAGGAAGAATGGAACACTGAATTTGTGCAGTGACATTTCAGATCCTTAGAATATTTTACGTATTATTTATTTGTAAATATAGATACTGATTAAGCAATAGTTAGCTAAACTACAAGTTCAATAACCTTTCTAGATTAATAAYTGGTTTAGGCGATTTTATTAATTTTTTCTTTTAGAATCTTATACTTTTTTAGTTTTTTATCCAATTTTCATGAAACAATATTCATGTCATAAACCAGTGGCTAGGAATATGTTTAAGTGTTTTCTTCGTCAAAGCTCTTAATGTACTTCTACAATCACACAACCTTGTACCTTCTGTGCTCCTTTTGTGCCTTTTTCTTTTCTGTTTTTACTGACAGATCTCTGACGTATCCTGAGAACTACAGCTGGAAAAAGACAGCTCAGTGACAAAGCTCCCTGTGTGTGCTTGCTGTTTTATATTACAATCCAAGGTTTCTTGGCAAATGGCAATATCTCTACAGTGTACTTGCCTGTTGTCTAGTACAATTATTCCAGGGCACTAACATTATACAAAGAAATACATAAATAAATGAACAGCAAATCCAACGTTGCAAGTCTGTTCAGATGTTTTGATACGCCTCATTTTTTGAAATCTTGTGCGAAATTTGGATTGATAATCTGTGACTAAAGTTTTGGTTTAGAAATTCAGAGAAATATTCTTGTCCACTGAATTATTCATAAATATGATTTATTATTCTTGGGTTTGAGTCTTGTTGCTTATGCCATCCTGTCTTTGCTCTTCAGACAGAGGATGGGAACACTGCTTCTGCACGTGTCGGTATGATTATTTCCAGTCACTGAGTGCCACACAGACTGTGTCATCTTGGTGCATTGGACTCACCAAATCTTTAGGAATCCTGTGTTGAAAATCTGTCTCATAACAGCTGGATTCTATCCACAGGCCAGTGATTTAAAACAGGTTTCAGACAAACTCTATGCTTTTTCATCTTTCATCTTTTTATGACACTTATCTGCATGAAACACAAGGGACTTTTCCTTACAAGCTATTTCGTAACTTTGGCTACTTTAAGTATGAATGATGTTCTAGCATTGGTTTTTTATCTATAGAAGTGGCCTAATTAAAAGACATGAAATTTTTACCTGAATACTCAAACTTTTAGGAGGTAATTTAAGGTAAAAGTATATTCTCAGATGCTTAGGAAGAGCCTTGACATCATCTTGGTTTCTTTCATTTTCCTACCTAAACAATTCTATTATTCTATTATGCTGCTAAAAGTTTTAATTTCAGGGACCTGAAAATTTGAAACCATACTCTTCTTGATATGGGAAGGATGGGTGAGCTTTTGTCTATAGCAAGCCAAGAAGTTTTTAAGGAGGCATAGGCTGGTAATGCAGACATTTTTTTAATAAATGTTTATTACTCTCCTACGTAAAGCTGTTGATGGATTCTCAAGTGATGCAAGCTGTCTGATCTTTATGGGAGGGACCACAAGCTGAAGATAGGACAAGATCGATCAATCTCCAAAGGCAAGGACAGAAAAAATTATGTTAATAAGGTAGAAAATGGTGGTGTTCCAAGAATAATTCTTAAGATTCTCTATCTTTTATCGTGGTTTATTTTTGTTTGTTTGTTTCATTGCTAGTTTTGATAATTTAATAAGAGATATTGTTTCTCACTCCAGACCTTGTCTAGTGCTTGATCAGGGCACTGTGAACACTTTCACATGGGGTCCTGTATTCTGAAGGATTCTGCCTGCTGGCTTACTGAAAACAGCAAAAAATCTACTTTGGGGCCTGAGTGGTGGGCTAGTGAAGAAGGATGATATTGTACTCCTCTTGCCTGAGCAGAAAACTTCTGCCTGGCTTTTCCTGGACAGCTGGGGAGCTGTGGTAACCAACTTCATGTAGGTAGGTAAAGCTAACCCAAAAGAAACACATCCGTATCCCAGAACAAATTAACCCAAATTAATTTGTGGAGCTTTGTTGAAGGTAAAAATCTGTAATTCTCATTGTGGCTGTTTTGGCTGCCTGTCCTGGGAGGTGCTGTTGGCAGCATTTTTGTTTATCTTCCATATTGGCTATGAAACATCTCTTGTCTGCTGTTCAACTCTCTTATCATGGAAAGCTTCATCTTGAGTTCATCTTTTAAGGCTATTATCATAACACACAAACAACTTCAGGTAGTCATTAAAGGTGCAGTTTTGTGCCTTTTCTGCAGGGAGGAAAGAACAGGTTGGTATTTTACCTCAACAATTACAAAACTACTAGTTCTCTTTTGGAAGATGTCTTTACCTCACTCTATAAAATCTCTGGGTTTGGTAATAGAGGCTTGAAATTCAACACTCACTGTGGATGATTGATAACTGGAATGAGCATGCAGAACAGAAGGATTATGGAGAAAAATACTGAAACATGTAAGAGGTCTGAAGGGATTGACACACAAGAATAGATTAAAATTTTAATATGTGTAGAGTAGCTGAACAAAAACTGAGAAGGGATTGATAGTCATGCAGGGAGTAAACACAATAACTTGAGGCAACTAAAGGAAATTAATCAGAAGAAAAATTAGTCAGAAAAAATTAGGAAAAGTAGAATTGATTAATTTCCCAGAACAAAAGGGGAATTCCCAACACTTCAAGCCTTAAATCCAATATAGAGGAAAAACATAATAGGGTGTTCTCTTGGGAGAATTCCCTCATTGCAAATAGATATTACTTTCTGACCTACTAGGTCCTTTTTATCACCAATTTCTCTGTATATGTAATTAACTTTTGGAAGAATGCCAGCAAAAACACTGCAGCAGATCCTGTAGAATACTGTCTTACACTCACATGGGCAAAGGTGGTAACTCTTAACCATGACATATTATAAGAAACATTTCCTAATTCTGTGTTTTCCAAGAAAAAGGTGGCAGACTATAAGCTGGGCTGGAAGCTTCATGAATATTGAGATTAAGTTATCTTTTTTCCTTATTGTCCCTAGTTTGCCACCTGTACATTGTAGTATCTATTTCTCAAGAGGCTATCCAGGAACAGGCTTTGGGAATATATTGTCCCTTGAGAAATGTAATTAATTACTATTGTTTCACCTAGCAGATTTCAATTTCAGATCATTTATTTTCTAGAGTCACTGATGAGCTGACTGAGAAAATGAAACACTTGAGTTTAATTACCAGTCAAAATTACAGCTTTCTAAGCAGGTACTTCATCTCATACCCTTTTTCTAATTGTCTCTTCTTATGATATAATATGTAGTTATATCTGCTGCCTTTCACATTGTTAACATCTTACTACTGCTTTCAAGCCAAAAAAATGATTGTAAGATGACTTAAGTGTGGCTTTAGAGTGCACTAAACAGCACAGTTTAATCTCTCACAGATTCTTACTTATTTTCCCACGACCAGTGCAGAAATGAAAAACAGAAATTACCTAAAAATAACACATTGACATTAAAACTTGTAGGTATTTTCAAATATAAGTTTATGAAATATAATGCAAGTGAGACAATGGATATAAACTGCATTATTAATTTCAGTGATACCCTACCACAGCTGCCAAAAGTAGAACTTGAAGCCACATTCCCAGTGGAGAGACCATACCCTCAGGACTCAAGCTCTGCTTCACATCTTCAAGGTGGAGCTACCCATAACAAAACACATATCAACACTGTCAGCCTCAAAACGACTAAAAATGTCAAGGAGTAATATTTTCATCACCACTGGGTTTATAAAATCAGGTTCTTTTCCTGAAAAATAATAGCTTTCTTCTTCCTCACTAGCTTGTCCAGTTATTCACAGATATTTTATTCTTTACATTGCATATTCTGGATAATTAAATGGAGTTGCATCTGATTAATTAGCTGAACTAATAATTCTTCATATTTGACCTCCATCTTCTATGTTGCCACTCTCGTACTCTATGGTATGATCTTTGCAGCATTATTATGATAGAGATGAATTCAGTGTAGATGAAAAGGTGAAAATCAAATTTAGGAATTGACCACACCACAAGTCTAGCTCAAAATGCAACATTTAGTCTATTCCAAGGAGGAAAATGTTTGTTGCTATGATCTATACCTTAAAAATGATCATTAATTCTCATATGTATCTAAACATACTTCAGGAGTCTTTACCAGCAATTATATTTTTTGTAGTTATGAATTAGAATTACTGGAGCTAAGTGAGCTGCTAAGGGGATAGAGGTGCCAGAAAGCTAATAACTGCATATCTTTAAAGTTGATCAATATTTTCTTTTCCAGCATGGATACAATTTATTCTTATTAATTGCAGATCTGAATTAATGAGACAAATACCACGATTTGAAGCCATGTTGTGTTTCCATTTGCATCATGTGTTGCCCAGTGACAGAGAGAAGACGTAAGACCAGACAAGTATCAGGTAAATTCTTAGGATGTTGACAAACCATTTGATTATGCACAGTTTACTGAGTTCTAACAAATGCATGCATAAATTAGAATCAACGGTCTTCAGTACTGTTGTTGTTCATCTAACTATAAATAACACTCATTTCAAATTATTGTAATAAGAACAATCTATGATGCCCAGTTGTTTGCTTATGTGTCACTGGCTACACATCACTTTACTCTTGTCTCCAACATGAAAATTTTCTGTGCTTTGATTTCTTTAGAACTCTTTGTCTCCTCCACTGAGAAAATCACCGACACAAATCTACCAAAGAGAAAAATGTCTCTCCACGTACTGTTTATAAATTGGTGCATGTTTCTTGTTTTCTACTTCTGGCTAATATATGTGGCCACAAAAACACACATAAACAAACACTGTCTCAGTTATCTCTTGGGTTTTACTTTTGTTGGTTTGGGGCCAATAGGAAAAAACCCCACAAAATGACAACCCAAAAAAAGGACAAAAAACTTGCTGAAATCAGCTGTAGAGATGAGCTAAGGGAAAAGTAACACACACACACACACACACACACACACATACACACATACACACTCTCTCTTACACTCTCTCTCTCCATGTTTCTGTGGTGTTTATTCATTTTATTTTGGTAGTTTGAGATTACTAGGGGTTTCTTTCAGTTTGGTTGGGTTTGGGTTTGGGTAGGGGGTTTTTTGTGTGTCTCATACACAAGATATTTCTTAAAGTTTTTCACATATAAAAATTGGTTTCTTGTAGTTAGTTATTTGATTTTCTAGATTTGAGACAGGGTACAGGTGCTTCAAGTGAGCAAATGCTCAGAATAGGTAATTTCTCATGATGAATCTGGGGTGTCCTGGGTAGTTTTGTTTGTCACCTCTTCCTGACTCCCTGGGCTCCCCTTTGGACTTTATTAGCTTATGCTTTCAAATTTCTGAAGTTTTATATGTCCTGACTACTAATATTTTTGAAGGCAAAAGTAACTTTTTCATTAGCATTTATATAATTTTATTTTTAGAAGACAGAAGAGATTACATTATCCTAGTCATCAAGAAGGATAATAAAATCTTAAAAATACAGGGATTCAAATTAAGATGACAAGAAGAAGCACATTGCATGTGAATGTATTAAATTAAAAAGAATCCTCTGAAACATAAGGTTGCAGCATATAATACATCCTATAAAATATTTTGCACAAAGAATGGATTATGTGTCTATCATTCAAGATCTCTATAGATTTCAAATACAACAGTGAGAACTTCAGGAGTGAAAGTGCATGAGAGAAAACTCTGCTTAAGATTTTGATCAGGAGTAATTCATGAACAGAACAAAAGAAATGTCTTAGGTCATCAAATTTAATTCTCTCATGTTGTCAGCAAATAGACATAAAAGCCAAAATGCAGCATTCTTGCCTTAGGATGTGCAACACCTGTACCTTCAGGTTAAGATTAAAAGTTTCACTAAACAACAGAGATTCAAGAATTCACAGTAACTTTTAACTAAGAGACAGAAATTAAAGAACTGGAAATGTGTTTGCTATGTGTTTCCAGTCATACTAAAAAACTATTTTTTCTCAATAGATCATTACTGATCCCTGCAAAATGGCATATTCCTCCTTCAGAAGGCAAGATTTCTATAAGACATTTAGAAAGCAAAATTTCCAAGGAAGCTTCTCCCCTTTTCCCACTTCCATTACACCTACATTAGTACTAATCTTAAGAATAGGTTAAAAAATTAAGAAACCAGTTCTGGTCATTGCAGACACAGAAATCTGGGAATTTTTTCATCCATTTTTATATTAAGATGCAACAATGTCAACTGTTAGGCAAGCTAGAATTAGATGGTTCACATTAAACAAATGAGGAATACCTAATTTTGAGGATTTTGATCTGCATCAGGCATTTTCCGGTGTTTGCTTAAAACCCTGTGTTATTTTTCTTATTCATAAAATATGCCATACAGGAATTCAGCCATTTATATATTAAAAAAAAATATATATAAAATAAGTTTTTTTCTTGTTTTCCCATAATAACAAGGGAAAACAGGGTAGCTCCAATTTTATCATTATTATTTTTACTGTGTTAGCTAGGCAGGATGACTGCCACATTTCTGTTGGCAGTGCATTAGCACTGGGGCAGCATATTCCCTACCCTTCAACATCAAAAGTCGCAAGTCACTAAGTGGGAATCAGATCCAGCAACTTCCCATATCACCGGAATTTCAAATCTGAGGTAAGAGAATCTTTGGCAAAGCTTAGACCTAAAAAGCTTTCCTTTGCCTCCTGTTTTAAGTAAGGAAAACTCTCACCTGCTGCAATGTATTTCTGACCTCACTTGTTTCCTGCATGGCTCACAGAGGGATGCATTTTCTTTATCCCAGCCTRCATCATTTGCATGTGCTGTCGGTGTGATAATATACCATTGTCRGTAATTATTAATGAGGTGGAGTGAGTGTGCTGGTTTTGACTCGGATAGAGTTAATTTTCTTCCCAGGGGCTGGTAAGGGGCTGTGTTTTGGATCTGTGCTAAACACAGTGATGATAATACAGAGATGTTTTTGTTATTGCTGAGCAGGGCTTACACAGAGCCAAGGCCTTTCCTGCTTTTCCTAGAGCCAGGCTGGCGAGGGGGCTGGGGGTAYGTGGGAGGCTGGGAGGAGACACAGCTGGGACAGGTCACCCCAACTGTCCAAAGGGATATTCCAGACCATGTGACATCATGCTCAGCATATAAAGCTGAGAGAAGAAGCAGSAAGGGAAGGATGTTTGGAGTGTTGGAATTTGTCTTCCCAAGTCACTGTTACATGTAATGAGGCCCCACTCTCCTGGGATGGCTGAGCACCTGCCCAGCCACAGGAGGCACTGAATTAATTCCTTGTTTTGCTTTGCTTGCATATGCAGCTTTTGCTTTCCATATTAAACTGTCTTTATCTCAACCCATGAGTTTTTCAGCTTTTACCCTTCTGATTCTGTCCCCAGTCTCTCTAGTGGGGAGTGAGCAAGCAGCTGCCTAGGGCTTGGCTGCTGTCTGGGGTTAAACCATGACAGTGAGTCAGTGGCTTTTCTGTCCTTTTTTCAGCTCAGATCCTGCCCTGCAGATGCAGCTATTGAGCCATCAAAGGCAGGAAGATGTTACGAGACCTGTAATGCCCCATAACTTTGATATGCAGCTCACCCAGACACCTCATTCAGGCAATAAATATTTTAGAAGGACAGCAGACAGATAAGTGAGTGAGTGAATTAATTCATGTGTTCTTATTTATGAAATGCTGGCTCCCAGATTCTGTTAAAATTTTACGTATTGGAGAAATGGAAATTTACTTTCATGAAATGACCATCAGCTTCTCTCTACTGCAGAACTGGCACTGCAAGCAGCACACAGGAGAGGGAGGGCATGACCTCCTTTTGAAGAATAAAAGCCCTGACAAAATTGTCCCAGTCTCATCACGCTGTTTCTGTGAGCAGATATGCCTATCATTTAAGAACAAAAAAAAGTAATTTATTCTATTTATGGTTCATTTTCCTTGAACTTTAATTAACTTATAGAGGGTCAGAAATCCTGTTTATGCTTCAAACAAAGCTGCTTTTCCCCTTTGAGATACTTGGTTTCTTTCAACTTGTTTCCTGATAAAAATATGGTTGTGTTGAGGCCACCCTGATATGAAATACTCTCTTTCTTCTTTCTCTGTCCATTTGAGACTTCTGTTACTTGGAATGTATATTTTTTTCTGCAAAATATTTATCTATCACTTCATTATTGGTTTTGATCTGTTATAGAAACTGAATATATTTCCATTTTTCAATATATTTACCAGTGAGGCCTAATAAAARATCCTTAATAGAAGCCAAAATAATGCATTTTAGACCATTCTGTTACATTAACTGAGGAGGGCAGGCTGGCTAAGAGAAGTCTTCCCGTGCTCCCACAGCAGTAGGCATGCCTGCACCATGCAATCCAGGAATGTACTTTTGCTTCCCGACAGGAGGAGGTATCGGTATGGCACAGCTGTGCAGGGATGGCAGCCCTTGTCCTAAACCTGTTACAGGCATGTAGGCGGTTTGCATTTGAGGTCTTCAACCCAGAATGCAGTTACTAGTGCTGGTGCCAGTTCTTAGGCTAGCCCAGGTCTGTTCATGCAGATGTTGTAACACATGGTGCACTTTTGCTCTGAGAAATGCCCTTCCTTCCAGGCAAGGCTATTTGCCTGAGTGAGAAGTGATAGTACCACAAGCAACATGTCTGAACTTTTGACTGATTGTGGTAGTCTGACCCTGGCTAGATTCCARGTCTGTCACTCCCCACCTCAGCTGGACAGGAAAGAGAAAATATAACAAAAGGCTCATGGATCGAGATAAGGGTGGGGAGATCCCTCACCAGATACCATCATAGGCAAAACAGGCTTGGCTTGGGGAAATTAACTTATCACCAATGAAATCAGAGTAGAGGAAGGAGAAATAAAATCAAACTTTGAAACACATTTCCTTCTTCTTCCCAGGCTCAACTTCACTCCAGATTCATCTGCCTCCTCCTCCTCGCAGCAGTTCAGGGGGACTGCAAATGAGGGCTGTGGTTATTTATCACATTTCTGCCACTCTGTCCTCCTCAGGGAAGGATTATTCACTCCTTATTCTGCTTCCTGACATTTTCTGTCCATGTTTTGTCTGTTACCTCTTCCAATTACTGTCCTTATCTGAAATTCCTCATGCCCCATATTGGGCACCAAAAGAGACTGTGGTGGGTTGACCTTGGCTGAACATCAGGTGCCCACCAAGCCCTCATTTTCCCCCTCAGCCAGACAGTAGGAGAAGAAAATAAGATGGCAAAAGCTTGTGTGTCAAGATGAAGGCAGTTTAAAAAAGCAAAAGCAAACACATGTATGGAAGCAAAGAAAACCAGAAGATTTATACTTTACTTCCCATCAGCAGGTGATGTCCAGTCTTTTAATATTTTACAGCAGCATTATGTTTAAGTAGAAACAGATGCATTATTTCTGTGAGCATAAGTCTCAAATTATAACTTGCTCCACAGGACAGCTGGTCCTACAATGGATAGGATGCACAGTATTCCCCTATGTCCCGTGCCAAATCTTTTGTCCCTGCATTTCCATGAAAAAACTTTTGTAGCAAAACTTCAAAATAGAAATAACTCTGAACAAAGATCCTGGAGCTGAAAAAGCCTAAATTCTGAGAAAATTAGGATTTTGCATTCGGCCACATTCTCTGAGTACCTATTTCAATTTTGCTTTTGGTAAAGGACATGGCAAACTTCATAATAGTTATTAGTTTTCAGTCCTTATTATTTCCTTTTTAGTAAGCCAGTAAGACTGAGAAGTGCTGGTACATTTTAGCCATCAGTCCTTGATCAGTCAAGAACTTTTTGTACTTTCTCTGTAACCTTTATTCTTAGATTCCTTTCAATTTCCAGCATGGGCAACAAACCCACATCTTTAAATCTAAATTCTCGAGTTGAGAATTTCTTTTTCTGAACTCATTCAGGAACTGTTATAATGATACAGTGAAGGTTTATGATGTTTCCTTCATCATGCTCAAGATGTTTGTTTCACATCCCACAGGATATAAATGAGCATTGTAATTTAAGAAGAAAATAGCACCTAAGATTAAAATCTGGCAGCAGGAAGAAGAAGAAGAAAGCATTGCATGTTTGTAAAGTTTAGGTAGGACAGGGATCTTTGCTTCAGTGATATGTAAAGCCCTCAGCTGGACCTATATTTTAAGAGAGAATAAATAAAAGAATTCTTAGCCAGCTGAAATTATTTGACTTAATTTGAAAAGCAGAGCCTTGCATTTATAGCTACTATGACCAAAAGAGAAGAAAATCCACTGTTTTTTTTATTAATGCTTATTTCTTTTAGCAGTATATTGATATTTAAGTATATGACAGTCAAATCAGATAGGCAGTATCCTGAGCTGACTTAATCTGGGGACAAGAAATGTTTTGGCTCAAGAGCTGAGCTCATGAGCTTCCCCATTCACCTTCTCTATCTTTGTAAGTCTCCACCAGAAACAGTAACAATCTCATCACACATTTCACAGTAAATAAATAAATAAAGTTCTGCAGATTCCAAATGTATAATGCATAGGTACTCCATAAACTTGCACGTCAGCTGAATTTTTAGTGCAAACTCTCTATACTTTTAAAATAAATCTTTGGAAAAAAGCTCTGCTCCCCTTTCCCTGTAATACTGCAAAGAAAAATAAGCAAGACATTGTAAAATGCCAAAAAAGAGAGATGTCACCTAAGAGCATGTTAAAGGCAACAAATAAATCGTTGTGAATTCACAGCAATATTTCRTTTCAAACAACTTTCCATTCTTGAGTGCTAGAAATGACCCATTGTTGAAAAGCAACGTGATTTGTGACAGTGGTGGTGTGAGAGTTCAATGCAAGAATCTGTAAACACACTTCAGTTCTATTTTAGTAATTGCTGAAACAGGCATAAAAGACCACTGTTAAAGATTTAGATTTTAATTTTTTTTTATGTTTCTTAAATCCCTATTTAAGCAGGACACAAAACCCCCTTACTTTTCATCCTCATATTGAACTCCTCACAAATGACACAACACTTCAGGAGAGAATGATATTGACAACTAAAGCTTCCCAAAAGTAAACATGTTGCAATTTATTCAGGGATACAAGCATGTCTCACCTTGTCAGCTTTCAGACTGTTAAGCTGAGAAAAATAGGTGCAACTTTCCATTAAAGGTCTGCTTTAAGCCTGGTAGTTAAGAACATAAAAATGGTACCTTAAAGATGATTCCTAAATTCTGACTGTGAACCACTTAGAGCATTGATTTTCTAAAGTGCTGAGCACTCTGCAGTTCAGGACAAGGTAGTGCTGTCTGTGTGGTAGCTTTAGGTGCTCATATATATGGGTGCTTTGGGTATTCAGGCTACATGGGTAGGTGCTTAAATAGACTTTAGTAAAGTTGTTCTTTTTTACTGAAGTTGTTCTACAGGGATTTGTAGGCTAAACACTGGCTTTATCCAGATTTCAAGGTGTCAGATGGTGTGGTCTGCTAAAAAGCCCTGTTAAAAATTTTCAGATGTGAAAACTGGGAGTGTAATCAAGATGAAAGCATGCAACAGAAGCATAATGGAGAATGACTGCAATTTGTTTCTCTGGTTTACCTGATGATCTCGCGCCTTGAGTTGATATTCACAGCAGACAAAGCTGTTTACATGCACTTGTTCTAAGTTGAAATAGCTATATACTGTGATTGGTTGGTTACACAACGTTGTACAGATATATTCCAAGGCATTTTGTTAAAGAGCTTTCASTGACAGCCAGCTCCAGACACTAAGAAATAGTGGATGGGATGGTTGTTCATGACAACAAGAAATGGCTGGCTGAAGGAAGCTTGGGAGTGGTCTGTGCATGCTGGAAAAGAACAGCGGAAAGAGGAGGACTGATTTAGCTGGRGGATGAGGGTGTGATAGGAAGCTAAGTCAAGTCAAGAGAAGAAGAAATAAAGGGAAAAGAAGTAAAGTATGTGCAGATGAAAAGAAACTAGAAATAGAGATATCAGTGAGATTGCATAGGGTTTTGTCATCAATAATTAATAGTTTTACCATGATGGAAAGGAGAAAAACAGTCAATAAAGGGATTGAGAATGAGTGACGTGATCAGAGCAAGAGATAGGAGAGGAAGTTTTCTTTGGTAAATGCACTCAAATTAAAATGGAAAAGAGTAGCAGGCARTGGGGGTACATAATTTCAGGAAATCAAATCAAGCTATGCTTAGCTCATAAACATACATGGATTTCAGCAACGTAGTACTTTGGAACGAGTGACACCCGGAAACATTAAATGAGAAAAAAGAATGCATATTCTGAGTATATTTTTGTTTTAAAAACACAGTAAAAACATACCACACGTGGGTGGTACCTCACTGGAAGACATATTTACCTTGTAAAATTAAATTTCTTCCAAGAATCCTGAATCAAGGACATACTTCAGTTTGTCATCCTGAACTCCAGCCTTCATTACCTTAATGGATTTAAGTTAGACCCTTAATCACAATATATAATACTGTTCATTGCTGCAATGATATTCCTCAGTCATAGAAGGAAGACAGGTAGCTGCCAGCCTGCTCACAGAATCTTWGGCCACAACAGACTGCTTTGGCTGGTGCTGAGTTTCCTCGCTGTGAGGTCAGGGGGACAGGGCCACCTGCCACAAGTCCTGATATTCAGCAAGGAGGATCACAAGGAAGCTATGCTCTCATTGGTGGCCTGGTACCTCATTTTTCTGTCTGTTAATTACTACTGAATTAGGCAAGGTCTGGGAGAGTTGCAGCTCTTATCTGCAGGAGGTGGTGATGCTGCTGCTGCTGCTGSTTTGTGTTCCTGTTTGCCAACTGAGTGGGTTCCAGGTAACTGCTACTGGTCTTTACATCCCAGATACCTGCAGCCTTGCATTGATACCACAGTGACACTTTCCACAAAGCAAAAAGGCATCAGAGAAAGAGRTTAATTAGGCAAAGAATTCTGTCCCTAAACACTGAAGCAAGTGCTGTAATGAAAGCCAGTCTAATGAGGCAAGTAGGATGGACTTTGACACTGTGACCACGTCAGGCAGGTAAAATTAACTTGCGTTCCTTGATAAATCGTAAAATATACTTTTAACTAACAAAAGTCTTAGCTCAATGAAAGTCTTCAAGCATAGATAAAAAGTTGCTTCTTTCCTTTTTATCACTTTATGAAACATTCTTTCTTGTGTTCTGAGAAAATGGTCCACAGGTGAAAGGAAGATTGTCATTGACTCATGACATGAGTCACCTGGAAAAAACTTGGTTGTTAGTGCTGGTGTACAGATCTTTCTTTTTAGGTGTCTATATAAGACATCTCTGTGAAATTCTAACATGTAACTTAGCAATATTTTTTAATTTCAGAGAATCTTTTCCACCACAGAAACCTCTCAGTTCCCCTATGATGAATGTTATTATTCAAGTACTCAAAAAGAAATGCAGTGAATCGTGTAAGTATGTTATTATTTATTTTGTTAAAACATGCTCTCTAATTTTTGAGAGCAAAATGGGCAAAGCAAAACAGCAAGGTAATAAAACAACCAAATTCCATCCCCTTTTTAAAACAAATGAAAGGAGCCATTTTAGTGGAAAAGTAAATAGTGGTAAAAACCATCTGAAAGACCTGAGGTAATGGGCAGTAAAATCAGCTACAACAAAAGCATCAAACCAAAGTCTCAGAAGAATCTGGCCTTCACRTTTTGTCTCAGTCAATTCGAGACATCACAGAACTTGCAGTGACAAAGCACTGGTAAGACATGACAGCCTCTCCTGTATCTGAAACCCAGTCAGGTTTCAAGGTTAAAGCTGTATTTCTGTTTTCAGAGTTTTTCTTCCTAATTTTTGAGGTTATATCTATGAATATTTTAATATCTAATCTGAAAATTTCTAGTAGGTTAAAAGGCAATCTATCACCATCTCTGAAATATGATGTTAACAGCTTTATAGTTAAATTAGGCCATGAAAAATGGCTAAAGGTTGTCTATGAAAAAGCTCTTTTTTATAACAGAGATAATTGAGCCCATAGAGAGGAAAGTATAAGCTGAAAATGATTTAGAAAATTCATCATGAAAGTGTGTCATTATATTAATTTAGAGTGAAAATAACTTTTTTTTATTATTTACCTATCTCTGATGAATTCATCTTTCTCTGAACAGACAGGATAAGTGAATGTCAAAATGTTAATGATGAGAAAGTTGAAAGTTAGACTTTAACCTTGTCACATTCTGCATGATGCTGAGCAGTTAAAAACTATTTCTGACATCCTTGCAATGCAACATGAGATGGATCTTTGTGAGCCTTTTTTTTTGTTGAAGGATAAAAGAAAGATGTTGGGGAAAAATTGAATTCAATCAATTTGTTAGCTTTTTTTTTTCTTTTCTCATATCAGTGTATTATGCAATGAAAGAGTGTCCTAAGAGAACTGAAAATTTCACTTCAGCCTGCATATAAAATGACTTACATTATTCTCAAAACCTCATTCTTTATGACCTCAAGATAATGAAGGCGACAGAATGGAATAKGAAGAAGGGAATTTAAAGTCCTGTTACTGATTTTTAGGTCTGCATATTAGCTGCAGTGCACGCTGACTCAAATTTTTTCATTTTATCAGTGTTTGTTGAGTAATTTATAGTCAGTGCCATTAATTGCCCAAGTAATCAAACCAATGAGAGCACCTCTGTAGTGAACAATAATGAGGCAGAACATCCAAAGTAGTGGGTGATAACGAAGCTGTGTCAGACCCTCGAACAGGTAACTTCTTTTTAAAATGAGTGTTCAAATATCATTTAACTGTTCACTTAGACATTTTTCATAATGAAGCTTCATTTTAGTTCTTCATTTTCTTAGTGTGCAAAGATAAAAAAAAAATTGAGCATCTCTGTTTAGTGTTAGGACTCCACCTAATTTTGTGAATTCTCATAAGAAAAAGGCATTTTCTTTTGATGGGTTTTAAACAACGAATATGGACAATATMTCATTTATTAAAAAAAAAGAAAGAATTAAATGAAAAAATTTATTGAAACTACTTGATACTTTAGTAGTGTTTACCATTCCTTAAATAAATATTTTTCTGTTATTTCTATTTTACTGAAGTACAGATTCAGCAGGWAAGAAGCTCTCCTCATAAAAATGGGGTTGAAAGATCTCTTTAGACAGATTTTTTAAGAAAAAGAAGGTCGTGTATCTGAGGATATTTACGTTTGAACTTGTGTGTCTTGAAAGTCTCCTAAGTGTTGCAATGTATTATGGTGAACTACTGACATTTAACTACAAAATTTGGGCTGTTTCTGCTCCCATTTACAAGGGTTTCATATGGGCATATGCTGTTTACCTCTGTTAAATCCATTTTAATTTACATAAGTGTATCTGAACGTAAAAAGGCATCCATTTGGGTTATTTATTTCCCCATTATGTGCATATTTCTATACATTTCATTATAACCAAATCTCAGCTGAGGAGCTGTTACAATGCACTTGGTCAAAGTTCAGGGCTGTTACACCTCTGTACCCTTCTTTCCAGTTTGCTGAATAGAACAGACCAAAACCTATCTATTTAGAAAAGGACAAGAAAATAAAATATGTTTTGCCTATGCTTCTCTGTCAGTAGCTGAATACAGTGTAAAGGAGTAACTGTGATGATCCTGTAGCAAGTTAGTGTTCCTTCACAGAGAGAAAATCAATAGCTCGCTCAAACCAGCTATTAGGACAGCAGAGAACAAGCTCCCAAGACACAAGGAAGAAATTTTTTACAATGAGGGTGGTGAAATACTGGGACAGATTGTCCAGAGACGTGAAAGATAATCCATCCCTGGAAACACTGAAAGTCAGGCTGTGCAGAGCTCTGAGCAGCCTGACCTGGCTGGGGATGTCCTTGCTCATTGCAGGGGGGTTTGACTAAATGACCTTTAAAGGTCCCTTCAAACCCAAAGTATTCTGTGATTCTATGATGCCATGAAAAGAAATTGGTCTGCCAAAATGCACTTTTGCATTGCACCATTTTTTTGTATGGATGGAGTTACAGAGGGACAAAAATAAAAGTACACGTCTTTCACGCACAGTGGATTTAAATCTAATGATTGTCACTGAGGTACTTAATTAAAAAATACATTTTTAATCAATTTAATCAGAAAGTATATAGAAAAGCACATAAAAGTCTCAAAATTTCCTTTATAAGATAGTTTAAAATGTGTGGACTTGCTTACATGAAATAAGGAAGGAACAGCTCAATAAAAGATTTATTACCTTTTTTTTCACAGATGATATTTTACCATAAATGGAGGGTCAAATGAGCAAAATATATTATCACGAGTATAATTTGAGAACACCTGTGACTTATTTCCATAACAAAGAACTGCATATCAACACAAATGAGATGTTTATGCTGCCTGTAAAGGAGACCTAGCTGCAGATACTGAATCAATAACTCACTGCTTTATGAAGCTGAATTTTAAGTTAATACACTTATTCAGATATATATTTTCAGATCTCTATGTAAAAACAAGGGAACACATTTCAATATTGCAACCAAAGTGCTTGTCATTATCAGATAGAAAACAAAAATATCACTATTGAAAACAAACTACATGTGAAGTACTAATGACAAAAAGGGACCCATCCCCCCTGTATTTAAATCCATGAGAAATGGTATAATACAAGAGAAAAGAAAATCTAGGAGTTTACAGTAATTTTCTTGAATATGTTGTACTTTTTAATTAAGAGGCGAATAACTTTTAGAACAATGTTCTTCAATCGTTCAAACTAGTTTTCTCCAAGAAACATGATTAGTAAATTCACTGCATGAGTTACTGTCACAGTTCCACCAATGAAGAAGAAAAGGAAAGGTCATCTTTTATGTCTCATATTAAGCATACTTTGTCAGTGCTGTTAAGTTAYATTTCTGTGGATTAGATTCCTGTTAACTGGTTGATTTTTGCATATCATTACCTCAGAGCATTATTAACATCATGAGAAGCTCTAATGAAATACAGGTTTTTCCCCCTAATAGACTGTCATTGTGATGCTCAGATAGATCTTTTCCTTGGTAATCTCTCTCTCTCTGTCAAATAAGTAAGCCTCAGATGAAGATCAGATAAACCAACACAAACATGCTCGAATAATTGGAATGTATCCCTTATATCTACGCCTTCTTTCACGAAGATCAATGCACAGAAGGGCAGGGAAGTTGTAACTTCTGTCCTTGAGAACGAGGAGAGAGTGCACAACCTCCCCTCCCTGGGTACAATTTTGCTTCTAACAGGGAATGTACTTCAGTTTGCAAGTGCTTTTTCCAAAGATGCTTTTAGGTGGATAAAATACATATTTTGGAGTGTAAACAAACCATACAGGTCATCATAACTCAGATGGTCATCCCAACAAGCCTTTATGTGTATTTTGGGTATCTGAAAGGGAACATTGAAACATATGTACATAGACATTCTCATATGAGTTTTAGATTTATTAGCATAAGTACTAGGAGTGATCCCATATCTAAGTAAATTTTTAAGATTTTCTCAAACACTTCAGCCGTGAAACATGATTCTTTAGTTTTCTTTACATCTGACTGTAAGTACCAAAGGCCTCACTGAGTATCCCAGAAGGATGTATTAATGGAAAAATGGCTAAAAATGCTTAGTATAAAATGTGCCACTGTGGGTAAGCTTCTAATGAGCTCCCAAAATGGCAGTGCAAAATAAGTACCCTCCCATGACATATTTCACCTTTCAAAGAAAAAGGAACTGGTCATCTAAATCTGTTTTTTCTGAGTTACGAAAAAGGCAACAAATATGACTAGTTTGTCCCGATGTGTAATTAACAATGAGATTAATAATTTTTTGGAGTCTAGAGTGTTGACTACACCTGCATTGACCATAGTAGCAACAGGCCTGGCTCATGTCTAGACATGCACAGGTACATATCTTAATCTGTAGATTCAGTATCAGTAATAAAATTGCAACATCTGAAGAAATATAATGACAGATTTTACAACTTATGAGGAGATACTGGGCAAAAATTATCAAGCTGTGTAAGTGTTGAGAAAATAAGATAGTGGGCGCAGCATCAGAACTTGAGGGGAATATTAATTTCTGAACCTCTTATGTACCAGTTATTTTGTGGCAAAAATCAGGGAAATACAATATTTGTACATCCTCCTTTTTTACCTTCTTTTAACWAAGCAAAGTCCATGTGGAATATATTTTTTTGTTTTCACAGAAAGACAAACTAGGTTCATGACCAGGGTAGTCTGAAGAAACTTATGGAAGAAATTACAGTGTGCAGCATTTCAAAACACCTATTTAGAAGTTGTTTATCACAACTACAGCAATGACAGAAAAAAATAATAGTAATAGTAACTCATGTTTTGTCTAATGATTGCATGTATCTGGTGCACTTTTAAAACAAACCTGCTTTTCAGAGATAGCATTTGSATATTTTCCTTATGAAAGTACCTAGAAAATCCCAGATTTTAAAAAGAGGTAGTTGCAAGACATGCTTCCAAAAGCAAGGTAGCATCAAAAAAGCAGTGTGTTTTTTTTTTTTTGCTCCGTCCTCCCCTGAATTCTTCAGTATCCAGATAAAATGCAGGGAGGTTGATTATGATGTCCAACACAATTACCAATTTTTCTCAAACAACTTGTTATTTGAACTTTTTGTATTRCATCTGAAATCATAATAATTACAGTTCTTCCAAGTACCCTGTTTTTTGTCTTCTTTTATTAAGATTTTATTGTTACAGCCTAGACAGAGGAAGCATTTTGGAGCATTTATTTGAGATTTTTCTTCTTTTTATCTCCTACTGCTCCAAGAGCAGCTTTACTAGTGTTCCCCTGCATCACAAATGAGAATGTTTTTTCTGGATTTAGTTCAGTCTTTCTATTTACTTCAGAATCGTCTTCCCTGATCTTACTAACTCTTTTGTTGATCCATTTTATTGGTTGCATTTCAGATTTCAGACCTGTGGTTCTGTTGTTTTAATCCAAGATCAGTCAAAAAGGTTTCAATACAAGCAAATCATAAAATGCAAATCCTGCTAATTGGGATAAATTAAAAGAAATTGGAGTGAAGCACTATAGACCTAGGCAAAAGTGGCTTCTGGTTTCCATTTGAGATTTTAAAAAGCCAGTTCTCCTTTTCAGTACTCTATKGCTATATCAGCAAAGACTTTAACTATTACATACAAAATTTTTAGGATAAAAATATTTAAGCTAAAATATATCTTAATATAAGGGATTATTGCGACAATCTTTCTGTTATTGTATTCACATTGTTCGTGCTTAGAAAGAATTGAGAGCCCTAAGCAAAACCTTGTGCATCTTAAATGAAGTGATCTTTCTTGAATCACTAGCTGAACCACTTCCATGACTTAAGTGACACTTTGCTCTTTTTCACATTCATGTCTTACTCACATTTCTGTTGCATGATCAGCACTTGAGCTTAGTTCATTTGCTGTCTGACTGCAGAGGAGTGTTAAATCAAATAGAGAAGGATTCGGGTATAACATGGTGATGAAAGTATCTGTGCACAACAATTTGTGCTTCACCCTTTCCAGCATCTGTCCACTCCATGAGGGCAGGAGATRGTGCCTGTGGCTCAGTTCAGATAGCAGTGCATATGCATTAAGTGCCAGTTCAGTTGCACTTGCAGAAGGTGCCTTGTGGGAGGGGTTTGGGAGACCTGTGTCCTTGCAGTTGCAGAAAGAATGGTCATAAAAGTTAGTGAATCCTTCCCTACCTATCTTACAGGTTCAATTCACATTCCACAATTTCCTCTTAGTCAAGGGTTTGAATTTGAAGCTGATTCTTCTGTTTTTATTGCAGTAATACTTTCCTCCTTATAAAAATATAACTGTTGCTTACATTCTCTTTTAGTGAGACTTCAAAACTCACCATCTCTTATCTCTCCAAGGAGCAGGTTCTGTACGATTAACTAGAGAGGTTTTTTGGTTGGTTGTTTGTTTTTTTTTTTTCTGAGACACGTGAACTAGAACATGCTGGAAAAGAAACCAGTCACTTCTGGAACTTTAGTCAAAACATAAGCACTAGGAAAACAGTACCACTGTCTTCATAGTAAAGGGCTGCACAGTCAGCATAGAGCTCAGGACACCAAATATATAAATATAAATATAAATAAATAAATATATACAGTATATGTACTCCAGCAAACTTTGGCACTTCTGATAAGTTCCAGGCTGACAAAAAAATGCAATGATAGTGAATTTTTCAGTGGTAGCTGGCACTCTCCACACACATTTTAAAAATATCTGTTTTAAAGGTTACCATGATTGGCTGGGGCTGAGACTGCTCATACTAGGTCACCTCAGAGGTCCCTCTAACCCAGTACCTAGGCTTCATGGTGGGCAAATAGAGGGCTACAGAGGTCAAAACTGAAGCAGAAACCACGCTTGTTCTGCAATTAAGAAAACATTGCAGTGTATGTTAGGGCTTGTAGATGCTTTCTTGGCCAGGCTCCCAAAGCTTCAAAGCATGTGAAAGCCTCCTCTTCCCTTAGCATTTAGATCTCCTTGTTCTCTGTTATTTTCTACAAGGTGGATAAATATGAGCAGGACCGTATTAAGAAACCATGAATCTGTAGCCCTTTAAAAARTTCTTCCTATGGATTTCACCAAGCTGTTCAGAGCTGCAGTGCAGTTCTACAAGCTGTTGTCTGCTCAATTTACCATGTGTAGACAAAGTTTATGGAGAAGGCTTGAATCAAACTCCTTTCAAAGAGAGCCCCAGGAGTGCACCAAATCTGCTCCCTGTGGGCAGCTTTGAGCCACACACATGGAGGGGGCATGAAATCACAGGATGGGTCTGAATCTGTTGTGAGGTAAAACTCCAAAATGTAAAAAGACACAAAATTTAGGTCGTGACACAAACCAGGTCAGTCTATTTGACTGCTGATATTGCACTAAATTATTTGTTAAGGGTAGAGATACTCACTGCCTCCAAGCTTCTGATTTCAGTTTATAAACTCCAGTATGAAAGTGATTTTCGGCTTCTTAAATCTCAGAATTCCCCACACTAGAAGGAAAACATTAGGATTGTGTATGTTGTATCTATCTTTCAACTGTCAGTATTATTAAACCATTCAGGGGCACAAATACAGCTTGTCATCATCGATCAAAAGCCAAAGCAGATAAGTGGGACTCTTGACAGCGAGTTGTATGCTAATAGGAAACCAAAAGATGTTTATGAGTTGAAGTCCTTCCCAATCCCCTTCCTGATTATTGAATTCACTCTCAATTATTCGTCTTTGATTTGAGCATAAAACACAGTATAATTGTGTAGAGGCTGGTAAATTTGAACTCAAACAGAACATTAACTACAGATATAACATCTCTTATTGAAACCAGTTATAGGTGAAATTGATACTTATGAGACACAAGGGCACTTCAGAAAAACAAGAAAGCCATCAGTTTAAAAGGCTACATGTGAACACATATGAGTTTTGAGAGAAAAAAAGAAAGTAGCATTTCTTCTGGCATGGGCAATATTCTTCTGGGGAAAGGATGGAAAATGTAGTCATTTAAAAGTATACCAGATTTCGGATCTTTAGACAACATCCAAAAACATTGGCAAGATTGGTGGATTATAGGAAGTAATTATTTTTTTTTTTAAATTTTTTAATTCTTACAATTAGTTTATGACTAGGAAGTTGTGGATACATTGTTAGCCAGCTTTGCGAGTGGCATGGTATATTCCAGTAATGGCTATAGTACATTCTCTTTTATAAAATTAATTAAGACTTCTTAAACCTAAAGTAATTTATTTCAGGAAAACGCATGTGGTATTCTTGTGAAAGGAATCCATACAGATGCTGGAGGAACTGCAGTTGTGGACAATTATGAGCAGTTTAAAATAGACTGTCAGTATCCTCTGGGTATTCTCTGATTGCATGAAGAGGTTTGCATTCCCACTGTTTTGGCTGGTGCTACTTCACAGGGCAATAAAGCAAGAGACATTGCAAGAGAAACTTCGCACGCCAGGAGGAAAAGGTCGCCAAGTAGTGGCAGCTATACAATAGYTTTTGAATCTAAAACAGGAGAGAAAAACAGGCTGTTGCAGTCCTCAGACTCAAATTCCACCAGTAACAGAGAAACAGAGAATGTTAGTAAAACTGAAAAAATGAGCAGCAGTTTTCTTGGCATCRTTCAAGTTGACTGAAATGGTATCAATGCAAAGCTGTTTGCTTATTTTGTTTGTACTTTGGAGAAGCAATTCATCCTCCTGTTAAAAAATTGAAATTTAAGATTAATTGTGTAATGTAACCAGTGATAAGCTAGTTTATCTATATCTTGAACATGTTAAAGCTTAGAAATATTTTTCAGGCATTTTTTTCTCAGAAGAACTCATTATTTTTTTCTCTCCCCTTCCTTTTGCTTTATGCTTTAGGCCAGGTCGTAAACTGTATTTGGAAAAAAGAGAATGTGATAAGGTTCTTCAAAGGCAAAAGTTGGAGTYGATTGTTATAAATGTGGCCATCGCTTCAGAGACACTAATCTACAATCACATCTGATCTCAGTTATGAGCTCATAATGAAAAAAGTATTAATCACCTTTATTTGTATAAATGACGCTTGAAGCAATCATAACTGTTGTTTTATATCATTTGGTAAAGTATAAACTTTAAAAAAATGGAAATAGATTCCAACTGAAATATCTGTATTGCTGTACTAGGTAAGAAAGAGCATTTTACCCARAAGTTAATGACTTGCTGGTTTCAGGAAGAGAGAGATGTCTGCACCAATCCTGTCCAAACAACATTAGCATTTAAAGAGAAGTAAGAGCCACTGGTGATCCAGGAAAGAAACTTCATGGTAAGATGTCTGTCACTATTTTCAATGACAATAAGGGATTTTTGAAGTTAAATAAAAGTTAAATAAAAATGGCATAAACATGCAAGATAGTAGTCTGTCCAAAACATCTTTCTTATGAACATAATCTGAAGATGTAAATCTTGCAGGGGATACAAGTTCCTGAATTGCAGGATAAGTATGTGTCAATTTGGTACTAGTTCTAGAGAGATCTCCATCCAGCTCTACAGGGATTTAATTTTGAAATTATCCAAATATTTTTTTTTCTGACACTTCTGTCTTTATAACTTTGGCTGTTTATTTTAAATTAATTCGTTTTCCTAATGACATGGCATTTATTAAGAATGATTTCAAGATATACGGGTCAGATACACTTGTGGGATATACTTCCAAGTTRTTCTTGCAGCACACCAAATTTCTGCAGATAATCCACAGCATACTTCAGCACAGATGAGTCTSAGAGACACTATTGTGATGTCTAAATGGATCTGACATGAAGTGGCAACTATTCTGAGCTGAGAAATTCCTCTTTTCTGACGGAAGTTACGCTTAAGGAGTACACTTAATTCTTGATAGGCCTAATGGAGTTTATGACATAAGTATGCAAAAAAGAAAACTTAGAGGAATGAATCTCATAAAGATTATATATTTCAAATGCATTGAATATTCTCCAGCTAAGTTAGAGGACAAAGATGTCATAWTATGATTCTGAAATTACATATTGCTAGAGAGGACATAACAGCTACTTTTCAGCTGTATAAAATAAWGAAGCTACAATACTAATATGAGTGTTTTCTTCTGTAAAGATTTTGTGATGCTTTTTTTTTAATCATGGTGTTAAAGATTACATAGTAAAACCTATAGTTCTGGGGAAAAGTATTAGAGACAAAAGTTATCTCACTTTTTTATAATTAGTATGAGCTAAATATGGGTAAAGAACAGTTTTGGCATTCAGAAGATATAAATTAGACTGTATTGCATATCTATGATAGTCTAATGCATAGAATGTGAGTGGGTTTATAACAATTGCTTTCAGAAAAATGACTAAGGATTAAGTAACTTTTAGTTAGGAAACCCTGTGCATTGTCTTCCTAGATATTTTTAGGCTTCTGGTCTTTGATACAAAGGCAAGTACTGAAKGTATATGGGATGAGGCAGACCTATTATCAGAAAAATTGATATTTAAAAGCACCAGATAGCTTGAGTGCCTACACATTTGCCCATTCATCTTACTGTCACCTTTCCTAAAGTGCACCTTGTCAAGACTTTGTATTAGCAGCACTACAATTCCCTTAAGCTACCTTAGGAACCCCTCAGTGTAGACAAAGAACACATAAGTAGATGATTTTGAACATCCAGGTCATAATTTATATGAATACTGAAGCATAGAGTGAATAGGGATGACAGTTTTAAACTCACCAATATAATTCTCTGAAATCAAATGTCCTTTTCTTTCTTTTTACTTTTTCTCAAGAACTGCCTGTCTTTCACTGGGAGAGACAATGGAAAATAATAGGCCATTTCTAATCCCAAAGGGCAGGGATGACCATAGTCAAAATTTCATGTCATAAAAAGATAAAAAAAGATAAAAAAATTTAGTAATAGCTTCCCATTTTTCCTATTGCTTTCAGTCTCAGCAAAACTGCCACTGGGAGAAGTGACCACACAAGAACAAGAAAATATGAGGATAGGGAGAAAAACTTGTACAAATCCTAGAGCAAAAAAATGCTGTATGTAAGGATCAACAGCTCAAACAACGGAAATAAACATTATTATTTGCCACAGGTTTCCCAGTAGCATCAAACTTTAAAGCAGATGAATTTGGAAAAATGACAGTAGCAAATGTCCAGCAAAAATGCTAGTGACAGGAGGCCTTCCAGGCTGGTGTCCAGAAGTTAGCTGATGTTACATCAAAATAAACCATATCCAACAGTAATTCTGTCTGAGCACTCCCACCTCAGACAGGCAACCAAATCCTGGGCTGCATCAAAAGCAGTGTAGGCAGCAGGTCAAAGGAGGGAATTCTGCCTCTCTATTCTGCTCTTGTGAGACCCCATCTGGAGTAGTATGTACAGTTCTGGTGTCCCCAGTGTRAAAAGGAAATGGAAATGTTGGAGCAAATCCAGAGGAAGCCATGACATTGATAAGAGGACCAAAGTACCTTCCCTATGAAGACAGGTGGAGAAAGTCTTCAGCCTGGAGAAGAGAAGGTTGTGTGGAGATCACTGCACTGGGATTAAAACACAACGGAGCAATAACCAATAGAACAGGGAGTTCAAGCCCAACAAAATGAGAACAAATGTTAAATTGTCAACGTTGATGCATGTGTTGTGTTGGAAAAACAAGGATTTATTTGTGAAAGTAATACCATCAAGACCTAAGACTTTTGTCTTTGACACTGAACAAATGTGACTTTGAAATACATCTTGATGAAACTCCTGAAACTGTACTTGTATATGTTGGAAATAGATGTGTGTGTATGAGAACTATTTGTGGTGCTATCCTTACAGACAACACCACTGTAGAGATGACCAATCACTCAAATATCTGCAATTTTACTAAAATTGTGGGAAGTGACTTTAGCTATTCAGGTCATGTCACAACCTACCAACTGTTATAATCTAGCTGCACATCRTATAGAGATTTACTGCCTACTCCCACTGGAATGAATCTTACACTGGTAAGGAAACTACTGCAACATGATGGCCTGTGTCAACTGCTAGAATGTGCCTGAAACAATGGGCAGAAAACTCTAATCCATGTTCATCATGACAGAGAGAAGATATGCTGTGTCCAGGAACGAGTGAAGAAGAATGAAATCAGTGCTGGTGGGACACCTTATTCATATGGTAAACAACAGCGACAGAAACTCTAAGTCAGATGCTGCACCCCATAATAAGTTTGCTAATTTCCATTGTATTATGGTTGTTATTGAATATTATTCGGTATGTTAGAGTGTGGACAAAAGCTAGGTGAGTGACTCTGTTCCAAAGACCACCTCGCATATATAATGCTACTCASTCACATTTAACAAAACCTTGATAATTAGGTAATCTAACAAAAAAATTCCCTCGAATTACGATTAAGTAAGGCATTAATCTGTTTGTAGGCATGGAAGCAAGAGGCAACCACACTGCCACTCTGTGGAGCAAGATRGATTGGGGAATTTTTAACAGGTATGCCTTTATGCATTTAGATGTACCTATCGCTGTGTCCGTGTGCGTGTATGTATTGATTGAAATACCCTCTAGCAAGTACAGTATGAATGTTGCTGCTCAGATCTATAATTAAATCACTGTTACAATTGTAGTAAACTCTATCAAATCACTTTGTAAATGTTAAATTAGTCAATGATTAAGTGCTGCTAAACCCTTTTGCACCCTTACCCTTTTGCAACCCTGGTTTCCATGTAAGTCATTCTAAATTGCTTCTAACTTGACTTTCCTTTGCATGTTTCACCATATCGTGAGTAATAGAGTGAACCTTGCCATTGACTCTGTTAAAGTCTCACTTTCACAAATTTATAGTAAAATCTTCTTTGACCAGTACCTTTGACAATGATTCTTTAAGTGGCCTAAACCACTTCTTCATGACAAGAGAGGAGACAGGGGCTCCTGAGTTCCAGTTAATCACACTTGTGATTCCTTAATGAAAAACATGCCAAGAGCCAGCAAATTTAAATTCCTTTAAGAGCAAAGGAATAATTAAGATTGGATCTTACTTTATTAACTTTTGCAAACTCTACATTTGCACAGACTACCTTGAAGCTCACTGACCCTTGGTCAATGGAATTAATTTAGCACTTGTAAGATGCAATATATCTGACATGTTTTGGACACCACTTGTGTTTGCTCCAAAGGACATCCAGATCAATCTATCAGAAGAAGATACCTACATTGCTGATTCCTTAATTTGTTAAGATGACTTTCACTGCTTTCTTTTGATCCTGTAGGACTTCACTGTATGGCAGAGAGTTCTGGGCACTGATGTGTAGTCACAGATGTGTCTGGTAATGAAAGCAAATAACTGCTCTCAAATAAAGCTGAGGCTTCCCATTAGAGGTAGCAATGAAATGCTGTTTCAAATATTACAATTCTTCCTATAGAAGGTCTGAAGATCCTCTACACCTTTCAGTGCCTAACCTCTTGTACCAGACTATTGTAGAGGCGGCAGAACTAGGTTTTATGAAGGTTTTTTAAAATTATTTTTGTTTGGTTTGTTCTGTTCTGTTTATGACAACTTGTTTTCAATCTGCTATCATAAATGTCCACTGCTGGAGAGAGTTATGTTTGGCAATGTGTCAATACATTTCAGGCAAAATACTCTGAGATTAATGAGTTGACCATCCCAAATTGTCTTCTGAGACTTCTACAAGCATGGATTTTGTTACTTAACACAATTCTAAAAACTGCGTTTTTTAGTTTTAATAGCCAAGCTGAAGAAGAACTATAAAAATCCTTCAGCCACCTGTGTATTTCATGCTACTAGGCAAAATTCTCTTTTTTATTATTTTAATTTTAATATGTAATAAAGATTAGGAAACCATATTCCCACAGAAATGAGCATACTCTAAAATTGGCATATCTAGAGTTCGCTATAGATTCTAAAGAAGACGGAGCTGCCTCATTTGGTTTTAAAATGGACGCATTGAATATAGCACATGTAGGGAAGAATTAACTAACTGTAGCAAAATGTTTTTCACAACAGCTTCTCTCTGCTGGAAATCACACAATCATACTTAAAATCTAAGATAATGAGGAAGCCTCTAAGCTGAAAAAGCTCTCGCTTTAATAATTTCAATTGCAGCATAATATATAATTTTCTAAACCAGAACAGCCTTCTTTTTCCCAAATTCAAATTGAAATTCTTTTCAATTGCTAAGATATTATTTCGCTGCAGATCCTTATAATGCACTGCTACCCACACTGGCATGAGTAAGAGCAAAGAGACTTGCTACACTTGGGACAACAGTAGTGACCACAAATATACAACAGCTCACTCAAAAAAGCTGGAGTGGTAGGATGTGGAGTGCACGTTGAGGTGGGAAAACAAACAGCACAGCATTCCAGCAACAGTCAGTGAGAAGATCACATGGATGTACACAGCAGCAGGAGCTAGTCTGAAATAGCCATGGTGAGAAATATTGCCAACTCCAACAAGAGTTCTACTTAGCTGGGAGGAATTTCACTCAGACGCAAGCACCTGATACTCCAGTATTGAAGCTGTGGTGAGCTTCCCCTTCTGCTTGTTTCACCATGGGGTGCTATGGACAAATACAGAGGGTGTAGGAGCACAGGATTTTCTGAGTGTGCTCTTTATAGTGCCTGACAGCCATTTAAAGATTGTGCATCTGGTTTAAAGAAAATTCTTTGTTCCTTCTGGTATTAATAGTAAACATCTGCTCGTAGGGGAAATTTAACCTTTCCAGGTTCATGTCTAAGATGGGGTAAACCTCCATTGGATCATGTCCCTCTCTTGCCCCTAAAGATACAACAAAGCTTTCAGATAGGCAAAACTAGGAAGCTGAATCCTGTCAAGTCTGGGGGGGTGAAGCAGGGAAGCAGAAGAAGGGATAGAAGAGAGGAGGAGGTTTCTCATTAATGTTTATGTTCCTTTCCTGTAGTATCAAATATTTAACTAGCAAAGATTAATATTCGTTCCTGTGAATAGAGCTTACAGTGCATGAAATAAATAGTGTCTTATTTAAAAAAAAACCTCCAAACATATTGAGAAACATTCATATATCAAGGTGATGAAGAAATGAAGATCTGCATGCCTGAAAAACCTGGCAGCCACTTCACTTGTAAGTCTATTGACTGAAAGTAAAAATAACTTTCAAAATCTGGTTCTGTTCCACATGTTTTGTCCTATAAAGTGGCAAAATGGAAAAGAGAGTGTACATCAATAATGCAGATGAAGTTTCTGAGTGAATCCAAGGCTTTCAGCACACCTCCCCACCTCTCCACTGAAGAAGCATGTCAGGAATTTGGCTGCCATACTGGGGTATGAACTGGAAATTTCTATATATGCAAACTACATCAACCTGACTTCCTAGCAGATATTAAATCATATCTAGACTGCTTTCCAAGTAGGAGAAAATGGTAAGTGCCAGACATACTAGGCTTCATTATTGGACTTGAAGGATATAGCTTTTATTGTTTGATGGCATAATAACTTCTTTTTAAAAAATCAAGCTTTTTTTTATCACCAAAGGGCCAGTGTCTATAAAAGTTTGATTGACACTGTATTTGCAGAGTTTGCATCACTAAACTTAATTATTTCATTATTGTAAACTTAGGCAAAACTATTTTTTCTCATTGTTTTGGTTGGGATAAAGTTGACTTTCTTTTTAGCAACCCATAAGTTGCTGTGGTTTGGATTTGTGTTGAAATCAGTGTTGATAACATTGGGTTGTTTCAGTTGCTGCTGAGCTGAGCTCACACAGTGTCAGGACCTCCTCTGTCCCTTGCACCATTTCCCCCCATGAGCAGACTGAGAGTGCACATGAAATTGGGAGGAGTCACAGCTGGGACAGCTAAACCCAAGTGACCACAGGGATGTCCCAGACCATATGGAGCTCATGCCCAGCAATAAGATCTGGGGAGTCAAGAAGGAAGGGGAGCATTCAGAGTTATGGTATTTGTCTCTCCAAGTCACCATTATATTGATGGAGCCCAGCTTTCCTGCAGATGGCTGAACACTTGCCTGCCCATGGGAAGTGGTGAATGAATTCCTTGTTTTGCTTTGCTCGTGTGTGTGGCTTTTGCTTTACCTGTTAAACTSTCTTTATCTCAATCCATGAGATTTCTCACTTCTATCCTTCCACCCCACTGCAGAAGGAGTGAGAGGGGTGCTGTGTGGTGCTTGTCAGCCCAAAGRGGTTTAGCCACAATACTATTTACCATCTCAGGACCACCTTTACAGAGGGAGAAGTTTTACATCCAAATATTCATTATGGAGGGCAATTTCTACTGTGAACGTATCCAAGATTTTAATGGGTAGATTTCTGCAGTCACTTGTGTGTGGAACATTCAAACACGAATTCATATAATTTTAAATAATTATGTAATAATATCCAAATCTGAGGGCATTATTGTTGAATTGCACAACAAWTGTTTAATAGGATTGGATGTTCATGCAATTATTATGCWTTTTGTGTTTAGAAAATAAAATAAAGAAATATTAAGTAAACAAAAAAWTTAAAATAATTATTTAAATTAAGAATAAAAGATATAATCTTAATACCTGAATATATTCTATATCTATGACTTGTGCTATCTGCTCATTTTTGCATTACATGCTTTAGATAGAGCAGCATTATAATGCAAGTATAAAACAGAGAGGCAAGTTAATAACATTTGTGCAGTATATTTTTTTACAAGAAAGTATATGAGCTATTCCAAAAGCATGTTGTCAGTTTGCTAGTTATGCCTTCTGGAAATAGTCCCATAAAATGAGTTCAAGCTGCCCTCTAAATGACAATGTAATTTTCTTATTTTAGTGGAAGGTAAGCATTTGGAATACCATCTTGTTTATCACAAATAGGGAACACCACATTTGCTCAATGGAAAATTTTAATCAGTTAAGTGAAGTTTATGGATTCAATTTAACCTTTTTTAGGAGTCTGTTTTTAATGCTTAACTACAGAATATGCTGCAGTTTAATTGATGAAAATGACCTGTCTGCAGAATTACCATTATTGCACGTGTAAAGTTATGTACTGCAAGAGAATTTTTGTACACTGTAATACCAACTGGATTTACTTTAGCCAGTTACAAGAGAACATTCCAGAGTATGAAAAAATAGGCTCTCCTAGTGAATAAATATTGTCCTCTGATCCAACTCATCTTCCACCTAGTTTGGGTTATTTTGCCTGGGTGTGGGGAGAAGAAGGGATCCATTTGTCCATTGCTTCAGTTAATGTTCATTTGAGTATTTACTTCTCTAAGAAGTCCCTAAGATATGTTGGACCTACTGTACTTGTGTAACACTGTTCAATTATTGTGAATAATTTTTCAGTTGCAGTTAATCTGTTTACCAAGGCAAACTTCACGAGCATGCTAAGATCACTTTCTTTGAGCATGCTACAAATCTCCCCAGATATGTCCGAGCCCTTTTCACTTCGGAACCCTCTTTATTTTATGCATGTTTTGTATGTAAGAAGTAGGTGTTTTGTGTCCCAGCAAAACAAGCTCATTATGTATGTGCTATTCTATTTATGTATATATATATGTATATATGTGTGTATATATATATATATATAATCAAGACAGCAATATGGCGTTCCTATCTGAAGAAGATTAAGCACTACTCTGGGAAGTCATGTTTGTGTCCACTGCAGATGGACCACAGAAGTGTCACTATCCAGTTCTTGTAGCACTAAAGCCCAGAGTGTAGGAAAGGTTACCCTGTAAAAAGGCAGTTCCAGTGGCTTTACTGAGTGGAACTCAGGATGCTTCCGTGGATTGAGTAGCCCTGGGTAATCAGGGTTAAAAATTCTCCAAGGGCTTTCTCCTCAGYGAGCAGAGGTCACTCATTACCCTGCACAAAGAGAGGGTGGAATGGAGGTGGGAAAATAATGAACTAACASTAAAGACTGTACAATGATTTCTGTCACAATCATAATATATGTCTTAGAAATTCAAATGTTATTTTGTTTACCGGTGCTAAAACAGAGTAAGGTTGCAAAGCAGTATTCCTGAGAGCCAGATTCTGTTACACACATTGGACATGCAGTGCCAATGGCTTCAAAAGAAGTTAATTGCAAAGGAAAATAATGTTCAGTATGAGAAAGGACAACAGAATATAAACCTCAGAAGTTTAGTGGGATTTTATCCAGGGGGAACCATTATGGTCATCCAAATTTGATTTCCCACAAAACAGCCCCAAAAACTTCAACCACTTATTTCTTCACTTAGCTCACAAAGCTGGTGTTTGAGCATGTCTTTTAAAATGATGGCTAATCTTAATTTAAAGACTTTAAATGGTGGAAGATGTGCTACAAACTCCAGTATATTTTGCACAGTTAATTACATTTTATTCCTGAAAAGTCAACTTCATTTTGACTTTGAATTTATTAAGCTTCTGATTCCCAGCCACTGGGCCACATTCTCCATTCATCTGTAAGATTAAACAKCCTTCTGCCACCAAACTTTCCTCATGTGGGCAGCCGCAGACTACAAACAAATCACCTCTTAACCTTTTTGTTTAGTTGAGTAGATTAATTTTTTTTTAGTCTTTTACAGTTGAGACAGGTTTTTCAACCTTACATTATTTTTTTGAATTCTTTTCTAAATCATTTCCAAACTGCTGACATCCTTTTTATACTCTTTAAATCAGAACTGTACAAAGAATTTCAATAAGTTCTTGTTAATATCATGGATAGCACTAACCACCTCCTTGTTAGTCTCACCTTTATTAAAACAAAGTCAGTGTGTGGCTTCAGAGCCACAAAATCATTTTGTAACCTCAAGTTCAGATGATTGTGCCCTGTGACCTCCAACTGCTCCATGGGAACTGGTAAAGGTTCTTTTGAAATCTTTAACTTTAGATGGAGATTTCTTTAAGCTATGCTTCTAAATAACTTTCAGACAGAACCATGTTAAGAAATTCTTATATATTTATATATATTTATATATATTTATATATATATATATAAAATATATATATAAATATATATATATATAAAAATATGGAAAAAGCCATCTGCTTTTATGCATGTACTATTATGGGAATAAAACAATTCATTAGCTGAACAGGCAACAGTTTAGTCCAAGATAGAATTAATATTTTTATKATTATAAAAATTTACTTAATTAATCAGAAAAATATCAAGTGATTATAAATAATCACTTAATTGCTTAAAAAAACAGTTTCCACTTGGGTAATGTGAAAGCTTAAATCAGGGGCCTTAGCTATCGGCCATTAAATGCATAAACAACTGTATGCTTACTAAGCTGAACATTGAAGGATATACTGAATAGCTCTGACAAAAAGAGTTTTTAAACTAAAAATGCCAGTCCAAGAAATCAGTTTGAGGTATTAAATATTTTCTCTGTATCTAAAACTTTTCTGTTTACAGCCAAACTGAAAGGAAAGCATTTCTTCTCCTCCAAGTGAGTAGGCAAGCCAAAAGGAAAATAGATATTTTCAGACTTTTTCTTATAACATTTTTACCACCCATGCTTTGGTACCCAAGCAGAAGAGAGATACTAGTTATGTGGTTACTCATGGCAGGGCTTTTTTTAGAGCAACATTTCTGTCTTCACAGAATTTTGATGAATTATGCTACAAGACAGCTACTTAAATGTGAATTAAAGTTTGAATCAGTGGCTGAATTGGTTTTATTCCAAAACAATTTTAAACATGATTTTACAATTCACAGGCTAATGATAAAGAAACAGTGTTCTTGGCATCTGCCATAATGATTGTCCATTTTCGTGAGGGCTAGACTGATCCTCTCCTCAGYGTAATAAAGGTTTCCTTCTTGTGAATGAGGAATCTAGGGTGCRTATTTTCCTTCGTTTCATACTTCTCCCTATCTCCTTCTCATTTTGCTGCACAATGTCTTCTGTGGAATGGACAAAGGACAGTAGTTTGTTCCTGCTACAGGTTTGTAGTCTACAAATTCTMCTTTTGTGGGACTTTAAACTTGTCAAGACCTTGGAAAGAGAGCTGTCTCCCTTTCTTCAGATTCCTTATGAACACACACCCACRCAAAAGAGCCACCAGGAATGAACACTATTACTTTCCTATTCCTGCTTTCCCTCTTATATTAGACAGCCAAGGAGAACCCACAGGTTTGTGCTGATCCATCCTCCACCTGTTCAGACTGGCCCTTAGAAAGCAGTGGTTGTTCAGCAGCTGGTATTTCTTCGATAGAACTGCTGCCTTTTTTGATATTCTGAAATAACCTGTAATTTTCACACAGGTAAGAGAAGCTGCTGCCCCTCTAGGGACTAGTGACATTTGTTAGGTGAACTGCATCTTTTACATTCCGCTTCTAAAGAAATTACTTGGAATTGCTTCAGTGACAAAACTGAGGATATTTTCCTTACTTTCCCCATGACTTTTGGCAATTATTTATAAAAAAAAGATTAGCTGCTTTCTCATTAGTAAAGCAGTGTGAAACTGAAATCCTCACTTGCTGGAAAGAGTGTGTTCAGTTCTTGTTTCTTTGACTTTTTCTCAGTGTTGTTCTGCTTGTGCATGCTGAGGAACTTCTGTGAGAGCCACATTATAAAACATTCTAAACCTCAAACAAGACTGACAAATTTTGGTTTGCTTTACATATGAAACTATGCAAAGCCATGAACTCCTCAAAGAATTGCAAACAGCATCTTAGTACACCACTCACATGCTTTTTAGAGCAGATCCAAATCTGGATGCATTCCCAGGGGCTCTGCAGCCCTCCAGTTCCCCTGTCCTGTTACACTGGGCTTAAAGTTTTTCATAGTGCCAACATGTAACCCTTTTCATAGACGAAGGTGAATTTGCAGGCCTGTGGAGTTTTAAGGTGCTCCATGTGGGGTCTGTTTTGCAAGTACTGATTGCAGTCAATGATATAAATCCTAATAATAAGCATTGCTGTGGTTAGGTATCTTGATCTTGGGTCTAGTCGTAGGAAACAAAGCATTTCTGTTAAGAAATGTACAGACTCACACAATGAATTCCAAGTGCAAATATTTGATGTTATTTGTAAGGATTTCTTATCCTAACATCACAGGATGCTCATCTGTTTCATTGTCCCAGAGAAATATCCTAGACTGAATGCAAGTTCTGCACTGCTCCATGCTGAGATATGCATAATTCCTGTCAGGCACAGAATAAAGTTTTGTAAGCCTTCTGAGCACCTGTATTACATGGAAGATTGACTTCACCTGCTGTCCATCATTATGGTCCCTGGAATAAATTTTAGAACATTGCTAGACCTTGCTTCATGTCTTTAGCTGAAAATGTGTTATTTTGCTGGAAGTGTATTTGTTCACGTGTTTTTTTCAAGCTGATATTTTTAGGCTAAATTTCTAATTTTTGCATAAATACTAAATCTCGATACAAGTTTTATTATTTCTTTGAGCAATATTACCACATATTAATTCTCTCTCCTGTTTTATGTATCATCAGTAAAAACCATTCATGTGAGAATAATTCCAGCTTCCACAGCAAAAATTAAGATATTAATCAAGATGGATAATAAAATCATGTCCTGTGGAAAGCTACTAGACACTTCTAGTCAACAAAATGCTATTTATTCTAGTTATTAACTTAGGATAAATTAAGCTATAATGTAGGTTAATTATATAAATAAATCAGCTTGGACTTCTGAACAATGTAAAGCAATTTGTTGATATTTCCTGCACAGATTCTTGCCCTCCGTAAAACAACCAGCATCTATTGTTAGGAAAGAAGAATGCAAAAATGTTTGTAAGAGTACCACAATTAGGTACTCTTAGTTACTATGGAAACATGCAGAATCAAATAAGCATCAGTGCTTGTGTGATTATACTTTTGTTCATTTGACAGGCTATTGAACCATACTCTTGCTTTTAATAGCATTTTCTTTCAAATATTAATAAAATTTGGTGTTATGGATTTCACATTCAGGTGTACCCTATTTGATGACAATAAGTGAAAACATCTGAAGGCTTAAATTCTACGAACCTATAAAYATAAGCAGTGCGCAATGTAGGAAGTTTTGCTTGTCTAAAAGAACAATTTTCAAAGTAGGCTGTAGAACAGAAAATGTTGCTGCTCATTGCCAGATGTTCTTTCCTGCAAAAAACCACCAAACTTCGTGCTTTAACTTCTTGTTATGGTACAGGTGAAAATATGGGTTTATATGTGAGATTGACACACCCAGTCCTATCAAATCACTAAAGATGAACCAAGAAGCAGATTAAAGAGAAGGCACTTAATGACAATTATGAAATATTAAAAAAATGTACAGCACAATTTATTATGTATGAAAGCTCTTGCAGTTTTTTACACAGCCTTTAGATGCAACTAATTTAAAATACATGAATTAATTTGGAAATGATCTCAATGTAAGGGTATTCAAATACAAAAAATACATTATGATCAGCTTACTGCAACTCATGTCCAGGCAGGTACAGGACACATGTCCCTGACATTCAGCACAGATTCAGTGACATTCAGCACAGATTCAGATGTATCCCATGGGTTTGCTACTCTGACTGTTGCTGCTGCTCATGGGCATCCAGCAACATTTTGCTGTCTCACACACAAGCTATCCATCAGCCTGCTTTCCTGAGACTCATTCTATGATCTTCAGTATTTTCTGATTTTGTCTTTGCTCCCTTTCTTGATGGACTTCATCTTCACACCACTGACAGAACCACAGGACTGCTGCCACACCACTGCTTCTATGCTCCTTCCACAAAAGCCCACAGGAATAAAACACTCCAAAGAAGAGACCAAGCTATGGATGAAAACTGATTCCCCCATGTACAGAGGCCAGAAGCTGTAATCATAACGGCAGCTTTATGGCAAGAAGAAACAAAAGCTCTTGGTTACTAAAGTCCAACTTGGTCTCACAACCAGAAAGATTCTGACAACAACCTGTGCTACATTTCAATTAATCATGAGTTCAAAGATCCATTCCAGACATTATGTAAAGAGAATTACAATGATGGCAGCACCTAACTTTTCTAATGACAAGGGACTTGCAGGTAATAAGATTGCAATCAAAGTTTTAAAAATATTTTGACAGCAGATACAGTGCACACATTACTGTGGTATGGGATTTTCAGCTTTTATCGGTTCCACTTTGGAGAGTGTCCTGTTTCCCTTTTCTCCCTTCATGGTGATAAAAACATCAACAATCAGATTGCTTTTCCTTCACYCAGTTCTTGACTCTAGTTCCTCTGCTGGGCTTGTTGTAAGTTCCATATTTAAATCAGCTTTTCTGTTAAGAAGGAAATTACTTTATGGATCACATCCTGGTTCAATTTACATCAATAGCAATATTTCTTTCCCTTCATTTGAGCCAGAATTTCATAACACAAGCTCAAATTAATTTAAAAATTATTACTGTAGGAAATGCAGCTTCCAGAGGCAGAATTTGTCTTGTTTCCCAATGCTTTTAATAACATAATAATGAACTATTTTTCACACTTTCCTATAAGTAAAGTGTATCCTTGTCCAGAAAAAAAAGGGACAATTGAAGAGGAAGAAAAAGATTTCCTATGGTGATACAAAAGAAAAATGAAAAAAAAATAACTTAAAGAATAAACTAAGTATAATTGTGTGCCTCAAATGCGAGAACACATTAATCCACCTGATTTTTTTTTGTGATGCCATTTCAGAAGAATCATATTCTGCAAGGCTATTTTAAAGGAATGTTTTAATCTATGACATATTTCTATGTGTCCTGCTTTTCCATATTTGAAAATATTGGCTTCATTTTCAGTACAATGAGAACTGCTGAATTTTCTCACTTTAGAAGTATCAAAAAATCCTTGTGATGTACTTAGATAGGTTTCCAAAGAACAACAGCTTCTTGAATCTCTAATTTTAATTTGGACCTGAAACAAATATGTTATTATGCTGCTAATTGTTGTCATCAGTCAAATCCRTTCTTGAAAAATATGTCTATCATTTTGGTGATTAACTTGCTTTGGAAGTGTTGTTAATACCTTAATAAATAAATCATTTAATATCAGACTTTTTTTTCCAAACTAAAACAGACACTTACATAAAGGTCTTTGAAGTCTTGAAATTTAATAAAGACATATGCATTTTTTAGAGCCTCTTTCAGGTCTTTTTCACATTKGATTTTTATTTTGCTGCCATCTTTCTCTATTACTGACAACATCATGTTGGATGAAATGAAGTGAGTCAGTAAGAAAGAATGTGTTGCAGACTTCTGTTTATAACCCAACATCTGACTGATTCATATTAGAACATCTTGTCAGCCACACAAGAGAGTACAATGTGTTTGTTAGCTGGATTCTTCATTTAGGATGTTTCTGGGTTTGTTGATACAAATCACTACTTCTCCAAATTCTGTATCATCAGGGAAAGAGGAATGTTTCCTCTTCCTATTACAATTAAAGGAGGCCTTCTGCTGCCAAYAAATGCACTTGTGTTGGCTTCTAAAGATACAGTCCTCATGAAAGAATTGCAATAAATACATTTTGGTTGGGTTAAACAACAGATGGCTGACATCTTCTACAGTTTCATTTCTCCGGTGGTATTTTACCACCCTCTGAAAAGCTTGAATTGTAGCATTTCTTACATTTCTGTTGATTTTGCAATAGGAACCCAATCTGGGAAAGAGTGACTTACCTGTGAAGGGTAAATGTTTTGTAGTAGTTTTCTGTTTGTAAAATCTGAGATAGTGAAAAAGAATAGGTAATCTGAAGGGTTTACCTTTAGTTATGTAGCTCGTCTGGTGAGAGATTGGAGCAAACAAAAACTATGCTGGCAATAAATTCCTATAAATGGCAGTGTGCCTCCTTCTTCCTTATTGAAATATGTGAGAAATTGTTGCAAACTTCCAGTTCTTATTGCTACACAGAGACCTTTGACTTTGGAAATAATTGACATTGTAAAAGGTTCTTTTTTCTTCTCTAAGCAATTTAGGAGTTGGAAGATGTAATGGAAAGTTGAATATGGATGGAAACACTGAAAAGATTTCTAGATGAAACAGAAACATTTGGTCTGAACTCAGAAACACCTTAGGCATGGATTCCCCAGTGAAAACATTCGGAGCAGCCAGTAGAAGTAAAAATCTAAAACTTACTCTTTGCAAACAAATGGTGTCATGACCGACCTTCCTGTGAAAGGAAGAGGGTCGTGCTGCACACAGCTCCTTTCATCTCCTGCTTGGGGTCAAGCAGTGCTGTCCTCAAGCTCCTCAGCAAGCAAAATTCACCCGTCACCTTCACACATGAGCAGCAGAGATGCTGGGACGGGCACTGTCTTCATGTCCTCCCACCCCTTACCTTCCCTGTTCTCTGTACCGCACCCAAAATACCTTCTACGCTTCTGTGAGCTTTAATCTGTCATGGGCCGTTCAAATGGATCCTCAGGAGGCTTACACAGAGCAGATCACTGGCAAAAGGAGAATAAGTTGCTCTAAAGCAGAGTTAGGCAAATATCAAAATGTTTTTTGCAAAGATGAAAAACTTCCCAGAGATATGTCAGTTTAGACAAAGATGAAATTTAAAAAAAAAAACAAATTGTGAAGAGAGAAAGAGAGAGAATTCAGGGTACAGTCATAAAGATACCCACATTCTCACCCAAAATGCTCAACCAGCATAATTCTGATAGTCAAAAATGTTCAGGGGTTTTGTTTCCCTTCCAAGAACCAATTTCAAGAGAAAGGAAAAAACAAAACTGAAAGCCCCAACACCTTACTATTAGCTGCTTTATTTTCTTGTTCTTTCTTCCCACATTTCTTGAGCAGCATTGCTTAGCAAAGTATATCATATCATCTGAGCAACAGAAGAAGCTGAAAAAGAGCTACATATATATCATACTCTATAAGTTGTCTTTCGGGGAAAGAAAATAAGATCAAAGCGCAGTTCAGTATCCAACACATCCATATTGATTCAATGTAAAGACGTGCTGTGCTAGGAACTATGGTATGATACAAATTTACAACTCRGTCAGCAAAGGAAGAAGTATCTTGGAGTCTAAAATTTCCAGTGCTCATTTTTCCACTGCTTTGAGATGATAGTGCCGTTTTTAAATGAAAACCATTTGGCTGTAAGAACATGCGATAAAAGAGACCAATACAGTGCACTAATCTCTGAGATAGAAAGCATTTTGAAGAAGCTTTCGGGAAAAGCAGTTAGTCATATTGATTTGGAAGGCAAAGAAAGGAACTTACTGATGGGAGGAAAGGCTAAAGAAATTGTACTGGCTCTTAATGACCAGAGCAGAACATGGGCTGCCCTGTACATTTTTTCTAATACTGTTTTTTCAGGGGGAATTCAAGGATGATCCTTATGTTTAGTTAAAATAGAGATACTCTTTCAGCATTTGGGGTTGGGCTATTTTGTGTAAAGCTGACTTGCCTCCCTTCTTGACAGAAATTAAGAGAATGAAATAGCACTGGTTGTAGAAGTCCCCTAGAAGTTCATCCTGAGGGACACTCGGTGGAGTGGGAACTAGCACATCTACAAGGAGATCACAAGTAAATTCCCTTTTCATACCGGATGAACTGTACCAGTGTGAATTGGCCATCACAGTGATGGAGAAATGAAATGGAATGGGACACAGTCTCTCTCTTTCCATGGCATACAGGACACAGGCCACTTTGGGAGGCCCTACCTGGAACTCCAGAGCACTCCCGCTCTCCCTCTTTTCTTAGCAATTGGATACTACTCCAGATGCAGACCCACCGGTGCCTAACGAAGGGAAAGGATCTTTTCCACAGACATGCTGGCTCCACCACTGCCAGCACAGCCCAGGGTGCTGGGGCTGCCTTTGCCACAGGGCCCACTGCTGGCTTATGTTAAGCTGGGCTCCCTGGACCTTTCCTGCGGAGCTGTTTCCCAGTGGTTGTCTCCAACCTTGTGTTGCATCGTGCCATTCCAGAGCAAAAGGATTCACCCTTTGCCCATACAGAGCATCTTTCAGTGCAACACCTTCAGCTTTTCCTTCTCATTGTGAGAAGGGCTCACAGGTCACATGAAGAGAAGATATGAGAAAGAGCAGGAAGAAGTGTTACACCAGCCCCTTTCTGAAGAGACAATTGATTTCACTTTTTATAAACTGATAAATTAAAGATATCAGTGTATTAGGCATATGGACTCATTAATACACAGAGCAGAGAGGGGATTCAGCAAACAGATGAAAGGCTGGCTGCTGGTACTTCTCACCTTATATCTTTCCTCCTGGCTGTGAAAATGTTTTGTCCTGAGAAACAGATCCTTACAGGTACAGTACAGAGGCGTACTTGCCTCCACAGCTGTAGTAGTCCCAAACTTTTTATCGCCGGGGTCAGTGAGCAGTAAACAAGGGTTTGAATTCACTGCACTGCTACCTGTGCATGAAACTGTGAGCAGGTCAAATAATGGGCATAAAAAAGTATTTTCATCCCTTCATGTTTAAGCTCAGAACTGTCTATTTCTGTCTCTCATAAAGAGACACTGGATAGAAATGCATAATGCAAGTGGTCTCTCCTGCCAGAATAAATGAGTCATAAAGATACAGCCATTCTATAGCCACTTTTTCATAGTAGGACAGTATTCTTATAAATGCTTKTTTAAGTATGAGAAGCAATGGAAAACTTTTTAAATTAATTGGCTGGAGTTATTCATTACAAATACACAAACTAATAATACAACCAAGAAACAATACGAAGTCATGAATATAATGCAAAGAAATATTTTGATTTAGGACTTTCAAAATGAACTAAATCTAGTATACAGAATTTATTAAAAAGATTAATAATGACATGGAATTGCTATTTTAATTGCTTTGCTAATCATAGGGTCATTATGCAAATTTCTTTAAGAAGAACAACTTCATTTGCATGTGTGCTATTGCTAATTAGCTGGATGCTTTGTCCTAACAGAATGGCCCCACAGCAAGAATGTATATTTAGAGTATTTGTAACAAGTAATTTATTAAAGCATAGTTTTCTGCATTTGGTTTTGGTGGAAGAGCTGGTAACCTTGTTGAACACTGAATGCTGTTWTTGCCTTTCCATGACTATGATAAAGAAGGGCAATGCACTGCCCTTAGAGATGGATGCAAAGAGGTGACAAGAGCCATTTAYGCACTTAGGATAAAATAACCAATAGCACTTTGTGAAAATGACACTTAGCAAAAAAATATTAAAAACAATGACAGCTACAGGCTGTTGAAATTCATACCAATAACATCCTTTTTTCYCCCTAGCAACTAAGAAAAAATGAGGAAACACAGTAAGTTGGATTACACAAAAAGTCCTTTTAAAACTTTGTTTCCTGGGATGAATAACCAGGAGGGTGAAGCAGGGTTGGTAAACTCAAGGCCAGGTTGGATGGGGCTCTGAGCAACCTGGTGTAGTTGAAGTTGTCCCTGGCAGGGGGTTGGAACTGGATGATCTTCAAGGCCTCATTCCAACCCAAAGCATTCTATAATTCTCTGAGGGCACTCCTCCAGAGAAGTACTTGAAAACATTAAGAAAAACAAAACCACCACGGTGCCATTAAAGAGTTTTCGATCTGCTTTCAATTTAACAGAAAGCAAGTTAACATTGAATTAAATATATATGCCTATTATTACTTTGAATAAGGATTTTATTGTTATTGCATTGAATATTTTAATAAAATTCAAGCAGCAAACACTGAAAAGAACATTATAGAAATCTCATTCATTTTAATTAGTCCTGTTATAAATTATACGAGTGACAGTGTTCAGCTGCCTAGCAGTAAGTAAAATGCCATTTCTGAATTCACATGTAAATAACCGTGAGTGACAATTAAGAATATGTTGATAAAGGAGTATATAATTAATGCTATTACCATTATACCTAAAAAACAAGTGAGGACTGAGTTATACCTGTTAAAATAGAAAGCTCCTTTGAAGAGAAACCCCAAAATATTTTTTCACATGCTCATATCAATCCAGTTTATTGTATGCTTAATGAATGCACAAGACAAACCAGTTTGGAAAAAAAAAGCAATAAGAAACAAAGAAAAATGTATTCATTTTTCAGAGGATTGCATGCAATGAATTCTAACTTACAGTAATACACATTTTAATTAGTCTGTGTTTGATGCAAGATGAGGATGAGAGGCAACAGATTCTTATTTAAGTTTTGCTTTTCTGTTGACATATTTTATTTGGTAATTGTAGGAGTTTGTGAGTAGATATGGACCAAACTTCTGCAAATRTGAATTAATTCCTTAATTTTTGAAATGAAAAGCTGCTTAGATTTAAAAATATATGTGCTTAATAAATAAAAATATTTCAAAACATTTTAAATGAGTATAATTCAGTTTGGTTTGCAGTTTTTTTTCAAATCTTATTTTAGTAAATGTAAACAGAATTTATTAAAATAGTATAGTTGCCATACAGCTGTCTTGTTTTATGGTTAATTTGACACAAAAGTAGTAGTTTTTAGTTATCAGCAAATTGAAGGATGTTGTACATACTTATTTTTATATTAAGAACTCCAAACTTTTACTGCTACTTAGCTATCGAACAAGTGATATTAATTAAAAAGACATCRCATATACTGCTGATATATTGACAGAGTTATAAAATATTAAATAATTATTTTCTTCATGCATTGGCCAGGAAACAAATACCAGTAATGGTGCCAACCAGTTTTGGTTTGGTTGTTTGGTTTTTTTTTTTTTTTTTAATTGTAATGCAAGTTTCTTAATTTCCATTGGTCACATAATTGACATGTTAATTGTTTCTAGATAATGGGACGAATTAACCCTATGTGCTCAGGAGCGTAAAAAAATAGATATAAAATGGTGTCGTGTTCTGCCTACAGTGGCCTTCTCTGGTTATTTCTGTAGTGTGTCCAGGGAATACACATGTTTTCTACTGATTTTCATCTCCTTTCCCTCGCCTAAGAAGTCAAAATAGGATGAAGCCATTGCTCTTTCCCAAGTGTTCTAAGCCCTTCTGCATTAGGGAGGTCCTAATTGCTTCTCACCACATCAGCAATACCATCATGAGTCACAGGTTATTTATACCCCAACATTTCTGCCCCTAAATTCTGCCAATTTTCGCCATCACATCCAGTCACAAAAACACACTCAGATATTTCTCTTGATGTGCAGCAAGGATAGATTCAGCTGGGTTGTACATGGAGCACTGTGTGCCAATAATGCCCTTCCCTCATCTCTGGGCCTATAATATGCTGAACTGGCTTTGTTAGTGTGCATCCACTCTCGGTTATGGGTCAGAAAGCTATGCCCAGACACCACATTAAACCTGATCTATAACTATTCCTGATTACCTAGGGTGTTCTGTCTGAAAAATTTTTAGAAACAGGGTAATTCAGTCATTTTCAAATTGCTCTATGCTGATTTACTTGTCCTTAAAACCTGACATCAAATCACCATTGCCGATAAAAGTGGAGAGGAAGAAAATCTGTGCACAGCAGTTCCAAATGGAAGCACTTCAAGTAGAAAGATATGAATGCTGCTGGGAGCACTTGCAGCAGTGACTGATCTGGTTATAGATTGATCTCTTTTGTTCAAGCCAAGCCTGCTGTCAGCAATAGCTTGTCTCTCTTTCAGCTGATTTTAAAAGAGTCACCCAGAAAATTAGCAAAATGAAAAGGGTTGCTTCTCCATTCTGAATCCCACACCATGCCTGCTACACAGAACTTTGTATGGTCTGGCTGAAGAATGCAAAGCAATGAACGTGCAGGTAAAATTTAAGAATCCACAATGACTTCCAGCTGGGGAGTAGTGTTAGAAATYACAGTGTCTGTGGATATAAAACATGGTTACCTATGGCCCCTGGAAATGGGGAGGGAGTAGTTGAGGAAGAGCTACAGTTGCTATAGGTGAAATGAATGATTACCAAGTAAAAAGAAATGCAGGAAAGACAGTCTAATATTTGCTTTTGAGAACAGAGTGGCAATGACAATGTCCCTGTGCATCGTCAAGCTCCCAGTCCAAATATTGATGGCAGTGGCAGAAGAATTTTATTATCTTGCTTTTTGACACGTAAAAGCTGAGTTTGATGGAAGACTGTGTCTGAAAATTATTTCTGTTAGCTGTTCCATCAGATTCCTTCATTTTTGTACAATTCAAAGCTTTTGAGAGTGGGCATGAATAACAAGTAAATAAGGAATTTAGTTGGTAATGCTCATGTGCCTTTTTCTCTCTTTGGTAAAAAATGGTACAAACAGTAACACYAAGACATATATTGCTGCAGTATGCTATCAGACTTCATTGTGGATTGAAATGAAAGGGAAAGGAAAGTCAGAATGTATTCTACTTGTAAACTTTCTGTAAAAAACAGATGAGATGCCATCCTAAGGACTATAATTTCCGTGTTCCTTCTTTTCTACAGAGATGGAAAGGGATCAGTAGGAATATATATAGCCCAGAAGCAAAGGACTGTTTGATACCTCTGCAAAYAGTGCATAATAAATCAGTGAACAAAACTCATGAAGATTCCACTGTTCAACATATTGTTTTTAAAGCCCTATGACAGATGTAAATGGGTGGTCTAGCTTAAAAAAAATCCCCCCAAAATAAAAAAAATGTTCTTCCCAGCAGTAGAGTTCTCTCATTATTTCAAATCTCAGGTTTAAGGCTTGAGGAAGCAGCAGTAGGGTTATTATCCTCTGTAAGATTCAGTCTCCTGTGACAATTTTTTGACACACTCTAACAGGATAACAAGGCATGCAAGGCTGACACTGGAGGATGATAATGCACTTGAGATTGCCTTTTGAGTAATTATGTGATCCCAATTAAATTAGTTTAGAATGTCTTAAAAGGCAGGTTAAAATTCAGTATTCATTGTCCATCTTTCTCTGTGAGTTGAAGTCCTGCTCAGTACACTGCATAATTGCCATGAAAGTAATGATTAGAGCCTCATTGCCAGGATTCATTACTGAGCTTCCTTTGCAGTGCTCACAGCTAAGGATGCTCCCCAGTTTTTTCTTGCATTTGAATGCATGAGGTTCTGGTAATAAATGTCATTAAGGATATATGTAAAGGCACTGTCAACCCAGAGATAACTACAATCCTAATTAAGCATTTGCATTGTTTCTAGAAAAGAAAAGGTTATTTATGCTTGTTCTTTTAATGACATATGGATCTGGACTCTCTGCAGTCAAATACACCTTCTGATCATAATCAGAATGTGAATGCACTTTGGGAAAGCTATCCTTTCGTTAAAAATGAACTTTGCCAATTTTGTCTCAGAAGAGTTTTTGCACTAGTATTCCAGAAGTACTTTTTCAAAGAAGCATATTTCATCATGAAGGCATTTTTGATTCTTTTTCTGCATGAAGTACATGGATTATTTGTCCTAAAGGATGGCAACTGACAGAAAAGAGACTGTTTCATTTACTTTAAAGAAGAAGATTAACAGATCTCAGCTGTTCTCTCTTTTTATTGAAACAGCAAGTGACTTGTGTTTGAATATATGCATAACTGCAATGTAATTATTTTGATCAGTGAAAAATAACTAACTCCGGCAGGTTAGCAAGAAATATAGGCCAGAATCGGTCAGTTAATTTGTTTTTGTAATTAACTGTACCCTCCTGTGGTTCTCTCCTTGTTTCTACAGCCCCAAAATACCCTTGTAGTTAGCATCAGTTATATAGTTTGTCATTCAAGTAGAAGCAATTGGGCCATCTACCAGCAGTGCATTTTCAGCTCAGATATCAGAGGATGAGATGGCACCCAGCTATTCAATAGCAGATTAGATGCAACTCCCTCTAGGTATGCAGTGTCAAATCAGTCAAGGCCCACAATTATTACTTGACTTAAATGATATCTTCCTCTTGTTTGAATTAAAAATATCAAAGCTTCATCAGCCTGCCTGTACACATGAGGGTGAACAATGTTTACCTCTTAGAAAACCCTCAAACCATACTCAAGCTAATAAGAGGAAAATGTGAAAAGATCAATGACAAAAAAAGGCATGAGTATTCAGTAAAATTTGAATACTTATTTAAATTTGCGTTAAATAACAAATTCATTAGATTTGATACTTATTCTTTCTCAAATACTATTTGCTGCAAAATTATTTAGTCACTGAAGGAAACCACTGATAAACTCTACGTGCCTTAATGGCCTGAGATGGTCAATGCCTTCTTCTGGAAAGGAGGATGCTAACCTATTATTTGAATAACACAGTAAAACTGACTATTTAAAAATACTAACTTCTCATAAGATTGATTTCAGCAGTTTCTTTTGAGCATATATGTTTATAAATAATCTTAACATTACAAACGTGATGTGGCAATGTGCGACACTGTTCAAGCAATTGCTATGTACAGTGGTTCACACTTCTTAAAAAGCTTTCAAAATCCCAAATATCCCATTAGACCAAACAAAATAATCACAAGAGTGTATGACCAAAAGCTTTTCAGAGTGTAAGTATTTGGGCTGCACAAGCAGAAACTTACTCAGACTCAGAGACAGTGAGGGGAAAGGGCTACGGAGGCCCAGTGACTTGCTATAATCCTTGATAATGAATTGCTACCATTAATTTAATAACTCACTTGTGAGTTGAAATCCAGAGGTGAAGCCAAGAGCATCTTAACATCTTCAAAGATATTAAGAGTTGGAAAGTCAAGTTTGGTCAGCTCGTTTCCTTAAATAAATTTTCAGTTCTATTAAAAATAAATAAAATCTATCTTTTTTAGGAGCACATCCAGTGTGTGCAGCTGGAATTTTGTGAAGGAAAGAGCGTGGTGTAACATTTGAGTTGATATAAGATTGGCCTTTCCCCAAGAGAAAATTATAGATTTTTCTACCAATCACAAAGTAACACAGAGTTTGCCAGACTTAAAGTACTTAGCAATATTCTTGGCAAAGGCTGATATATAATCATCTGTCAATTACACCACTGCTGTGTGTTGGAAAAAGAATTAATTTTAACTACATTAAAATTTGATCTCCTTAATCCAGGCCTTGATATCTTTGTTCCAAAGGAATACATTTTTTATGCAGCATAAGATAGAGATTTCAAGCTTTTCAGATTATTCCCACCATGCATTACCTGGAGTGAAAATGAAAAGTGAGGGGAATACTTTGCAATTCAAGTTGAAAAAATGACAACTACTAGAAGCATAATTTGAATTTTCTTTCAGCAGAAAAATGCATCAGTTTTAGTCCTAGCCTGGCTCAAAGATGGAAATCCAAGATCATCCAAAGCTTTAGGGAAAAAAGATGTATTACTTCACAGGCAACAGAAGGTTGTCCATTGCAACAATAAAACACATTTGTGATAGAAACAGAGCTTTGGTCCTTATAAAATCAAAAAATGTTTGCATCATACAATTTACATCTCTTGGTAGCTGCGGAAAGCTTCGTGTTTTTCTGATTTTCTGTCCGCATATGTGAGCATCCCTCTGTACTCATCTCTAATAAACTAAACCTGTTTCTACTTTAAGCTTGAGCTTCATGTAGTGGAACAGTGTGTGGTTCAGTCATGATGGTTCCTTTTTAAACTTCTGATCCAACATTCTGCATTGAAAAATATTAATGCGTGCTCAATAGAATGTCATTAAGGAATTCAGAATTCTCCCGAGCCTCCCTTTTTAAAAATTTTTAGATTTTCCTCATAGTCTAACATACCAGTCCCTGGAGTTTTAAATTTGCGTTCTTTAGGCTTCTTGTCTCTGTTGTGATGTTCTTTCTCCTTTTTTCCTTGAGAATCATGGGGTCTCATGAGTCAGAATCAACTAATTCATTTCAGTGATCAGAGTCAAACTGAAAAGGTCTTTTCGTCCCTCCCTTTTGCAATAAAAAAACAACTTCAAGCAGTGTCAGACACTTTGTGCTTTGCTGCATTCTTCATCTGGCAGCTGCCTGAGTACATCAAGTTCCTTCTTACTACAAAACATGTATTTCTTTAATCACTAGGAAATATCATCTACATCTGTAAGATTCCTCCCTTTATATGATTTTCCATTTTACCATAAACACACATTTTTTTTCTATTGTACTAGGAAAATGAGAATTCAGTGTTACTTCTGGTGGGATTTTTTGGCACAGGCACACACAGAAAAACCCAGTATCTAACTAGAATATAAAAATATTTTAAGTAAACTTTAAATTAAAATCTCAAGTCTTTGTTTTAGAGATGGAAAGAAAAAAAAAGTTGGGGAGAGAATGTCTTGCTTGCTCAATACATTGAAAYAGTTTGTTTAACAGTCTATTTCATTTCTGTCTCACAGACTATTAGTAGTCTTACATAAATACTACTTTAAAGCCTAGAATTTTATTTGCTTGAACACTATTCTGTATAGTACAGAGTTCCACAGACTATTTACATGTTAAAAGTAGGACCTCTCATTTTGAATCTGTTGCATTTTCATTTTAAATGGCCTCTTCTTCTGGTATTGAAAAGGGCTATAGATTTTAGTGTAATTGATTCATAAACTTATATATCACATGACATAAAGTTTTGCTTTTCTTCCCACAGTAAATAGAATTACTCTACATAGTCTCTTAAAATAAAAGCTTCTGCTGTTCCTGCCTCCAAACATAGTTTTTCAGTACTTTTCTGAATTTTTTGAATTCAATGTATTTGTGATATTAGCTAAAATGGACTCGTGTATCTAAATCCCATTGCAAATCACTGAGACCAGGTGTTATCAAAACTGCTGCCTCAGCTGTTCCTCTCCTTGCAAGGTGAATAGAATCTAGCATCTATATCATAAACTTAATTGCACCAACAGCATGCTAATTTAAACTGTCTTCTTACTGTTAGCCTACCTCTTTTGAGAGGAAAGAGAATTTAAGGTATTTAGAAAAACTGGGAAGAAGGATGTCTCCCTTCCTTTTCCCTAAGCTTTCTTTCTGTCCTAGAAGACAGTGGCTGCTTGAACTCTGAGCTGCATCACGGGCCTCGCTGTGCCGTGCCATACAGGGCTGTTTGCCACTGAGGATCTGCAGGACACCCATGTGTATCCAAACAGCCACATGTAGGTGCTGTTCCCATGGTGTAGCAGGACGTTTATGGCTGTACTCAGCGATCCAAAAGAGGGCTTTTCCAACATAAATGATTCTATCTCTGCACAAAGGATGCACCACTGAGACTGGTGCCTGCTTAAGGAAGCAGCTGAGGGAGCTGGGGCTGTTTAGCCTGGGGAAAAGGAGGCTGAGGGGAGACCTTAATGCTCTCCACAAGTACCTGAAAGGAATTCTAGTCAGGTGGGGGCATTGGTCTCTTCACCAAGGGACCAACAAATAGGACGAAGGGAAATGGCCTCAAGTTGTCCCAGGGGGTGTTTAGACTGGATATTGGGAGAAATTTCTTCACTGAAGTGATGGTCCAGCATCACAAAAGGCTGGCCAGGGAGGTGGTGGAACCACCATCCCAGGAAGCATTCAGAAAAGCACATAGATGAAGCACCTGGGAACATGGTTTAGTGGTGAACTTTGCWATGGTGGGTTAATGGTTGGACTTGGCAATCAAGAGTCTTTTCCRACCTAAATGATTCTGTGATTTGGAGGTTTTTACTGCATTTTTTTTCTTCTTCTCCATGGGTCATTAAGCTTTTGGTGAACCTCACCTAATTTCAGGAAGTTATCTGATTTTTACTCTTCACAATTTACTGTAATTGATACTAATTGTGTGTAGCTGCATTAGTCTCTTTTTTTCCTCTAAAAAAAGCTAAGCTTGAGGGTCCAAGTCCCTGATGTACAAGTTAATGATTAAATTTAGAAGAATATACTGGGAAACTAATATATATTTGCTCTCCTCTATGCTTTTGTTGCAGTCTGTCTTGAAATCAGAGCAAAGAACTAAAGACCTTTGTTTTGGTATGGTTCACTGCTGGCATCCTTTTYTTTTACTTTCTTGAAGCTTTCTTCAAATGTGCTTGTTAGCAACGCCCAAGAATAAGTTAACTGTATAATAAAGGACAAGAGAGGCACAACATTTGACTACAATAAAAGGAAAAGAAACAACAGATTGAGCAATTCACCTCTTCACACACCTGAGCACAAACACACACAAACTGCACYGAAAAGCTTGGTTTCCTCTTACAAGTGAACTCCCCATGAACTCTTCAGGATGGCTTCCTGGATGAATGTCTGCAAATATTTTCCCTATGCGCTCTGTTGGAATATAATAAAAAACCCCATTATGTGAATTTAAGTAACTCACAAAAGCTGTTTATTGTTTAAAATTCTGTCATCACTAATTTTATGCTTCAATTAATTTTCTGCCATATTTTTTCATGTTATATGAGAAAGCTATTTGTATGAAGTCACCTTTTTAAAATTCGTTTCATTTTCCTTTTTGAAACAGACCATCTGCATGGGCACACTGATAAAATGAAAGGAAAACACCACATCTTTAATTTTATAAAYCAGAATTATTCATATGATTAAGCTTTGTAGAGTTTAAATAACAAGCTGACTTGACATGCCCCTAACTTGCATAACCATTATCTCAGGAAAGTAACTTAGATACAGACTGTATGACTGTATGTGGAATTAAGAATGGAAAGCCTTGCCAAAGGTGGGTAGAGGGGGTAAGAGATGGCCTTCCATTCTTTCTCATTGCCCAGGGCTTTATTTTTCCAAGGTGGGTGGTTKCCAGGAAACAGCAAATACAACTGCAGAAATGTATTTATTTGACATGAATCCCTTAAGCAAGGCGAGGGAACAGAACACCATGCAATGACTAAGCTGAGGATTAGTTTGAGAAATCCACATTGTTCRGGTGATTGCTGAGAAAGCTACACACAGTATTTTATTTTTGCATCCTTTCCTGCCTTGTTTCCATCTCTTGTGAGAAAGGAAGATGAGTACAGTGCTGGCACCACCGTGAGCTTTGAAGGGAGCTTTTCTGGAGTGATGCCTGCTACCCAAGAAATACCTCTATTGTTCTCACATGCTGGCAGGACCCTGGGGGAGAGAACCTGATGGRCTGTGCCAGTCAGGTACCAGGGTGCTCCCCACAGCCCCAGCTCCACTCCCATCTCTCTGACTCCTTTCCTTCCCATCCTATTCTTACCTTATCCCTATTCCTCCTTCCCCCACTTATAGCCATRGAATTAATGTCAATTTTCTTCTAGCTCTGCTTACACAACATTCTGTGAAATATTTATTTCCCATGCACGTATTTGATCCAGACTGAAAATTGCTGGATGCAAAGCACATATCCTTCTTGGTATTTGTTTTTTTTTCTCTTTGCTTTGTTTTTGTCTGGTACAATCAGGCGCTATTCTTGTTTGTTTCCATGCATCATCACTGCAATAAATGTAAATAATAACAGTACGTGCAAATTWTCCATGATTAACTGTTTCTGGGGTAAGATTATCAGTCCTCTGGGATACACCCCTCCCGTAAGAAGTCTGTAATCTTATAGACATATTAAATCATTGAAATGATACAGAAATGTTAAAGCAGGAAGATTTCAACAAGGGAAGCTGAAATCTTCAGCTCCCTAACAACTGTGACATTTTTATGTAAAGATATTTTTCAAAATACATTTTAATTGATAAATTTTGTTATAAAATTTGAGGCTATCCTACCCCAGTAATTATATGTACTATTAATTTGGAAGAGTGCTGGAGAGAAGAATTARTGCAATTACTTTCACTGTAAAAATGGGTATCTGTGGACATATAATTTAAGACACCGTTCAAAAATATCGCACTTTCTTTTTTATCTATTCATTTTTGAAGATGATAATTGGTGAGAAATTCTTGTCATGGCTCATATTTCTGATTTATGTTTGTTGTAAAGTTACAGAAACATAATATTACAGGAGAGATGTTCCAAGCTGGGTAAAATGATATGTCTACCTAAGCAGGTAAAGTAATAACAACTCTGTTGTTTCCAGGGTTTTAATATTTTATTCAAAGATTCTCAAAAGGTTAGACAGAAACTTTGATCTAAGTAGGGGTAATATAATTTAYGTCTTCAAAAAGTACCTGTAATTTATACAGATTAGAGGGGCATAGGATATTCTTGACCTTGAATTATTTAATCTCAGAAATATCAGGTTTAACAATGAGTAAAAGGGAAAATTTTTCTCCAGATAAAAAGGAAAGCCATATTAAATCTATAAGAAATCAAGTTTTTCAGAGAAATTGGGAATTCAAAAATGTAAATATATGTTGTAATTGTAAATATCTACATCAATTCTGACATTAATGCATGTCCTGTTTTACTGCACACATTTTGCAGAGTAAGAAAGATGAAAGCATAAAATCTAGTCAGCACACTGGTACAACCCAGGCTCCTGAGAAAAGCAGGGGAAAAGCCTAACTTCTCATGGAGTCTGTATAAGAACTGGCTGGATGTCTTCGGTGGCTTATGGAGCTGAAAAAGACACCATTTCCTGGAAGTGGTACCTGCCCTGCTGCCGCAGGAGTTTGTGCTATGGAAATCTGGCAGATGCTTGCCCTGAGTAAAGTGGACGTCCACCAAAATAAAGAGATGTCATAGAGGTAAAACCTACCCCAGGTGACTCGCCCTGTGTCAGGGCACATACTGTCAGGGGCAGAGTGACCAGAAATCAAAATTTCCTGAATTGCAACCCTGTATTACTTCTGTCAAATCCCATTGCCTTAAGTGTTTACAATCTTTACAGTAAGATTTGCCATGGGGAAATAATACCAAGGTAGGTCACACTTCAAGCCTACCAGTTCTGACAGTATCCTTCCAGTGCATTTCTTTTTCAAAGGATCAGTGTGAGCAACTGCCACTTCTTATCGTGTAAGAACACTTGCTGATCTTACTACTGCCAACTTCTTCACTGCATTGCTTACTGAAAATGTGGTGACAAGYTGGAGCTGTCAGGAAATCATGTCCTCTACAAATATCTGACTTTAGCAAACTACTAGCTCATACCAAATCCATACTATATTTGTATCATGTAAATATATATGTTCCAATGCATACTTAATAAACTATTATTTATACAATAAAAATGGGCATGGAAAATTTGCTATTTTCATGATGTATATACGCAGTTKCAGAAAAAAATCTTTATAGCATTTTGCTATTGTTATTTTTGTTGGGTTTGCTGCTTTTGTTTTCTTGTTATAAAATATTACTTTGGATTAAATAAAACTATGCAGCAAATTGCCTATTTTGTGTACGACATGTGCATATACACAAATCCCTGAAATGACAAAGACAGGAACCCAAAAATAATGCTTGAGCTGTTTCAGTTCCTTTGATGTTCTTTATCATTGTGCTCATCATGCTTTTCAGAATATCACCCATATCTTAATTCTGGTTTTATTAAATTTTAAATTTTTAAACATGAATCTTTAAACTTTCTGAAACAGGTCAGGTATTATTACTGTTTTCTTAATAGGAAAAATGAGTCAAAGAAAGATGAAGTAACCTACTGATGGTCATACAATGTCAATCATGGTATTTGTCTTGCCAGAGGTTCACTTTCAGTTTCCCACACATGGCAAAGTGATGCTCTTCTCTCTAGCACTGACTTCAAGGAGCTCAGCATTTTTCTGGACCRTCCAGTGGAATAATTTCTTAAAAAATATTTAGGAAAAGAATCACACAGAAAATTGTGGTCTAAGCAAATTCCATGGGCGTTTTACTGATGCCTCTGATGTGTTGGTAGATTACATTTTTTTACCTGATTATGATGTCCTAATTACTTCTAAAAACAATATTTCATATCTATTTAGAACAGAAAAGGTGTTTATTTCCAGGGAAGATAATTCACCCACATTTGTATGTCTTTCCTTGTTTAGACAGGAGGCTCTATGAAGGCTGCAGGCATCAGGCATCTAGAACAGCATTCATTCCCTGCTTCCTGATATTGCTCTTTCCTTMGTGTGATATGAGAACAAGGCTGTGCCTTCCTTCACTCATTTTCCTATCCCTGAAATATGGGAAACACAATGTCACAGCTGTGCAAAATAATTCATCAGTCTGCCGGTGATGGAAAAGCCTGTATAGATTTGACTTCAATAATCTGGAAATGTGGGTGTGGGGAAATGAAGCCGATGTGGGATGGTGGAAATCCATTGGAGGGAAAATGACAGGAGAGAAGCAGAAGGGACAGGGATTCCTGTTTACTCTGGCACTTTATTCTACCTGCTAATCCTAAACCTACAGATACCAATAGCATTCTTGGTCTGTCCATAACCAAGAGGTCTATTATCTGCTGTCCAGATCCATTTAGATCCCAGACAATCTGCTCCTATACTTATTCCTATTYGTAATTAAAATTGCAGCTATATCTATACAAGCAGCCAGATGCCATAGAATACTTGATGATGGTAGCTTTATTCACTAGCAATGTTTTCTGAGGCCTAATTTATAAAACAAAAATAGTATTTGCAATTGTGTTATTAAAAAATATGATTTCAAAATACACTTTGAGAAAAACATACTTCTACTTGAGAAGAAACTAAACACAAGCACATACCAACTTAATAAAGGAACCTTTTTTTTTTTCCAACTTGCTTTTACAAATTTCTGAATACCTTTGTAATTTGGAAAATGTGTTTTAAATTAGGAGTCTCTCCAGGTCAGGACTGCCAAGAGTGTTGCAGTTCAGTGTGCTTAATTATCTAAAATGAAGAGAAAGCTCTGTCTGTGTACATTTCATGTTGATGCACCTTTTCTACGGTCAAACTATGACACTTGCCCTTACTTCAAAGATTTTTTTAGTAGRAAATCCGGTTAGTGTCACCCTCCACTGAAATTTGGTGCAAACATCAAATGTTTCTGACAGCACATGCTGACCTTGCATGACACTTTTACTTTTTGTAATATAGTATATAGCAAATGGCTGTAGCATGGTTCCAAAGCAATTTAAACTACAGTCTAATTGTAATTAACCAGRGGAAAAAACCCCAACAAAATTAACAACCAAATAAAATCCACTCTTAGCAATTCTATTCAATGAAATCATCACTTTCTGTCTCAGTTATTTGGRATAGGAACTAAAGCTTATTCAATTATTTTAAATACTTAGGGAAAATTAAGAAGAATTTTTTTTTCAAAAATTGCAGAATAAATTAAAGCATCTCTAGACTAAATATAAATACACATAAATATATATGCTTTTATTTCAAAAATACACATTTACTGCAAAAGCAGCAGTAAATGTGTATTTTTAACTTTTAAGAAACTTACGTAGTAAGGAAACTGGAGCCCATTTACAACCAACTTCCCTCTTTATTATAGGCTTAAACTGTTTATAATACTGTAGTGCAGTGTGCAGTGAAAGCAGAGAAAGTAAAAACCAGCAAGCCTAGTAGAAAAAAAATATATTTCTCTTCTGAACTGCTCTTAGGATTGATTCTGGACATTGCAGTGCCACACTACCAGCCCCATATGATGCAGGTCCAGCTCATGGTCTCACTGGCATAAATGTTTGTGTCTTGCTCATTGATACTGATGYTGGGAAAAAACTCAAAAACATTCTGATATAAAACTCTGAAGTCCTACTGGTTTTGTTGATATCAATATGGTGTAATATAAGGAATACACCTTCAATTTGTAATTCTATTTGATTGATAACAGTTGAATTTAAAGGATTGGCTTATGCAGTGGGTTGATGCCAGTTGGCAGCTAATCATCACTCATGCAACTGCTCACTCACTCCTCTCCTGTGGTGGGATGGGGGAGAGGATGRGAAGGCAAAAAGAAAGAAAAAGTTGTGAGTTGAGACAGACAATTTCACAAGTGAAGAGGAAAAACCTAAAAGTAGTGCAAACTGCAAAAGCAGAAATCAGTCACAAACAATCCCTCAGACTGAMTGTRCACTAAGAAAGGGAGTGAGCAACYGCAAGAGACTTAAAGATCACAACTGCATTAAACACTCTCAAGGCCACAGAAGGAACTTGCTGTAAGCCACGATAGCAGCAACTTGAGATACACAGAGAAGAGAGGAACTTGTAGCAGGAACGCCCTAATTCCAGGCCTAGCAGAGGTAAGCACACCCTAGTTAATGCATTCAGACAAAAACTCCCACTCTGGCAGACTGTGGGAAAGGAAGGAACAGTGCAGGATCCACGAGGTGGTGACTATCATTTTCTTGATCTCTGTCACTGTCTCCCCCTATACCCCGCCACTTTCCTGTTTCTTTCTATCTCTCTACCTCACATTTACTGTYAAAAAACCCTGTRCTTTGACATATGATCTCATTTGCACCTCTATTCAGGCAGAGGCATCTTTCAATAAATTGGATCATAACAGCAACAGGTCAGGTGAAGGAGCAAATAAGTCAACATTGTGACCAGCAACAGAAAGTAACAGCCCTCCAAGTCAGAGCAAAACTCTTATAGCAGCTTTAAATTCAGTCTAGCACACTTTGGTCTGATCTGTGATTATCTTGAATCCCTTGGGCCAGATGGAGTTGTGCTGGGTTGACACTACCAACAGCCAAGTGAGTACTCACTCACTCCCTKCTCCAGAGGGACAGGGGAGAGAATAGGAAGGAAAAACACTAAGAGAAGCTGTGGGGCAAGTCAAGACAAATTTTCAAGTGAAAGAAAGAGAAAAAAAAGAATAAGCAATGCAAAGAAGGTCCCTCACCACCTCCTATAAGCAAACTAATGCTCAACCAGTTCTGAGCGAAGGCCACCTGAGAAGCCAAAATGAAAATCCCTTTCTTTTCCTCYACTTCAGTTTTTGTTGCTGAGCATGATATTAATATGGCATTGAATATCCCTTTAACGAGTCTGGATCAGCTGTTCAGGCTGTGTCCCTTCCCAACTTCTTRCCCACTCCCAGCCTGCCTACTTGCTTGGGGGGAAGGAGACAGAGTGGAAAAAGAGAAAGCCTCAGTGCTGTGCAAGCACAGTTCAGTGAAAGCCAAAACATTAGTTACCAACACTGTTTTAGACACAAATCCAAAACATAACAACATATGGGTTGCTATGAGGAAAGTTAACTCCATCCCAGCCAGGGCAAGTACATCTTGCTACAGAAGATACTTAATCACTTATTGTGCAAAAATAGCAAAAAAGATTAGCAATTAGGCAAAGAAACTGTTATTTATTACCCTTAATGCAACAGAATTTGTAAGAGGGCCAAACCAAGCCCTGTCTAGTCCCAGGGGTTTCTTGGACAAACGCTGAAGGCTCTACTAATACTAAAGGAGGAGGTAATTTGAAGGAAATTATTCTCCACATGGGAGGTGTTTGGATGACTACAGCATTGGTTGAGTAGATCTCACATCCTGCTGCATAAACGTCTGGCTTGATACAGAAGATGGGTTCTGGGCTTCCTGTAATTTGAGGGAATTACACTAGGCTGTTTAGATGGGAAATGCAGTGCATCTCCTGACTGCATTTCAGGTGACATCACCTGACTTTTAAATGCTGTCTTAAAGCTGGACAGTCAAGGACGCCTCAGTAGTCACTGAAGGGTATAATATATTTCCGTAGGGAATTCAGCCAATTTCTCTATAGCAGTGCCAGGAAGGGAYAAATCATCCACTTTAGGTACTTACTGCTCTCCAGGTATTGATGTACTTGTCTAAGTGCTGAAATTCAGTATCAGAAAGAAAAAGTGAATATCACTAATTGAAGAATAATCTTGAAAGAAAGCTCAAAAATATAAAATTTAGCAAATTTGACCAATGTATTCACAGTTCATAGAATCATAGAATAATAGAATCAAGGCTGAAAGGGACCTTTAAGACCATCCAGTCCCACCATCAACCCAACACTATCCACTGTAACCATTAAACCACGATACCACACCCCCCAGTGCCAGATCCTCATGCCTCTTGAACACCTCCAGGTCTGGTGACTCCACGCCTCCCTGGGCAGCTCATTCCAATGCCTGACCACCCTAAGAGGGAATTTTTTTTTACTAATATCTAATCTGAATCTCCCCCATCTCAGTTTAAGGCCATTTCCTCTGGTCCTCTTACTGCAGGCATGGTGTAAGAGGTCTGCCCCTACCTCACTATGATTCTTCTTTTCAGGGAATTATAGAGCAATGAGGTCCATAACTGATTATGGGTTCATCACTGATTAGGGTTTATTTGATGTTACTGACTGGAATGTTTCTTCTCCAAGGAGGAAAGAAAACCAAAACATCACCAACAAAATGGAACTAAAACCATGATCAACAAAGATATATACAAAACCAGATGACTGTTGGATATTTTCAACTGTAAAATAAATTTTGGATACAATTTTCTGTCACTTGAAAGTGGTTCTCCAACACTAGTAAAATGGAGACCAGTCTTTCATATAAAGTGAATTTACTTCAAACAAGCTGAATTGAGAAACTTCACAGTTTCTCGGGGCGGGGATGGGGGGGAGAAATTATTTTAGGTTTATTACACAAGACATAACATTTCTAAATATTCAGTTAACATTTCTAAAAAATAATTAACTTGCTTTACTTAGGTTGAATAAATAAATAGATGACAAACAAGCACTTTGATGGTTCTTATCAGATACCTTCACTCCAAACTCTCCAGTGCCTTTATCGCCACTAATTAGTATGCTGCAATATTTTCAGAATAATAATTAACTCACACAGAATACAAGCAAGTCTGGTAAATAAAATCACCCACTCTGACAGTCATCTATGCTATAGTCATTAGTAATTAAAGGCAAGAAGGCAGACAAAATTATGAAATTTTCATCCACGTAAATAAGACATAACGGTGCTCTTCATGCTGGTGCAGAGCATGTTCAAGCACACACCTTAGACATACTGTTCTTTCCTCAGGCTTAGGAGATTTTTTGTTTTCCCTACATTAAACCCTTTTTCTGTTTGAAACCATATTAAAGACCATAGTAGTATCACATGGTTGTAAACATAGTTTTATTTATTCTAGAGGATTTAGCACGGGGTGGCACTGAAAGAGGATAATGAGCAACTATTAAAAGTTTATAAATATTACTTCAGAGACCACTTCTTTTCTCTGGACAACTTTAACATGGCTCCAAGTTCCTTTCTTAAGTTGGGATAATATGGAAAAGCTCACAGGAATGAACGATGAGAGGATTCTGGCCCTGACACCAAAGCCATCAGCCTTTAAAACCCTCCTTAGAGGAGAGCACCCATCAGTAAGCTGTGAGGCAGGAGTCCTGCAGGCTTCCTTTCTAGCCTGCCCTGCTCTGACTTTAAATCTGTGTCTTTCTAACCCGAACTGGGTGTGCCAATAGGAAAAAAAAGGTATGGACAAGCTTTCTTCTGGTTTTTATTACAGCAATATTAAAATACTTCTTGATAATTAACCTGGATTGCTTTTCTGGTAATTTTTGGTGTTGAAGAAAACAAATAATTCATCTCTGCAATTACAGCTAATAAAACTGCATTAAAAAGGAGCTAACAACATTTTTTACAAACTAGAGCTGAATTTTTCCAGATGATAGTGACACCACAGAGATGCTTTACTGCTTGCAAAACATAAAAATACCTCATAGCATAGAACTAAGAAATTTTTTTCTTAAGTGAGATATAATTCATAATATTATGCTTTTAATTATAAACTCAACATTTTTATTTTAATTTTTGGTGCCTTTTTGGGAGGTGGAGAGGGGATATTCAGTAAAAGATGCACTGAAGAAACTAACAAATTATGGTTTCATTTATATGTACTGTTGTCAATGCCAGCTCTGGAAAATAGTCTGCAGTCTCTTACGTAAGATACAATGGGGAAAGGAGAAAAAAATACRATCTTTACTGTTTCTGTAATATTTTACACACTTGTTCCAGAAGTGTTACATGGTCTGTGAGAGCCTGCAAAAGTTACAAAGCAAGAAAAAAGGTCTAGTAAATCACAAACCTTTTATTTCAGACTATCAATTCTCAAATGCCCAGGCTAAAATATAAGCTGTACAAGGCAAGTATTCTATTGCAGAGGATTTTTTGGTGTGCTTGTTTTTGTTTTTTTTTTTTTTAAAGGTGACATTTTACCTATCTCCTTTTTTTTTGCTTTGGGTAACTTGTGTAAAAACTCAAAGCCTTTTCCGTGATGCAGCCGCTTTCCAATTTTCCATAAACGGTTAGTATTATATCTAAAATTAACAGTCCTCTTCTATGCAAATACACAAATGATGTTTTTATAATGAGTGTGGAAGATAACAAAACACTTAAAAATTATGTGTCTGAGAAAATACTCAAGGCTCTTCAGACTCCCAGAGAAGCTGTTCAAAAGCCATTAAAATAAAAATCAATCCTCTCCATCCTGAAATTTATGGCCCACTGCTTCTGCTGTCTTTGAAGATACCATCCTCAAGGGTCAACACATTCCCAATGTCAGCTCTCGTCTGAGAATCAGCTATAGTGCAATTCCCAAAAGAGTCATCCATCCCATGTGAGGTCCAATCTTTCTTATGCTCTTCGCTTTTCACTACCTGGAAAACCTGAATAGAATTTAGGATTTTAAAGGCTGTTTGATAATTATATTTGACAAAATAGATAAGTTTTGCCAATTAACAGTGGACTTCTGAAAGATATGGATGTTCTTCCTTTTTGTCCAGTTTGTAGACAAAAAAAAAATTATCTAAATGAAGAGCATCTTTAAATCATTGGGCTCTCTCCTCGGCTCCTGAGATTTAATGGAAAAGACTGCATCTAAACCCCTAAAAAAGAACAGCAATCAGTATTTTAGTGACTATTAATTCTCTTCCGGTGAAAGATACAGCTCAACCACAGCCAGTCAAGGTGAAATATTGAGTGGGTGGCACATGAACAAATACRTTTATAACAAGCCAGTCAGGAGGAAACCAGTAAGATTACAGATTAACAAATCACTACCAATTCACCTAAGAATAGTGTCATCGGCATGGAATTTCTGAAAACTTCAACATTTGTCACTATCATTTATATGCTTGTATATATTTTTCTTTTCATTTTTCTTTATTTATTTATTTTCATATGAATTTATAAAATAGGGTTTATCGCATGATTGTCTGGATTTCGTGTATGTCTCAGTGGTTATTTCCTCTTTTATCAAATATGCTTATTTAATAAAATCTCAGCATTCACCAGCAATTAAGGATATTCACACCGTTTGTGATAAAGCAATATTATCCTCATCCCTGGGAGTGTTGAAGGTCAGGTTGGACAGGTCTTTGAGCAACCTGGTGTAGTTGAAGATGTCCCTGCCCATGGCAGGAGAGTTGGAACTAGATGATAGTTAAGGTCTCTTCCAAACCAAACCATTCCGCGATTCTATGATTCTACATCTCCGACATCTCAAGCAACGGTCATAGATTATTATGCGAAAATGTATTAAGATAACTTAGATGCATAGAGATATGGAATGTTTCAATTAGTTGAGGATTTTCTGGGAAAGATCAATCCAGTCATTAAAAATGAGACTCCACTTTACAAGTTGATAAGGAGGATGTCAACATCTTTTCTCTATGAAATTGCCTATATTTGGAATATGCGTAGTAACCCTTTTTTAATTCACAGGAGTCCTAGAAGCCTTCAGTGCTGAGAAAACATTGAGTTTCTTGGGTAAGTAGTAAGACAGCTCTGTAAAGCATTTTTCCTCACCAGGCCAATGTGACAAATGAGCTACTCTTTAGAGTATTTTAACAGCTTCGGTGAACTGCAACAGAAGGTGAAGAGACACCCCATTGTCCAACCTCTATATCTCAGGGATAGGCATCAGCATGATTTATTACAAGAGCTTGAACTGAGCCTGCAGCAAAGGAGAAGCAGTTTCAGATCACTAGGGAGGGCTGGGCTGGGCTAACTACTTCGCTGGAGTCAATCACTCTTACACAAAGCATCTGCCAGAACTCTGCTTTGAGACATTTACAAATCAGGGATCATGAGAAGTACAGAATGTTCTGTGCTGCTTCTTCTGGTTTTTTTTCCTTGTTGAAGTTAGCAGTAAGATGATTTGTATTCAGTGCTCTTGTTTTTCACCATGTTACAGCCTATTTTGCTCTAAGTGCAGTTCAAAATTTCTCACTATAGCATGGCCAAATTAGCTCAAGTTTTTCCCTGCTTTTGCTTATGTAAAGGTGCTCTATGAGAGATTACTGGGAGCAGGCGCGCTGCTCTTGGTTAACAGTGCATATACAAAAAGAATTCCTCTGCCCTCACTGCCCTTTAAAATTACTTCAGCATACGTTCTGGAGCCAAGCTCTGCCATGGAGCTGACTTCATAGGTTGTGGTTAGAGGAAAACCATACCACATGGAAGCCAGTTCCTTGGCTTCACACTAGATAGATACCACCATTTTGGCAACCACATTTGCCAAAGCCTCTGCGTTCCTCCATGCTTTTACACAGTATTTTTATGTCAGCAACTTATGAATGTGATAAAACATAATTATCCATAATGGAATACAAAGTATAGCACTATTGCTTTGCAATGGCTGTCAAAGTTGATTTTGGAAAACCGTATGGGATGCATTTATGAATGCACTTCCACTGCTGCCCCAGTGAATTTGGAAGTAAATGTTGCTAGTCATGCTTCAACAGAAAATCAGGAAATTAGGTATCAGAATATAAGAAATTGTATGACCCCCAAGTGGTTTTGAATGAAAGATGGTGAGCATGCTAGATATTTTCATGCCTAAGTTTAAAAAATCCACGTCCTAATTAAGTAGTTTAAGCTGTGCTGTACTTACAGTATTTTACCCGTAGTGTTTTGGGATTTTTTTCTCTGTATTTGAATGAAAAACAGTATGAAGAGGATTGGTAGGGCATTTCCATTATCATTCAAAATGTGGTCCATATTTTATAATGCAATATACCCTATATTTGGCATGATAAATGTAGAATTAATCATGCTTGATATCATATTCTTGATGCAAAAAATCAGAATGTTTTAACAATTATTAAAGCAACAAAACCAGATTACATTTTCTAAAAGCATAGATTTACCCTAGGATGAGTCTGAAAAGGACAGATAATTTCTTCTATTCTTGCACAGGGAGGTAAAAAAAGCCAGAAAAGTATTCATGAGTATTTTATATCATTGTTGGATTCCTAAATAGGTGTAAAAAAGTAAACAAGTCTGAGCCTGGCTGAATTACAGAATAGAGAGCACAGATCCTTCAGTGTGTATGAAAGCAGCTTTACTCATTCTGACTTTGTAAAGGATGGGAAAAGGCGACAATTGTCAGTACTTATGCAACACTTTGTCGAACATGAAATGTGCTCCCTGCCAGGAAGTGTCTTTTCAGTTTAACCTCAAAATGTCAAAATATCTCTGTTTCCTAAGTTTCCTGATCAGCTCTTTTCCCAGTGAAGCCTGTTCATAGGAGAAGAAAGAAGAGAAGAGGTTTAGTTTGCTGCAGAAGGCTTCTAAGAATAAATATTCTAACACTGATTTCAAAAGCTTGGTGATTGGCTGCTTTACACTGATTTTATGGCACCATGCTATGTTCAGCAATGATCTTTGGGCCACTAAGTATAAAAACTTCTCAACTTAAAATATATATAGTTGCCAAAAAGTAAGCTTATGGTTGGAATGCGCTATATATCGTGCCCAAGAGCTGACAAAAAAGAGCTGAAGGTTTTGATGGCTTTGTGTTCTAATTGGCAAAAGCACAAAGTGTGCACTCCAGTTTCAGGAGCTGCATCCTGATTTCAACTAAAACATGTTGGTTCAAGACAATTACCTAATTAGTCTTCTTCCACTGTAGCCAACAGATGGAGTATTCATCCCAAACTTAGAGAAAAACAAGACTGACAGCCAATAATACTGTTTAAGGGTTTTTCTAATGTATATTTTTGCTTTGTGATGAGACTAGCTTTCCTTTTCTTCAATCTTTAGTACACAGGTTACATTGCAGTTAATCTTCTCTACTGATAGATTGAAAGAGCAAGAACTACAAGAAATATCTTCTCAGTGTGATCCCAGAAGTCATTCTGCATAAGATTTTACTTAGAAATAAATAAAAATTATGGACATTTCAACAGCTGAAACCGCTTTTTGGAGTAGTTTTGCTTTATCTACATTAAACAAAGACACAGTATATTATTCCTTGTGAAAAAGGAACACATTGAAAGAATTTGCCTCTATTAATCTCTCATATATAAGCTTTGGAATGAACATAGCAGAAAGAGACATAATTTTAGAGAGGAGATTTAGATTTTTCTGTTGCAAGCCTAATGCCAACAGGGACACAGTAAAATCTGACTAGGATATCAATAATTATTTTTGTACACTGGAGCTGAAAAATTTTGCTCCCCACTAGAAACCAGGCTGCAGATAAAGCACACTGAAGTCCCTGTGATGCACAGATTTGCACCAGATGGGAATTTCTACCAGCTTTTTTAGGCTGGCAATATTAGAGTTTTCAGTATGTCCCTTTTAGGCTTGGGTATGGGTCTTAAAAATACTTCCTTAATCTGCTCCTAAACTGATTTTTTTCTTATATAGGACCTTTTAAAGACTTCTGGATGGGTGAAACATTATGTGCAATCTTCCCAATAAGATATTTATTTTTATATTTATACGTAGTATTACATCATATAACAGTAGTAGTAGTAGCAGTAGTAGTAGTAGTAGCATCAGCAATAGTAGCAGTAATATCATTATTATTATTATTATTACTGATTTGTACCACTATTAATGCATATTTTTAAATATTTRTATCTTCGTATATACACAAACTTATATGTAAACACATATATATGTGTATGTAAACCTATGTTTACATGTGTGTTTGTACATAAAGTGTATTTWTATATATATGTGTGTACTTATACCTCTAGAAAAACAACTATACATATAACCATGTACATACAGATAGGCATTAGGGCCCTCAARGTGCTAAATCTCAGAAAGTGTGTAAAAGCAGATACATAATTCCTGTGGCAGCCTAAATTATACCCAGTGCATGATGAGAGAGTTGATATTACACACATCTGTGATGTGGCAAATCACAGCTTTCTGGGACTCTCAAAGAAAAATATCAGCCTTTTTTATTTTGTGTGTTCACAGTATTTCAGTGTAAGTGTATGGAATTTCTGCAAGAACATGTTAACGCTGGAAGATAAAAGAACCTGTTGACTTTTACAGAAGAGATTTACTTCTAACAATAAAATGTTTCATTTTCTTCCATTTTCATTTCTAAATGACTAATACCATAAAATAGTAGTAAATTTCAAAATAATCATAACACTAAAACGCAATGTAAACCCTGTTGGAAAAAATACATATTATAGATAAAATTCGCCATCAGAGAGACTTTCAATTTGATATRAGTGACCAATTTTACATTGTACTTTAATGTGATTTATGAAAACAATTTTTTTACAGAAATAAAAAGATGTTATTAATGGAAAATGAAAATATGATAACAAACACTGAGTAAATGTTCTGCCTCTATCATTTGTACATATGTGTTTATCTGAGAATTTACTTTAAAAAATATTTTCTRTCAATTGAAACACTAAAAAACTAGATAACTCCATAACAAAAAACAGCTGAATGAAAATACTATATAAATCCTTATTTAAATTGTTCCTTGAAGAATAAGAATATATTAGATACTCCATACTGTTGCCCTATAAATTGACTTTCATGTCCAAGAAGATGGAAACTATACCACAGTGGGGAAAAAAAAAAAAGAGAAAGGGAAACATAATTTCCTTACATTCAATTCCAAAGGATATCTCTTTTTCTGCCACTTCATGAACTCTATTAAGAACAGAAAACTGCCAGGAAACACTGGCAGGAAATAGGTTAATCGGTCTTGTGACCTGTTCATGTTGTGACAGGACGTGTTTGGCTCAAACCAGACAATTGATGGCACCGGTTCTGTTTCCATGGATGACAAAGGGCACGTCCTAGTGCACATCCTTAACAGAATAAAGAAAACTCTCTGATCTTTGGGGRTGCAAAGAAAGCTTGGTTGCTACTCTGGTTATTCCACATGTTATACACAAAGCATTCCTAAATTTAGTATCTGTCCTGATGTTTCATCTATTTTCCAGTGGTTTCTTTTCCTCCTAACAAGCCAGATCTCCTTTGTGAGAAAGTGCTGCTAAAGGAGTTCCACTCGATGTCTTCAAAAAGAGGGCACCTGAGTAAAGAGCTAACCCTGGATTCCATCCCGTCTCTGGGGGATTGAGGACGAGTTCTACCTGTCAGTAGTGAGCAAGGTGGAAAAAATGTTATCAGTGTCTGATAGCAGTCATATGCTGAACAGAAAATGCTTGATGTTACTCTCAGAACACTCTGTTACACACTGTGGGGCTGCAGTCTGCAATATCACCTCAGGGATTGCGTGACAAAGGGGAAATGGAAAGAGGATTGTCAGTCACTGCAAAGAAAGTTACCTGAGAGGTGCTTTTGGCTTGGCAAATCTCTTGGTCTTGCATAATTGATAAGCTATTTTCTTCCAGTCTGACAAACTTTAAGTAATGGCTTTTAGTTTTAAAGGAGTATTTTTGTTCTCTGAAGAAGCAGAGAGTTTATAAATTGAGGGAGAAAGTATCGTAACAAGTAGTTGTCTACTTCTGTTCAGAGTTAGTTATTTTCATTTGATAAGAGTACTGAACAGAAGTCAATAAATACAATTTTCCTTCACATACAATAATAGTCACTTCTGGAGAGATTAGGTGCCTGAGGTTCAAACTATAGACAAATATTCCTTATTTTACTCCAGGAAGAAACTTAAAATTCACATTATACAGCTGAGCACTTGGCCTGGTGATGCTGGGGTGGAGGTTTTATAGGCATCAGACTTAACTCCCTTGAGGCTATGACTTCAGCTTTAAGAATAATCATTAACACTAATAAATGCACTCTGAATCCTAGGGAATCGCGAGTATCTCAGAGGATACTCCATGACAAAGGTGAAAAGAAACTTTCTTATTTCTGTGGGAAGCAAGAGTAGAGGAATTAGAGGAATTTATGACTTGGAGGCAATATAACTTGTTTTCTTGCCTAATCCTAAGACTAACTCTTTTTCTTCAGAGGATGTTATAGTGTTGTGATATATCCTTAATATTTTTCTTATGCAGCAGCAACACAAGGAAGCCTTGCTTCCTGGATGATAGTACCAACCAGAATGCAAACACCAATACTATGTTTATTATGAGACTGAGTTATCTTTCAAAAAGAATAAAAGATTGGGAGTCTTTTGTTTAACCTTTTTGACATGTTTCAGAAGTACACAGTTGTTTTTCTGAAACAAAAATATAAAAATTTTATTACTGACCAGCAGACATTAACCTGCTCCAAGTGCTTCACAGAAAGGTTATCCCAAAACATTAGTTTTATCAGAGATCATCTGCCATATATCTTTTTTGTATCTTTCCTTTGAATGAGTAGTTTGATGACTAAAGCGGAAGACATTTTCTAAAACTCAATGTCTCTAAAATTCCAATTATCATTTAACTACAGCAACTATGGATATTTAATTTTGTAAACATTTCCCATTGCTTTTCAGTTATACAGCATTAACTTTTGCAGATATGGCCAATATTCTAACCCACATATTTTGTTAAACTGTATTTAATTTTGCAGGTTTTCTCAAATGTCTGATTCTCTTACTGCTTATTTCACTTGCTTAAGGACCTGCTGATTACCTGAATCAATATGTTTATATTCCTCTTCCTGATCAGAGCTGCTAGTTGATGTGCAACTAATATTCAACTACTGATATTCAACTATTACCTCCAAAAAAAATAAGGGTTTAAGCAACAAATAAAACCGGTCATTATATTTATCTGAAAAGTGGAGACTTCTTCACTGCAGGAAATGTGTCAAGAACCCTGTGTGGAGAATGAGTGTAAGAGGTATCCTGAAGTTGGAGAGAGCACATTCCCTGGTGCCCTTCAGGACACCTTGTAGGGYCAAGTACTTCCCAGGCACAGGGAAAGCATCAGCATCACTATTAGGACTGTCTAAACTATCATTTCTCCTGTAAATATTGTCTTTTAGCAGTTTGTAACATCTATCTGGTTAAGCATTAACAGTGAAAAGCCAGAATTACTGTTTTGATTGCAAACTTTTACAGTCATGGACTGATAGCAAAATATAGATGATTTAACAGATTTTACAAATATTTTAACCTAAACAGTCACATTATTTATCTGTTCATAGCCATTAGAGTGTCTATTATGCAATAATTACTTGAAAGAAAACCAGCATATTCTATGAAGGAAAGTTTGCAGATAACAAGAAAAATACATATTTAAGTGTTTAATGTGTTTTAACCTGAGTTCGTGCTTTTTTTTTTTTTTTTTTTCACTCAATATTCATTGAACTCTGCTGGCAAGCTTTAGAAAACTAAATAAATGTAAACAGAAACAAAYCCAATTCCTCTATGCAATTCACACCTCTCAAGATTTTGTATACATCACTTAGATTTCTGTGCACCCTGTAAAAGCAGGTAGCTGCAGGGTTTTCTGTAGATCATTTTCAATTGTGAACTTTTCAAAATACACAAAAACATTTCCTTACTGATGGCTTGCAAAATTCATTCATTCATTCATTCATTCATTCATTCATTCATTCATTCATTCATATACTATATGTACTTACACTAAATTTGTGTAGCCATAAAAATGATAATAAAATAATAAAAAACCCAATTAACTTGCAATTATTAAAATAATTTATTGCTAAGGATACGTATTTTAAAAGGTTGAGTGCAGGTGATTTTGGTATATTTTGCCTGGGGTTCTGAAAGTCCTTTTTGGACATTAATGCTTCCTCACAAGACTTCAACAGAGATTGTGAATTATTTTCCTCATTTTGTCACAGAGCAAACACTTTAAAAAGATACATTCTACCAGATGACAGAACCACGGTATTACTTTGTGATGAAAGATTTCTTTATCAGAACAGAAGCTTTTTAATTTTTTTTTCCCCTTCACCTGGGAGGATGTCATTTTGGCCACTTCTGGTACTCTAGGTTTGCATGTAGAAATAGGATAAATAGAGCTTCATGATTCTGTTTGATTCAATCTCCTTCCTCATGTCTCTTCTAAAGACATTTTACTGTCTATGAATAAAAATACACATATTGTTGGGTTTTTTAAAAGAAGAAATGGGAACACCTCCCCCCCATCACACAAGACTTTTCAGAATGAAACAACTGTGACAAGATATGAGCTTTCCTCATTGCTGTCTTTTCAACAATGTTATAAACAGCTTTCCTCTTTAAGTCAGGAAACCTGAAAACATTCTATAAAGAAGAATTATAATTTTATATTTCCTAGCTTTTAGCTGTAAGTGCAGGGGAAAGAAATCATAATCTCTGGGCTCTGACAAATGATGATAATTGACATTATTATAATGTCTATGAATTTCAGTCATGTAGCAGACCATTATCATTGCAGAATGCAACACTCACRGTTGGTCTTTATCTTGATGTTCTTCGGTCTATAATATACGCTTAAGATGAGAGGCAACCGATTGTTATAGGCAGATGGAAAAATGCAAGGGAAAATGAGATGATGGCATTAAAAACAGCATTATTCTCATAGCAGTTATCTGTTTTCCAAATTTCATCACAGCATCACAGCAAAGGAGAATACTAGGGTGGATTTTGAAGGAGAATGTTAACATATCTTTGTGGAAGTTCTTTTTAGCAGTAAGGACACCACAAAAGAAAGCTGAAAATTCTTTCTTGATRACTTGCACCATGTAAGTGAAGCATTCATCTGACAGAAGAAGAAAAGATCTGAAATAGGTCAAATGTGGATTAACCTACAAGTCTAGATGGGCCAGCTATCCATAGATGAGCATGGAGAATAAAACCTGCAAAAGAAATCAAAGGAAACAAGTAATAATATGGATTTAAAGGGCAGCAAAAAAGGATCAGATTCCAAATGAGAAAACAGAGAAGCCTGTGCCCAGTGGATCCCATCCTACTCCACAGTCTGAAAATGACAACTCCATCTCAGATCAGTCTCACCATGTCCCATATTTTAAATATTTTACATTCCAGGCAGATGCAGACTTGGTCTGCTCATAGCCTTCACCAGCCAGATGAAAATCTACTCTGAATTGACAGGCAAGCTATTTGAGCTTCTCACTCACACTGCCAGGTGTGGCTGCATTTCTGGCTAAGCTGACATCCGATAGTTTCCAATAACCAATGCTGGCATCCATATAGACAGTGGACGTCATATTATGCTTCTTCTGAATAGACAGTCTAGACACATCATAAAAGTCCTGACTATCGAATGTCCAGGTTACATTTGATTTTGCCTGCAAAATATTTGGCTAGTACTATCAGCACTCCATCAAAAGCATGCATATTATTTCCCCCCTCCCCCCCCTCCAATGGCAGGTAATAGCAGTGCAACTCTCACCACTTGTCACAGGGGAAGAGTTTGACTTGACTTAGAGATAGAAAGATGGATCACTGCAGGTGAATCACTTTTACTTCTTGATAGGTAGCAAAGTGCTTCCTTGACTCCCTATGGACTTACTAGTTCGATATAAGTATAGGAGGAAGTATCTGCCAAAAGGTCATTAGGGGTTTCCATAGGTGTGTCCTACCTGACAGCTGAAAAAGAATTCAGCTTTTCTCTTCACAACACTAATAAATACGCTTTGTAACTGTTTCTCTCTTTCGTACTTTTTCACTGATTTCGTCAAGGTACTTAGTTTGACAAAATGGAAAATGTTATTTGGAGTTCTCTGAGGTCACTGTAAGGGGAATGGAAAAACATTCAGGCAGCCTGAGAATATTACCAAGTGGAAGACCACCCTTGTGTTGGAAGCAGAGCAGAAGTTGCCTTGAGTCCTAAGCATTGTGCTACAAGAGCAGGTGCTGCCATGAAGCCACTTACAAGTGAATACCAGGTTAGATGAAGCTGTAGAGGCTTCTGGAGAGAAGATGAGTAAGTGCAGAGTTGTGAAGGAAGCAGCCATATTAGTCCGTAAAGATGACCCATAAGTAATTAGAGGGTTTAGAATGCTTACTCAGTTATGTTCTTTAAAAAATCCCAAGCAAACTCTATGGAGCAATGTGACTTTCAGATTTAAACATATATGCCCACAGAAATACACAAACAAATCCAGTGAGGGTGCAGAGTTCATAARGGTACAGAGTTTTCACAATATTTGTTGGCTGACTATTTGATGTATCCACATGTGTGAGAATAAAGATGCCTGGTCAGCAGCACAAAGTATATGTGTGTAGTTTTTCAATTATTGAGTATATAATTTAATTTAATTACCAGGAACATATTTGGTAGAAATATCAATAGGATTAACTTGCAGTAGAAAACATGAAGCAAAGTTTAAAGAAATGTATAATTTATGATCACCACTGCCACTGAAATTCTTATTTACATTGGCACTTATCATTTTATTTTAATGAATTCTAATATAAAGCAAAGAATATATATGGTTAATAGTAAGCATTCACGATATTGCTAATATTTAAAAGTCCTCACCCACCCAAATATTTAACTAACTTCCAATTCTGATTGCTTTTCATGGAAACTCTATTGGATGTTATTGAATACAAAAGCATAATCCATTAACTCACACATTAGTGCTCTGACTAATTCAGAGAACATAAAAATTGTCCATGCTTTTTGCATCTAGTTCCACTTGTATCTTAAAACTGTGGAATTGTTATTGTACTCCAGAGGGTCATGGATGCTAAGAAATGCTTTCTTGGTTTTTTTTCCTTTATTGAAACTTTTAGTCAGAAACTTTTACAGAATTGAAGATTTTACAATTTTAGTTATGAAAATTTCACTTCTGAAAGGAAAAGCCCATACTTTGTTACTTTGGACAATAAACCTGGAATCRCTGAATTCTTCTTATAGTGGCAAATTTGAATATTTAAGAGCCTGAAGGAGTCTATTACTACCTTGCTCTGCAAATGAAAGTTCTGTAAACATGAGCTTGGGTTGTGCATATTTCATGGTGAGAACAGATTCTTCTTATATTTGGAGTAGTTAAGCAAATTGCACACCCCATCTTGCATCAAAAGTAATAGGAAAAATATATGAGAGGTATAAATTGAAGTTTGCAGGTGAAGCTGCAGAAATCAAATGAGCTCAAATGTGCAATTTATGTGAACAGTTTTTTTTTTTAGTAAAATGAGAGTTTTTGAACCACTCCAAAGGACTCCTTATAAGAAAGGTGGATCAATTTAAGCTTTAATCTCTATTCCTACACACTGGACTTCTTCCATTTCCTTTGCTAGCATTTCAAAGCTGACATTGGTAAAAGATGCTCTGCTGGATTCTTACACGTGCCTCATTTTCCACCATTTTCCACCCTGTGCTCCTTATCTTCCTTTCACAGTGTGAGACTGGTGTGATCTCTTTTAAGAGAAGTGAATTTTCTTTGATTTAGTCCCTTTTGCTATAAAGGGATGGTAAACCTTGCTCTAAGGCTTTCTTGTGGACAGCTACACTCCACTGTTAGAGTGTGCTGGTCTCTTTACACTGACTGCCACATTGTTTTTATTAAACACAGACTTTCAGACTTTGATATCCAGGACCAAATTTCAGTCCATGGTTTCCTAGTGTAAGGTTTCCTAGGTTTCCTTTCCCACTGGCATCTTCCTTGGCTGTTCGTTCATGAGGCCAGCTGAAGGAGGAGGTATGGTGTCTGCACAGCCTTTTTGGCAAATGTAGCCCATATATCTCTGAGTTCTGTGCAGCAAGTGATAAACTCGGGTTATACTTCTTCATTCCACATCACCATGGGGCTTGTCCAGAGTGGATAGGTATCCTGGAAAGGAGTAGTTCTTCAGATTATTAACATGAGATACATAAATAGATCTGCAATTTAAGGGCAAATTACCGAAATAAGCAGTGGAGAGAAACAGGTATGTTCAGAGATGGATGGAGAGTAAGAAATTATTCAAAATACTCTGTGCTGCCCTTGGAAACTTTTTGACTCAGAAAGGAGAGGAGGCACCTTAACAGCTGCACAGAGGAGAGATGAAGAGATATCCAAAATCCTTCTGAGCTTTGAAGAAACAGCCCACAGCACATCCATTGGTAAGAGGGATAGGTTAAAAGGTCATGTGCGAAATAGTGGGTGAAAGAGCTTTGAGTTTTTCTTACAATAAAGCAGTGTATTACTGACCAAGAATAAACAGTGCTTTTTCATCTTCCCTGAGGGCCAGACACTAATCTGTGACATTAATCTGTACATCATGAAAAGAAGGTAGGTAGACAGCCAGGGCTTGTCTGCTTTGCTAATGTTTCTGGCTTTTCTTCTGAACTATAAAAAAGAGACAATCCTCCTTGCAGTGACAGCATGTCCCATAAAACTCATTAGAAAAAGCTTATGTTCTTGAGCATTAACCATGAATAATCATTTAAATACTAAACAACAATGGGAATTGACCTCAAATTTAAAAAAAAAAAAGCTTTAAAGTACAGTATTTATGAGATGCCAAGATATTGCGCATTCTCAGTGGCAAAACTATGTTATTATTTAGTCAATGTAAGTGAAGAATAACCACTTCCATTGATTACTGAAATTTATAAACCGAAATCCCATGAAAAGAAAATTTCAGACCCTAATTGACATAATGAAATATGAAAGCTAAACTGTGTTATCAGAGTAACAAGCAGAGATTTTTTCTTTTCTCATCCTGTGGTGGGTTGCAGGGCAACACGACTTAGACGCACACCAGTGCCAGGAAGGCCATGGAGCAGCTCATCTTGAGTGCCATCACACGGTACATGCAGGACCAGCTGATGTGTAGATGTGGCACTTGGAGATGTGTTTAAGGGTGCACTTGGCAGTGCTGAGGTAGCAGTTGGAGTCAGGGATCTTAAAGGGGTTTTCTCCATCCTAAATGATTCCATGAGTCTAGCCTAGAGCTGAGTAAAGAACAACAAAGYAAGGCACTGTATTTTGTTTCAAACTTCTAGTTTCATCATTGGTTTCCAGAGTACAATTTTTATTCCTCCTTTCTGAGAGTTAACATTTAATTTCTGGATAGTATAACAATTATACTCTCATAAAATCTGTTGCAGTTTTGTTGGCCTTCTTGCCAGAAGTTAATACTACTGTTTATAAACTCTTTCCAATCYCCTTGCATGAAACAGAGAAAGGGCGATCCAAACACTTCTACTGCCCTTTTTATTCGCTTGAGAGGAAAAAAATCTTAAGCATTCTCAAATGTTCTGGTAGACCCATTCACTGCTCTCACGTTTTCTGAAATGCAGAGGCAGCATGGTAAAAAGATTTAAGCAGACATTGATCTTGTTTCAATACCCAGGTCCAAAAACTCTGGACCAGAATAAACCCAAGGGTGATTTGAACAGACACTTTCATTTATATCTTCCACCTCTGTAAGTTCAGCAGTAGGGTATTCATATGAGGCCAGAATCTATGCATTGAAATCCACAGCACCRTGTGCAGAACAGTGGATTTGGACCTATAAATTGTCTTTGAGCTTTGCTGCTTAAAGATATCATCATCTGCTGAGTGATTCCTCTGGTCTACAGCACTACTCCTGAGGTGGAACACATCAATTGTCCTGGGATATTTGGGTACCTGGTAAGAGGTTTGCTTTTATCAGTGAARATAAAGTCACAAATACTAGGAAGGCTATATCTACGATGGGAACACATGTACATGTGTGTTTCAAAGATTACCCTGTCTATTACTGATTGTGCTGAATGACTTAAATGCAATTAATAGATCACATAATCTGCTCGGGTTTTCACATTTCTGTCTGCACTTGAACTATATTTGTAATTAGCACATTTTCTGCTAATTTCATTTATAAAATTATTATATGTATACCGAAATAACAGTATAAYCTTTCACTCAACAAGAGTACATCTGAACTTTGAAAATCCTGTTCCTATTAGCCAAGACATAGTACTTCACTCTCAAAAATAGTGGAAAATAAGACTGTCTATGAAGGCAATCGGTCACAAAGAGTGGCTACACAAAAGCATTTTGCCTATGTCTAAGCCTTGGACAACTGAAACTTATCCTTTCTATTAATGCTAGTCAGGTAATATAACTGGGCCTATCTCATGGTTGCATGTTTAAATAAACAACAATAAATCAAATAAATGATCTTTCAAAAACAGCAAAGAAACCACTTTCAATTATTCTGCAAAATAGACTCAGGTATTGTTATCTTAGCTTTCAAATCTACTGACTTAAGCAGGGAAAGATTCATTAATAATGCATTCTAACTTCACAGATTTTATACAAATTTTTCAGTTATCTCCATACATTAAGAGCATGGGAAGAGCTTACAAGAAAAGAAGACCCCTCAGGACAATAAACCTTAGCAAATGTATCTGAGAGCTACACTTTGAATTCATGCTTGTGATATGTGTTATTACATCTGCTTAGGCAGCAGTTAAAGTCCAATTAATATTTAATTGCGATTACACAGTGAAAGTAGAAAATTTAACCTGTTTGGCCAACGGTGGGTTTCTGACAGCTTTAGGTAGAGTCTGTTTTTAATGGGTTTGTTGTTTATTTAATCTGTTGTTCTATTCTTTCCACTGCAAAAGTATCTCACTGATCCATGAATAACTTTGACACCTTCTTTTCTTTTCTTCCCTTTGACTTTAGTTGCGCTGGAATTGCTAGCAAATACATAAGGACTGTGTGCACATAGGATCTTTCTCTGCTGCTGTAAAAGGCTCTTCAATACATAGAAATAGGAAATAAGCAGTTACCCAGAAGAATCTGTATTTTCTTGTTATTCACTTAAACAATGTGCTTCATGATATCTTTGATTTGAAGTAAAATTTGTTGTTATAATCCATTCTTTTCTTTTTTTTTTTTTTTAAGGTTTAAAATCAAATGGATTTTGAAAAGTACAAAGTACTTGATATTGGTTAAATTGTGGGTGTTTTGTTGTTGTTTACATTTTAAAATTAATATTTTATCGAATGAAATGAAACGTGAAATGACCCTTATATAAAGTAAAGGTGTGTAGCTAGAATATATTGTATATCTATTTCATTGACCTTCAAACCTTGATCTGGGTCTATAGAGAATTTCCAAAAATGTAACTACAATGGGAGAATGTGGAGCATAGTCGTCTACAATTTAAAGTCAATAATTGAATAACTCCTTTAGAAGTTCTAAGGGATTTTCTTTCAGCCATCACTTTGTTTCTTACTTATAAATACAATAATTCTACCTCTGTGAATGGGCACAAGAACAACTTAGTAGCTGTCAAACATCAGCCAATACCACAACTGTAAGTGAATTGTAAGTGAATTATAAGTGAATTGTGAGTGAATTGTAAGCTGACACATACACACAGGAGCCGTGCTTGTACTGCTGTTCAAAGACAAGCTATTACAGCATAGGCAAGAGACACACAAGAAAGTTATGCAAATGGGAACACAAAGAACATGTTTTGAAAGAGGTTCTTCTTTTTTTCAGCTGTTCTGAATAACAACTGCAAAAATATGACATCTACTAAACATAATGCATGTCAGTAAGCAGCAATATAAAGATGTACTTTAAATATTTACCTCTTTTTAAGAAATGTGTTAGGTAAAATAAAAAATAAAAGTGGCATCTTAGCCTAAAAAAATGCTGAAAATGGATTGCCTTGGTGGATCTCAATAGACAGGTAAACCAAAAAAAAAGGCAAATAACAAGAGGACAGTTAACCACACTCACAAATGGGACTCCTTTTACAATACAGCTCAGTACTGGTTTCAAGGACATGACAGAACTTATGAAAAGAATCCCATCTGAGTTTAATTTGAAGGCACTGGAAGTTAGTGTTGAAGCAGGAAATTATTAATTATATTTATTTTCTCTTTTACTTGAGGGTGGTGGCTTTGGGGGAGGGGGGATATTTTACCTCTTCACAACAGAATGCGTAAGAAAAAGCCCAAATATTTGGTAGGTCAGTGAGAAACCTGAAACCTGATTGTACCCTTACAGAAATTAATTTTCAAGTGTGTACTTACATTTTTTTTTTTAATTTGGGAATTAGTATGTTAAACAATACACAGCTCTCTGTTCTGTCAACCAATMATACTTTTGATTTAGCTTTTGATTTTCTTTGACTTATTCTAAAGAGGGAAAGTTCATAACAGTCACTGCCAACAGGTAGATGAGGGTGTTCCTACCCATGCTTGGTGCTGATTCTCATCCCATTTGACTTTTAACAACATCACAGTGGTAGCACTTGGCATTTCTGTTCCCTGCTCATCCCATGAATGCACAGGCCAGTAACTGCAATGTCTTTTCAGTGACCAAGTACTATAGATTACTGAGGACACAGTCCCTGGAAGAACATTTGTGAATCTTTCACAAGATAAGGCTGAGCACCATGCCTCTCCTCTGGGCTATCTGAAGAGATTTCATTTTTGCCTCCTGGCCCTGAAAAATGCATGGCTTTTAGACAGATTTCCCAAGAGAGACACCTTAAAAGCAGCATTTCTTGAGATGGAATTCAAGACTCCGAGAAAAAAAACAAACCAAAACAAAGTACAACCCAGCAATGTGAGATCTGTTTTTTGGGGTTTTGGTGAGTTGGCTGTAAATCACAAAGTTCTAGCTTCCTGACAAAGCTGTCCAGTGCCAAGTCCAAGAGCCTCCAAACCTGGAGTTTGGTGCAGGCTGGACAGTACAGGGTAGAGCCTGGCCTGTGCAAAAAGCACAAAAGCCTCAGCAGCCACTAGATAACTTTTAAGTCCTTTTTTACTGGTTTATGCACAGTCTGAGGGCACACACATAGGGTCCCTAAGGCACAGGCACATGTCTATGTTTTATGTGTGCTCAGGGTAGTGGTAGAATGTTACCAACRAGATGTTTCATGACTTTTATGCCCACCCAAACATCCACCACCACCAACACTGATGCTTCAACATTATTTATTATCAAACTTCCTTCACAAAGGACTAAGGTAGGTCAGAAAATGAACGTGTGACTGAGACCATGGCTGTCTCATCCTTAATGYCCTTAAGAGCAGAAGATGCCCCAGAGGTAAAATTCTGTCATAATCTATGACAGCACTGGGTTTCTTTCCTTCCCTGCTCTTTGTTCAGGTTATTGCACTCTACCCAAACCATCTAAGGACCCAGAATCTCACCATTTGTGTTGCTGAGGAGCAGCTTTATTGCAGCAATAGGGAAAGAACAAACGTAACTTTYGTGATCCCAGCTCTTGGTAGGGTGGGAAAGAAAGGGTTATTGCTTTAGATATAGGGAAAGCAAAGAGGCACAGGACAAGGCCAGCCTGCAGGTAGAGCATAAGGTGCAAGATGGTTGGGTCACAAAATTGCTTCAGCAATGAGCAATGAGCAAGTCTGGTATCCTTCAGCTAATGTAAATTTAAAATCTCTGTGCTACTACCCAGTTGATAGATTGCTTGTCACTAGTTTAACAGCTTTCTGAGACAAAYTATAAAACAAACAATAAAAGAACAGCTTCAGAAACAGCCATATAGTCAAAGAAAGCAGTAGGAGTGGAAATAGGATCTAAGAAGAGAAATCTCTTCAGGATGATGACAAAAGACACTGTGAACAATATGGTGAAAGTATCCACCCCTCACTGTTACTGCACAGCTTATATACACAGCAAACTGTTCCTGGAAGTCAGTAGCTACCCATCTGACCCAAATATTAAGAGATGAAAAGGAGGTGGGGCAAAAACATTAAATACTTTTGAAGGAAAAATGGACCACTGTGCAATTGCTGATTCTGTTAATTTAAAATATGAAATTGTTGAATACTTTGAAAGCATAGTCCCTCTATAAAAATAGAAATWCAGTATTACAGTGTTAACTACTGAATTATGATTTGTTGACCCTTTTAGAGTGACAGGCAGTTTCTGTAGTTTTTACTCATGAATGGCCATGTCGCACTTCTCTTCCTCAGGATACTAAGAGACAACACTACAGACAGATTGTCTGGCCCTTTACAAAGCAGGTGGATGTATTTGCTAGTAAAAGAGAGACTTTGGCATGAGGTTCAGTGAGAGTAACACCAGGTACACTTTCCTGGGTAAAGTTGGAATGTTTTAACAAAATGCCTCCATTACCCCCACGTGCACAGATGGAGGTGTTGGCATCCTKCGTGTGGTGATTGAACTGAAGAGACACTAAAGAGGGTCAGCCCCTTTTACCCATGGGGATGGCAACCTGAACTAAGCAAGAATAACAAGCAGATTAAGGTAAGCCTACAAGGAATTCTTTTCGCCATATTTTCCACCTAGTTTATTTTACTCTTTCGTCAGGAATTAGGTACATTTCTCAGGAAAATATTTCCATTACACAGCCTAAAAGTATCTATGGGTTTAAAGAAAATCCTTGTGCACATTACAGATGGAACTGGTGCTTCAAATCAAACTGTTTTATTTAGGTTATGAAGAGAAAATTTTGCTACAATATGGAGGACTTTAAGGTTTTATTTAACATTAAAACCCAGAGTCTCATATAAAAGAGTTACCTTTGCTGCGCAAGGGGGTACAAAGAAGTAATTTATATCCCCATGATTCGGGACATAGGAATTAGAAAATCCCTAAGCTTTTCTTATATAAGGGAAGGAATTTTGTCAATGCATCTGGGGAAGCACTATTTCAAATGCTGGGGACAAAAGTGAATAGTAATTTATTTTTCCATGGGGAGGCAGGATACCCAGAGCATCTCTAATGTCTTTCCATGCTGCATGAGCAACAGAGCTTCATGTCCCAAGTTTTCCCAGCACCAGCATGATAAGTGAGCTTTCTATCTTCCTTTGACTCAGATTTTTATTCTGCCTAAAGAAGAACACATCTTTCACATACTGTGAGTCAATAGAAGGTTGTTGTCCTCCCCGCCTCTTTTCTCAAAAATCATCATGGCCTCATGTCCTTAGATCATATTTTAAGAACCCATTCCTCATCCTATGAAAATCATGAAATATCATGGAAAATATAGAATATGGACAAACTATATGATAGCTGTTCTACCTACAGACATGCACAGGAAACCATAAAAGCTATGTGTTAAAAATTAAAAGAGTTTATTGATATTTAATTAAAGCTTATTTTCTACCCACATTTTTTAAATAACTTTTTACTGTTGGAGGACATTCCACAATAAGTAGCCACACTGAAATAAATGAGGATTCTCATTGTGCTTTTGCACTATACGGCTCTGATGTTAGCTCTTTATCCCCATAAAGGTGTTTTCCTGACAACTCAATGATTAATGGAAAAGAGGTGAGTTGTTAAATATTTAGCTTTCCTGTCTTGTATTTTCTTGCCAGAGATCCGTAAGAGCCACGCATATGAAAAAATCCTTTGAAATATTGCACTTACGAAATGATTTTCTAAACCTTTTCARTAATCAAAAATGGAAAACAACACTCCAGTAGTTTTATATGCTGTGAAAATGTCAGAAAAGCTAAGAACTCATTATTATATATTCATTTATGTTTGAATCAGGAAGAGCGTTACCAGTAAATATAATATTCTCAACACTATCTCCCATAGCTTTTAATGGAAAAATATTTCCCATTTTTCAAACCCTGCAGGCATAAGAGGAAATGACTACTTAACCACAATTTTCTTGTTTCCTTCTATTTTAAGATWTGTATTTTGATTTTAAAAATATGAATTTATCATGGTTGTCCTATTCTATTTAGACACTTAGACACAAGCAGCACCCGTGTTTCTCATTCCAACATATCTTTCACATTGCACCTCTGTAGTGGGTTGACCTAAATTGACAGACAGCCTGTTAAACCAATTACGCTTCTCTCAATTTCACATATTTAAACCGCGTGGAAAGGCGGGATTTGCGGGGTTTTTCCGTTTCAGCTCGGTGCTGGGACGGGACGGACTGAGGACCTCAGAGCCCAAGGYCCCCCTGCCCCTCCTGCCCCCCCCACTCCCAACGCCGCAGCACGGACCCTGGGTCGCTGGGAGGGGGAACTACAAAGCCGTCCGACGCAGTTTTCTTAAGAAGCCGGCGGGAGCTTCCAGCCTACAGCCAGCATACTTCACGCTGAACTGAAGTGAATACCGTGCAGTTAGCGGCGCAGGGAGAGCAGGGGGCTCTCCTCACTGTGGACTCTGACCAGTAACAGCAACTTCAGAGGCAGAGAGAGAGAAAGAGAAAGTTGGTCACGTGGGACGAAGCTCCAAAGCCTCTAAAGATGGCTTCAGAAGAAAACAGAGGGTGGTGCCGTGCTTCCCGCGCACAGCTTAAAATACTTCTTGCAATGCCGTGGTAAAGACTGTAATATCATAACTGTCTCTTTAATCTATTTAAAGTACATGGGGGGATGGACAGTTCACGTGTAGCTTGCAAAAGTCGAAAAGAGTGCCTCTGCCAGTTTTTAAAAGCCAAGAGAAAGAAGAGTTTTTTAAAGACTAGAGGTGAAAAAAAGCTTTGCGTTTAAGCCAAAATAATTCATCCTTAAAAAGATTAATAACCCCATGTAACGGTCCATGTCTTGCAGTGTAACGAAACTGTGAGTTTTCATGGAAGAGATGTTTAAACCACTGCAGTTTTTTTTTCTTTTTTTTCCTCTTTTCTTTCAAGTCTGCTRATAAACTTCTTTATATTCTTTAAGTTTTGTGCCTGCTTTGTTTTCTCCTAATTTTTATCTCGCACAAAAGAAATCAGTAAGTAATCCATATTTTCAAATGAAAACCACTACAACCTCATAGGTGCACTGCTGCAACCAAACCTCAGGCTGAGGGACACTTTTTCATCAGCATTTTTCAAAAGAAGTTGTTACAGGGACACTGAAGAAGCTCCTCCCAACTAATGACACCACAAACCTAAAAGAGACAGCTCTATACAAGGCACTGATTAGTTATTGGCAACCCTGCAATGGCTCTTTCTGCTCTTTTCTGACAAGGGATAGCCCTGAATGTGCACAGTGAAAGTGGAAGTGTGGCAGGGAAGGGAAAGTYACTTGACTACAGTAGGCCACCAGGCTCACTGAGGAAGTGTCCACATCTCTCGACCGTGGCCCATCTTGGGAGATGACAGTAATTCCTTTCCTCCAACCAACCCAAGCCTTTGCCTCTCTGTGAGGGCTGCAAAATGAATTTTGGTGGCCTACAGTTAGACCCCATGTAAAAGCCTTGCCTGGGGAGTTAATGAGTTGGATTCACACAAATGACTCCTGGGAAAAAAAAAAAAAAATTATACATTTCTCAGCTGTTCCAATCAACTGAACCAAAACTTTAATGAAGAATTAGCTCCTGGAAGTTCCAGGACTCAGGTTATCAAAGCTTTGTCAACATGACAAATTGCCTGACAAAATCTCTTTTTTATCTAAGAACTGTTTGTGTGTATCAGTGGGTGAATGAATATATGTAAAGGGGCAGGGGTGGATACTGAAACATCAGGAACAGACTCTCTACCTGACGAAAATTTCAAAATTACTTCTGGCCTCTAAAGGCATTCCTGTTCTGCTTGGATTTGATGACTGCACAGATTTTGCTAGCAAGCACAGAGAAAAATGTGAGCAACAGAGAGAATTTGGCACAGACTATCACGGACCAATACAGAAGCAAAGGCAATTTCCCATGGCCAACATAGTCCAGAGAAGTACAGAGAAACAAGAAGGCAAGCACACCCTTGTCGAAGCTAGTGCAGAGCTCTCCCAGACAGGATCTACATCATCCTCCACAGCTGATTTTAGTCATGAGCAGTCATTCTCACAAATCTTTTGTGACAGTAATAAGCTTAAAACTGAAAAACAATAGTTAAGATAAATGGATATAGAAATGCTAGAGCTTCAAAGGCCGAGTGAAGAGTGCCCTATCAATCAAGAGCACTTACTGACCACCTTTTTTTCTTCATCTTACCTACTTTTTCTTTCTTTTCTCCTATTTTCTTATACATGCACCCTATTTTCTGATACTTAACACTCACTGAAATCTGCTTTTATATATAAGTATTCAACAGAAACACAACTGGATAACTATATACCCATCATGGTGGTCTAATATAATTAACACATTAATATAGTTCCTTCAAAAAAATTTATTTACATTTCTTTCAGTTTTCATTTAAGAAACAGAAGAAATTAGTATTAGCCTTGCAGGCTGACATTAACTTAATTAGAATGTTATTAAGGAATCTCTCACTTAATATCTATTGTAATCCTGGCATCATGAACAAGACAGATTCTTTCTGCCCTTTCATTACAGTCATAACCCAGCCACACAATACAAATCCTCCTTTTTTTCTGCATTTAGCTGCTGCTTGTAGCACAGTCCAGTACCCCAAAGAGGGAGTCTGTGGATTTCCCTTTCCTCTGCCACAACACGGGGACTATGTGTTGTCCTAATGATATTCTCATAATGGACTGTGGCTGTGTTGCACCCCATGATTCCCTCCTCCTTTTCKGCTGTTTGCTTGTATTTACTTGATTTAACTCAACCCCTGCAGAGATTTTGTGGGCTTCCTGCATTCCAACCACCTCATGCCTGAACCCCTGGTCTTGAACAGGCTGGATTTTTCATTTTGCTGGAGGCTCTCAGTTTATGCCTGTTACACCTACACATAATCTACTTATTTCTTGCTCTAATTGCCACACATATTTTTCTGCTTTCTCAGAGCCAGTTGTCTGGCTAGAGGTTTTTAAAAGGCACTTCAAATGACTGTGAAGTTATTTCTAAAGTTTAGGTTCACTGAAATTTGACCAGACATGATATATTGGAAGATTTCTACATATCAGAATTATCAATAAAAATCAGGTGAGCTAAACTCAGTAGTATGCATTTCAGTGTCAGTCATATCAGACTGATTACTTACAGTCTTACCACTTCCAGAAGTAAGGTAGTGTTCTCTGTGCTGCTGAAACATCAGGAGGCTTCAGCCTGCAAATAATGGGTTCGTTTGGGATCAGYGTGGAGCAGAGTAGTAATAAATACTGCTTTGAAATCTGTACTCTCTACACATAGTGCTTACTGCACATTTGCACGTGAAAGATTTTCTCTACATTTTATTTCCCATTAAAATTGGCAGTGGGGTAGATGGTGGATGCACCCAAACACATGGTCTGATTCCTTGAAAAGCTGCTGAAATTCCAAATGAAAGCTATACTAAGCAGCATATTTTTGGATCTCAGTGCAGGGACTCATTCTGAGATTACACCATAACCTGAGAGAGTTTTCAGCATCCAAAGATGCCAATCAAATGAAAACTACACAGGCTCACTGGTAGCTTCCATCTTTGTAGAGTCCTGTGGGATGCCTGGCAGTTGTAAAACACCTTCTAATAAGAAGGGCATTGAACAGATTGTGTAGAATTTTCTATTTATCCCATTTAATTTTTAGGGACACTTTTACTGTCTGGAATAAGTTTGCTCTTTGCCTTTCTTCCTCTTCTTGGCTGGGAAGATAGTGGTAAGGGAATGAGGAAGAAGGCAATTTCCTTTACAGGGTTTAGACCTTTATAGGGTTCATGGAGTGTACTGAAGAATGAGGGCCTAAGAAGCAATAACTGTAACCTAAAGCTCTTTCCAAGGAAAGAGGAAAACAAGTATTGCTGTTGTGGGGGCAGCTGCCATGACCAGGTATGTCAACAGGTAGTTGGGTGTGGCTCTACAGAGTTCATACATAGCAGAATAGAAGTATTTCCTTAAGAAATTTGCTGTTCTTGTGACAAAGAAACATACAGAAAGTCATGAGGAGACTGTGAATCAAACAAGTTTTAATAATTTCCGTCACATTTCGTCCTTGTCTGGCCATCACCAAAAAATGTATTTCATTAATAAGTGGTCTTAAAGAGGATGACACTTGTCTTAGCTATATCTGCCATGTATGAAATGCACGAGTGAGTGTTAGAGGATTCTTGATGTTCAGAGTTCTTGAATTGCTGATGAGGCAAGGTAAGGATGTGGGAGGATGAGGGTGTTTCTGAGATAATGATTTTCTCTTRTTCAATGACTGTCACTTTAATGGAGGATACTGGGGAAGGAGAAATTCTCTTCTACTCTCAGGGTATTTGGGTGAAACTTCAGCAGGAGAGAAGTCCCTTTCATTACAAGAACTACCACTTGTGAAGACTTTGCTGTTCCAGAAAATGGCCTTTCACAGAAATCTTTCTTGCTTTACTGATATGAGAAGTGTCTGTCCCACCTCTGCTAGCAGTATAACCAAAGACTAATTGGAAACTGAATTCTTTAAAATACTTCTCAGACAGAAAAGTGGAGAGCAGTCCATTGCTAGCAGGTATTRTAGCTGTGCAAATGGCACAGTGTTTGAATTCCAGGTAATCCTTTGCAGTTACATTAGAATAACTCTTGAGAATAATAACAGTAAAAGGAGGCAGAACACAGACTAGAAAATCATAATTATTCATGACAAGAGACAAATATTTATGATAAGGGTGGTAGGGACTGTCTAAATAGAGAAAGCTAGCTATTTTTGAAGAGAAACATAAGAAAGAGAATTGGAATCAAGGAAAAAATTGATAGCTACGGCCTTTATGGGAAGGAAATATATAGTAGCAGTATTGCATGTAAAAGTCTCTATCTCCAGCAGGCAAGGAMGATTACTAAAGGGAAAAGTGTATAACCTTCTAGACAGTGAAGCCTGGGAAGGAGAGAAGGTACATTTTACATGTAGTTAGCATAAAATATTGAGAGTGCTTTTTAAGCCTTTAAAGAATCARTTTTATTGTTTTTCCAATACAGAATTGTTTCAGTTGTCCTCAGGCTTCTGAATCATTTGTATCTATAAAGAAATACACAATCTTGAATCTCTACTTATCTTATGCACTGGCAAGGGTTTGAATTGCAAAGATGACTGAAGATGATTGACTTTGGAGAATCAGAAAAAGTTTGAGACTGGAGAAACTCTTATAATGCCTTTCAATATCATGCTTCTGAAATAAGTTTAATCATTACTTATATATGCCAGACTTTTACCTCATGATATTTTTAACTTACAACTCCAAGCAGTTTGTTTTTAAAAGTGAAATTTTAAGAAAAAACATCTCTAATTTAAACATTCTTAATAGCATTTTCCACTTAAATCAAAATTAATGTATAGATTATGACAGAGTCACTTTTTCTCAGCATTAATCATTAAGGGAAAAAAATCCWAACATTAATGCAACACAAATTATTTCCTTTAGCTACACATTAGAGATTCTCTGTCAAGCCACCTATTTCTGTTATCATCTGATGTTTTTAAGGAGGCAGCACAGACCTTTACAAGTCTTGACCTTTATTAATGATTGACTGATTCTTTTTATATTTTCCTTCTCCAATCTTTGCTTAGAGCAAAACAAATATTCTCTATATCATTGTTTTAAGTAGACAGAACTGAGTAGCACAGATGCATAAGGGAGGATGAAACCTATTGAAAAAACCCGTCGTTTTATTGTCTTTCCCCTCTTTATGTTTAAACACAAAATTTAAGAATATTTTTAAAATATTTTTTATTATCTAATAAAAAACACTCAACTGGTAAAACCCAACTTCTCCTTGTCTTTTAAAACACATTTATGGCTTACTACTATAAGGACAATTATGCAGGATGTGGGTTTTCATCTCTGCATAAGAAAATGTTTGTTTTTTTTAATTTATTGTTATTCCATACAGCCTGTAAAATCTACAGCTGCAGTAATCTGATCCTACTCATGCCTTATATAGACTACATGTGAATGCCATAATCAAACACTTTCCCTTTAAAAAAGCTATTTCTAAAGGTAGATTTCTCACTTTAAAATAATTTATCCTTCTATATACTTAATAAAATAAAAAATATTATTTAATGTATAGAATTTACTAAGGAATAAAACTGATAATATGTATCATGTTGGCTTTTCATTCTTTAGACTATCTAGTCCCACATTTCCTCTAGTTTAGACTGTAAAAAATTTATTAAAAAATAGTTTTACTATTGCTCAGATTTTAATACTTTTTTCTTTTAACCTAGTTGCATGTATTTTTGTGCTGCAAAATATGAACTTCAGAAACAGCTGGTAATAATTTTTAGATTACTGGCTGTGTTGGGTTTCTTAATTAATTTTAAAACAACCCCAGAATTTTAATTCAAGTATAGTATCATGTTGTATTTTCATAAGCAAGGCAAATTTATCTACACAGGTTTACCTATATGATAGATAATGCATTTGGGGGTAGGTAAATTAGTGATCATAAATAAATAAACTAGTCATTACTAACTGTGAAGGAGCTGTTACATACTGAAYAGACGAACATGATATTAGATGCTTTAGTAAGGATTCTGTATCGTTCTTTAAATCACAAATGTGGTACAACAGTTCAAGGAATTGCAAAACATCTGTGCCACAGAAAGTGATAACACATACTGTGAGCCTTTTAGAAAGCAAACCTTTCTGCCTTAAACTTCAGCAATGATTTACCTTCCATTTACCAAGCACTGAATACATGTCTCAGGAAATGCTGCTGGGGTCAAGTACTGAGGCTCAGCTCATCTACAAGTCAGTCACACTTGAGACCCCAATTAAGTGACTTCAAAGTAACCAGCAATTATACATGCACCAGCTTCCCTCCTCAGACATCTCTAACCACTGAAGTCCTTATTTTCATGCGTGGGTTGCTTGTAAATTGCTACTGGCAGTTCAACACTTTGTATCTCCTCATCCATTAGGTTARTTCGGAACGAATCATACTGAATTTACACAAAACCTCATGAGTTACATTTCATGCCTTGGGATATTATGACAGCTCAGAGGAGTTGGTCCACACCCACATTTGTTAACAGATTGCCATAAAGCAAAACCAGAGATAGGGGCAGGGACAGTGTAGAGTGGTGGGCGACRGATCAGGCAGTGACACCATCTTGCCGTAATAAAGGTAACACTTCTAAATGACAAGCAAAGTTCAACAGAGGGGATGCTCAAGCTCGGAGAGCTTCTGACTTCTCTTGGTACAGTCTTCTCTTTTGACTTCTTCAGGCTGGAACCCTTATTTTCTAATTACATAAAAATGGAATTGAGAAAAAGATTGTGTGCAAAGACTCACTGAATGAGATGAGGGTGGGGCTTTGGTAGTTTGGCATGTGCAGGGAAGACACAGCAGTTCACTTTTCCTACAGAAAAATCTAGTTTCCAGTGTAAAGCAGAAAGGGAAGAATTTCAAAACAAAAGTGATTTCCTCTTAAAATTWTTAATTTGGAACCATTTTCATTGATACTTGCCCGTAACATAAAGTCAGACAAAAGTAAAAATAAAATATCTCTCAATCCTAACATTAGCCATACAATACTTTTTCAATGTACTGTACAGATAAGGTTGAGTCAACAACCTTACTGTGCAGGTTGTATTAAAATCAGTGCATTTTTTCATAACAACGCAACGTTTCAAATGCAGAAACAATTTTATTTTTTTCATGCCACTAAGAGGAAAAACTAAAAAATGTCTGCAAGTCTTCTGACATGACAGCATTAAGACTGAAAATGTACCAAAGAAAATATCATCTTCCTAAATTAAAATTATCTTTAAATTTTGCTGAGCTGCAGAAGTATGACCATCAAAAATTATTTGYTATGTATTTCTCAGTATCAATAATTTATCAAGTGCACTTCTGCTGAAAAACAAGAAGCATCATCCAGTGTGCTTGTTACTCATATTGATGAGTACAAAGGAGATGGAGCAAGAACAGTGGATAAACAAAATTAACTTAACAGCTAATTAAAGAGTTGATATGAGTAATACCCTTTTTTCTTTTATCACAGTTAAATGTCTGCCTTGCTCTCAAGCTTCTGTGACTGGATACCAGATAGTCAATTAAGTAGCAGTGTGATTCATATATAGCTTTAAATAATACAAAAATAATGATGYCCTTGTCATGGTCATGGTAAATCATTAACACGTCTCAGTTAATGGAGCTACATTTCAACGAATTTAGCAGTCAAGAATTCAAACATATTAGAAGACCTGGGCTGTAAATTTCTGTGATATACCATACCTTTTGCATTTCCTCTTTTAAAATTCTTGTTATTAAATGGCTCAATGTWAAATGTTTCTGAAAGCTATATTTTAAATATTTTTGGAATTTGGCATTCATTCACCTGCTATGTAGAGGTATCATGGAAGAAGATATTCATACCCTCCAAGTTCAGGTATGTCATCCCAGATGTCTAAAAAAATAGTCTAAAATCCAACAAGTTGTCAGTTTGCCAAAGTCCAGGCAAGGCCACCTTGATGAGAAGGTGCAAAGCAGCTCCACTCTGGTGTGATATGTTTTATGTCACATAGGTGCCTCCTGATCCACATTGACATTTTTGGGAATCTACTGTGACCAAGTGTGGACTTAGAGTGATGTTTCACTAACAGTTTGAGCCAAAACACCTTCTCCCACCTTTTCTCCCTGGCTATAATTCCCACTCKCCCCGTGTATTGGCATGAGGGCTTGTTGCACGCATGTCAACATCAGCATAGAAAGTCACCCAGCTTAAATTGGTTCTCTTTCCTTTAAATCACTTTTCAGCCCTGTAAGGAAGTGCTGAAGCTGGATGGAATAAGAGGAGTGTGACAGGAGGCAGGTGTCAGAGTAGCACAGATTTACACCTCTTTAAAGCAATCATGGAACATTACACCATTAATGGCTGACATAGCTGCCAGGTGAAATTGTGCCCTCTCCAGAGGCTCTACTGACTAATTCAAGAGCCCATTTGAGCCAGAGGTATCAACTGAAAAAAAAGTGGGCATTCTCCATGATATACAAATAGCAGGAGCTCAAAGGTATTGACAGCAACAGAAGTTGGGCATCTTAATGTGTTTTGTGCATCTTACTCTAAAAGGGGTTTTATGCTGGGTTTTTTGGTAATTTTCTCTTTTATGGTGACTGTGTCAAAATCATTTTAAACAGAAAATAACAAAACCAAGGGGTTTGCATGGCCAGAAACTGCAGGAAACAGTAGCAACATTTTCCTCCTCTCCAGGCCCCTTTCTGCTGTACAAGTAGGAGCCTGTATAGTCACTTCCCTCTTGAGCTGCTGGCTCAGTCTGCCCTGGAAACCAAACTCCATTTTCTACCTCCATTTTCCTCTTTACCTCAAGGAGAGACTGATATAAGGAACTCCCAAATAAAACAACTGTGAAAAAAGATGCAATATTCACAAAACTAAAACCTAGGCAGTGAATTGTAAGGGGTGTCAACACTCTTAGAAGAGTCTTTCAGATACACTGAATTATGCCTTGTACGTGTCCCTCCAGTAACTACTACAATAGCATTTTAGCCCTCATCTTAGTTTTTGGTTTAAACTAGGTCATACTATTATTGTTGGTAACACATTTGTATGTGTGTCCACTATAGTAAGTAAATTATTCTGAACATTTGAAAAAAAAAACCCTAAAGATCATTCATTCCCTAACAGCAGCTCCAAAATATTTTGTTTTGGATTTTGTCCTTCTAAATGTGATTTCTGTTTGTTTTTTTTTTTTTTTGTAAAGAAGAATAATCTCACTGTTTCGAGTATCACATGATGGAAAGTATTTGCATTTATAAGCTTTTTTAAGTGCCTGACCTTTCAAAAGCATTGGGAGACTGTAAATGGCACTTTGAATACTGTAGCTATGATAAAATATCAGTTGTGAGAATAATTGCCACTTGACAAAGGTAAAAAACCTATAATATTGGCTGCTGTATTTTTAAGTCATCTTGCTTTATATGAGTATTGAATGTCTTTATTAAAAGTTGAAAAGGTCTTCCAAACAGAAATCCTCTAATTTTGACTTAATGAATGCTCAGTTTAATAAAAACTAGTGGGAGATTAAAACCACACACAAAAACCCCACAAAAATTCTCTACTATAAACCTATGGGTATCTTTGTATCAAGCTCTGAACATACTATAAAATCAGCACCAAGAAGCTAGTCCGCCTTTGATTTTTAATGAGGAGAAATGTACCATGCATGCTCTTAGATATCTCATGAAAAATCTGACCGTGAATGAATGATTAAAAATTACAAGCATTTATTACTTCAAATTAATTGCTTCGAAAGCTGTGAAAGAAACAAAACTTATGACCCTACAGCCTCACATCTCCAATCTATTCATTACATTAGTGTACAGAGAAGTAATTTTGCAACGCTTCTTATAAATTTTTCTAAATAAGCCTAATGTGGTTAACTGAAGTATGTGCTTCATTTATTTCTGTAGTGAACATGAATAGTCACTTGATATGTTTTATTTCATGGTAAGTATAACATTTTCCTAGTGTTTCTTTTCCAATATTTTCAGTTGTTGTACACTAGCTGTTGGAATGACACCAGTATATTGGTAATACAGCAGATAACTATGTGAAGGATACTTTAAGCAGCTGAAATGACTGATTCATTAGAAGGTGACATTTGCTGCAGAGGTCCAGGTAGATGCTCAAGGCCTCACAAATAACTGCATCCTGTAAATTTAAATTTTGGGTTTACTGAACTCCTTGCCTTCTCTCTCCCCTAACTTCCTAGCTCCATGGTCCTCAAGAGTTTCCTCTGAGCAGTGAAACAAGTGTTTAACACCTGCATTTTTTTTGCATTTGGTCTTTTATTTGTGTATACTTTCAGGTTGGCATGAAAACTAAGTGCTCAATAAACCTCTTTTCAGGTGATATTTTACTTTCTTGTGTGGAAAAGAACAAAGGTACCTAAGTAGTCCATTGTCAGAATCTTACCTCAGGCAAAAGAATTAAAAATTAAAAGAGGACAGATTGTGGAAAATACTGCTGTGTTATCTTTTGTTTATAACTCTTTAGAGCATTCTAAGACAGATACAGGACACCAGTTATGGCTGGTACGTGAATGTTGAACACATTGCTGGTCATTTTTTATCAATATGAAATTTAGACTAATAACAATGTGTATCTTAATATTCTCAAGCTTATCCCAAAACAAAGGAGTGCACTGACCCATAGTTCATCATCATGCATTCAATACTAACAAAATGCTATATAAAGGTTTATACATGCCATATGTAAACTGTTGTTGAAATTATTTTCATATTTTAATATCAATTACGCGACGTAGCATCAAATTGAATTTCTGTGAGTATTTTTTTTATTTTCAAGTTCCTCAAATATTAAGTATGTAAAATTAAATAGCTAAAAATTGGATATTTATGTCAAATATGTGTTGATTATATCTTGAGATGATATATCCTGTGTATTCATCCGTAATATCCTATGAAAACAGACAAGAATAGCACTTCAGAATGCACAATCTGGAGTCTCAGGGTTACACATCTCTTAACAAACATAAAAAAGATCCTGTTCAGCTGATTGCTTCAAAATATTCATACTACTATTTCCTAAACTATAAGAGTTTATCTAAAGCATTTAGGCCCTCCAGACCCTTAGTGTTCCTTCAAACAACTTTCCATTTTCTAGTGACAAGCTGTCAAATCCCCAATAATTATTGCAATTAAGAATTCATGCAGATTTAGATGGATTTGTCAGAATGAAACCTGTGTGCAGCACTAAATCTTAATACAGAACCACAGTATGTCTAAGACAAAAACAGTGTTCAATACAGCTTTGTGTAAAACTCTTTCTTTGAACTGCATGAGCACATACTGGCCTTACCAATAAGGCTGGAAAGCATTTATTCTAGAACTGGAAAGCAGACTAATTCCTGTAAAAACTGTAAATTCCTGAGTCAATCTGTAAATTGCTGAGTAAAACTTGTACTACTGTTTGTCATTTCACCAATACATTATTCTTGAGATCAGTATTATATATGAATAACTTTGCTGCTCACAAGAGATCTGTATCCCTATAGCAAGATATTCTGGAGGAGTTAGTTAATTTAAATATAATTATTAATGATGGTACACACTATTAAATTTTGAGTTTATAATTTGCTGTTTAACATTTTAATGTTTTTGCATAGCACCATTGTATGATGGTTTGGTTTGGGTTTTTTTTAATGCAAAGAAACACTCATATATTTTTCAACATCACGTATGATGAAGTCCCTACAGATAATTCAGAAACACAAAGTATAGCTTGAAGCAAAAAATCTGGCAAAAAATGATTACAGAAAAATATGATTCCTGATGTTTCAAATTTATAAAATTACAGTCTTTTTAGGATGAAAATTTCACATGAAATAATGTATGATATATGCCTAAATTGCATTTCTTGGTATGTGGTATTCTGTACTTATGATCTTAGTTACAATAAGTTGTACCCTGCTGTCTTCCACAGAGTATTCCTACAAAGGTTTTGCTCTATCTGGTTATATTTCACTCCACTAGTAAGGAACATACGATTTTTGATTGTTTAACTATTTATAGGAACCCAATCTTCTGGATTACCCARTTGATATGGCAAGTCTTCTCAGGTTCCATAGCCTTCTCTCATCTTACCAAAATAAACTGGTGGTATTGCACAAACAATCTGAATATTCTCATATATCTAATCTGTACATAAAGAATCAAATGTACATATTTGCAGAGGTACTGAACAGACACAGTTGATTCCATGAAATCCTGTTCAGATTTTTAAAAGTATGGCACGTAGTACTCACTAGAGCAGACATTTCTCAACAGATTATAACCTAGCATGAATAAAAAAGTTGTACTATTCCACCATTAAATCAGATAAATATCTCCCAGAGGAAGCATTGATAATGTGGCATAAAATTTGAACAAATGCATTGTCAAATTTTGTCCATACATAAATAAATATGTGATATATAGATAGATATAAATATATAGATATAGATATAGATATAGATATAGATATAGATAGATATAGATATAGATACAGATAGATTAGATATAGATATAGATAGATATAGGGAGAGATTAGGTATACACGTATACATGTGTATATATTTATTCTCAGACACACACAAGTGCATAAAGAGAGAAAAAGAAGCCTTTAAAATACATATGCTATTTTTCATATCGTAACCATAAACTTTTAGGATTTGATTAAGCTAGGAAAAAGAGTGGAAGGAAAACCAGTTGACATGCCAGCACTGAGCTGTAACCGCATCTTTTCCTTAGTGCAGTTGAATGTTTCTGACTCACTTATTATCCCTTTAATAAACTATATTAGGGCCTTCATGGACAGCCTCAGCTACAGAATAGTTGGATTAATGCAATGTGAAGGCTGAAAGTTTAAAGAAGGGAGTGTAGGGTAGCTTTCACTTTTTTTTCTTTTTGGATAGTCAGATTTTAGAGATTAAAACCTCCCTTATCACCCTCTTCATTAGATTTTTTTTTCCTAAGTCAAGACCTTTGTTGGAGCACACTTTAATGCTATACTTCTCCATGTGGAATTTGAAAGCTGAGCTGAAAATTTCAAGAAAAAAATTGAAAGTTATTTTCTCTCTTTAAAGTAGAATGTGTAAAAGAACCTGTATGCAATTTTGGTCAGGTTGTATCTGGTTTGACTGAAAAAATGTACATACATGCTAAAGTAGGTATTTTGATATTCTGAACTTCCTAATAGCACTGCTTCCGAAAAATAAAGAGAACTTTTTAAATCTTTTCTTCCCTTCCAACTGAATAATCCTGCTTGTGCTTGCTTATAAAAAACAAAAGATAAAGCTTATATTTACTAAATTTTCTTAAATGAACTAAAAAGCCCTCACTGTTGTTATTGCTGTTTCTGACACTTCCTGGGCTCTCCATTTTTCCACGTGTCTCTCCCATAATAGTCTCCAGAGTCTACAACAAAATGTCTTGAACTGGTTGGCACATCTAGCTATTATCATCAACAAAAAGACAGCAAAACTGACATCAATATGCAAACTTCTGCTCCAATCAGGTAAATACTGCCCTGTACATGATTTTCCTGAATGCTTGGTTTATATTTTCATGTATATCTTGGTATGAAAAATGGTCAAAGACATTTTTAGTTTTGGGGGTTTTTTTTGTTTTTGTTTGTTTGTTTGAGGTTTTGTTTGTTGTTTTTTTCCATATGCTGATAGCACACGTTGTTTTTTGAAATGACCATCCCAGCTCTTAGATAAATAGAAAAAAAAATTAGATGGTATTGGTGAAGTAAATTTTGAATTTACAGTTTTGATTATTCCCATGTGAAGCTGCTGCCCATATTATGTTAATCTGGGCATATATRTATCAGAATATATCAAAGAGCAAGTGTCCAGTTGAATCACATGATCAAAAAAAGGTTCAATTTTGTTTAAAGACGGTGTAATCAAATAAAATTCTTCATATAGTGAAAAAAAATATGTTCCTGTTGCAGAGTGAAGAGACAATTTACATGAAATCTGTAGAAATAAAACTTAAAATGCTCAGTATTCTTTCAATTCAATTTCCATCCTGAAAGGAGTCACTGATTGCTAGTTAGCTCATATCACTTTAGTTAATTTATTTATACATCTACTGTTTGATCTAGTTAAGGATGGCTTTTATCATTAACAAGGTCAATTTGTGCGGAAGATTTTTATGACAACACAATGCTATAAATGATCCAGCATTCTCCTGTCCCTGATGGGGAGCTTCTTTCTATTACTGCTTTAGAAATAATATATTAAAAGTAGTTCAATGAATTTTTTTCTTGAATCTGTGCAGGGAAGGGTGAGAAAGAAGAAATCCCCATTTCACTATGTAGTAGTTAATTTAATTTTATCAAAATAATTCCTTAGATAAAAACAGGACAGGTATTCACTGCGTATGTGGTCACGAGTAACTTTTTTTGGGTTGGATACAATTCAGGAAAATTCTCTTTATTCAGATGACGGGGAAAGTGTCTTGGTTCCTGTACAAACTTATATTTTAGGTCCATTCATGTAGTGCTGGAAATGCTTTATTCCTATTTTTTTTTTTTTTTTGTTTCTCTTCTCTAACATCAAGCCTACCTAGCTAAAAATAATTCAACAATAGCTTTATTTTTCTGGGTGAATTTTGCATGTAAAATTACAGCCTTGTGCAGAACCAGGAGATACATTGAAAAAGTGGGGAGGACAGAGGCTAACTAGCTTGTAAGGTGTTTAAAATAATTATTTCATGTTTTGTAATATTTTAATCCAGATCCATTACTATCTGTTGTGGAATCACATCTGTCTTCTTTAGTAACATGACATGAACCAACTGGTTACTAAAATCAGACTTTCTTGAGTCCGGCTAATAGTATTCTTTGTTTCCTTGATGGGGGCATTTATTGTACAGCATTGGTGGGAAAAACACTGTAACCTGAAAGGTGAAACTGAAAAGACTCAGAACTTACCAATAAAAAATCCCAGAATATAATTTTTTAAATACATTTACACATCATGGATATTATATATTTCTATCGTAAATACATAATATCTGAATGAATCAAGAATTAAAAATACAGTTACCCAAAGTTTTAGGATTTCAGATATATAAGAAACAATGTTAATTAATTCCTTCCTGAAGAGGTCTGTGTTTGTGTTTTCAGGTCTTTGTTTTCATTACTATTACAAGAGGGTTTTATGTTAGCAGGGATTTGTACACGTGATTTGGTTAGCATGTTGAAGGCAAGAAAAAGAATATTGTGGAATGCAGTTCCTTGGATCATCATGTTCTTATTCCCACGCCGTGCCTCCCCTGGCCTCCTGTTCACTGACAGATTTTCTCCCCTCCCTGGCCTACGCTGCCACCAGACCACAGAGTGGCTTAGAGCTGAAAACACTCTTATCTTCTCACAGCTCCAAGCTGTGCAGTACATGATCTTTTAAAGACTGTGTTTACCATAATATTTTATCTGAAGATGTTGTTTCCAGAGAAGTAGTTTATAGTGGGGTCACATATCTACCTAAAAGCCCTTTTAACAGGAGAAAACCTTGAAAGTAATTAGTATTGTTTTACCCTTGCAACAGGATTAAGTAATTGATTGCAAAATTGGAAGTGAAGTAACAAACAAAAAAACATAAGGTCCAGAAACTAATCTTTCTTTCCTCATCTAGGTTTTCTCTACTTCATTCCTTGGCTCTCCCATGCTGTTTTTTTTATGAAAAGCCTTTGAGAAATTAACTTCTCCTTCAATTTTATCCTGTGCTTCTATCTCATGCATTTCTGGTTACTATTCAGTGTAATAAAAAGATATTTCTGATGAGTTCTCCAGATACCAGTGACTCTTTAAAGTTGCTGATTGCAGTGCAGCCATGCTTAACACGCTCCCAAAAACTTGTTGAATAGCAGGACACCTTTTCCTCAAAGAACTGTGGATAACTTGAGCATGATGGGAGCCTGTGGGTTCCTAGGATTGAGGTGTGCAGATTCTCCAGCTCTGGTTTCTTACCTTCTGCCTTAGCAAGTCAAACTGCAGATGACTTATGCCGTATCGGTCACCCCTTAGAGAAACTCCTTCCTGCAGTCACATCTCAGTCTGATGCTGTTTTATGGAAACCAAGCAGGACAATAACACAACAGGTGTGTGGTCCCATGACATTAATTTGAGTTGCTGGTGTAGAGAAGAAGCCACTATGTCTCATATCTCTGTCACTCAGCAGTGCTGGAGCCAAATGAAAAAGTTATGTCTTAGACATGTCTTGGGAGTTAGATACACCTTGGTTTAGATCCTGCATGGAGGTGTGCTGTTTAAGAACTGAATTCTAGTAACTCTTTCAACAGAAAATGCACTGATATTACTGAGGTCTTCCTCAGAAGTGTGCCCACCACTGCTCTACAGGGGCCTGCCAGCAGGGGAAGATTTGGAGGTGAACCATCACTATTGACTTTTCAGTACACTATGTGCACCTGGAGCTACACACACCCCTGTAAGGTAGGTATGTACCTCCCAGAACTTCCCTGACACACGTAACCTGCTTCGTTTCCAACTCAACCCGGAGGACTGCAAGGTGAGAAGGACAGAAATGTGGGAGGAGAGCAGGGCTTGCCCCAGCTCCCCACCAAAGAAATGCTAAAGAAATCCTGCTAAAGAAATCCTGGGCTATCCCAAGCTCCTAGTTCCTTGCTCTGTCTTTTCTTTTGGAATGGGAATATCACCCATTCCACTTCTCCAGCATCTACCAACACATTTATTTGCCAAGTAAGGGACAAACACACCATCCCAAACTCATTCTGGAAGATTAACGTTTTCTGGCAGTGTCTAGACCAGTCACAAAATGTGGTCATCCCAAGACTCAGCTGAGTAGGATTCTCCTGGCTTTGAGAACTATCCAAGTGAATCTTGGCATTATTCCAACATTAAGGTATTCTCATCTTTTGCAAGGTATGAACTGACCCTCAGAAATGAACACTGCCTTTCCTCAGGGAAACACAGACCTTTCGAAGGTTATCTAGGAGGACCAAGGCATTAAATCAGATGCAGAACAACACAGTTTTCATGTTAGGGAACTATCAATTTTTTTCACTCGTTCTAATTCTCACAGGATTTTTCACAGGCTTTTAAACAACAAATTAATATATTCTTCTAGTTTCTTGATATAAGGCTAAGTACTGTAACTTCACATTAATTTATGGTCAGACTTTCCCGTCTGTGTCTGAAAGTGACATTTTCAAGTTAACTCTTTTATATTCACCAACAGCTATTTAGTTTTCTGAAAAGCATCTTTTTCAAACCCAGCTCTTTTCAAATTATTTTATATGTTTCTTAGAACTTTGAGAAAACGAAACTGAGATTAATTCTAAAAATCATAGACAAAAAAGCCTCTCACTAGCCATTAATAATTAGACTCTTCTTGAGATAGTCTCACCATACAGTATATTTAGCAGGACAACATTAAAGCCCAGAAAGGTTCTGCCTTTTGTTTTTGGTTTGTTTTTTTTTCATCAAAAATATCTCAGTAAGCAACATTAGTTGAAAAACAAATGAGCAGAGTCACTTTGTTCTCTGTTCCCTAGTCTTGTGTTCAAACAATGTGAAATCATTTAGGACTGGCATACAGGAAAGGTTTTCTGTGTCAGTATATCAGAAACAATATCTTCAGAACAACAAAAAGTAGCTCTAGAAGGAAACATGCTACAKGTCTCCTTTTCTATATAATAGAGTCTGAAAAAACCTGTATATTAGCACATCAGAATTTTACCTGAGTAGCCTGAATCATTCAAAGTAATAGTTTATTAATATCAAAGAAAAGATGAGTTATTCTTTGGCCACTATTAGCCATCAACTAGTAATCACCATAAAATGCTCTGCCACCAACTGTCAGAATGAATTTGCAAGCCTTTTGCTTTTTCTGATGTTGTATTGCAGAATGCACTGAGCTTTACTTGCAGTATTTTTTTGCTATGAGATTTATATATCTTTTTTTCTATGAGATTTTTTTCCACCAGATTGGTTTCCGTTTTCTCCTGCAGCCGACATGCTAGAAAATCTATCACTAGGTTACTGTTCTGACACCAAAGCATAATTCCAGTGTAACCTACTGTTTGTTTCTTACAAGTTGCCCTCATTGCCAATGCACAAAAGAGACAAATTGCTACACCCTGCAAAACCTAGTAACTCATGCACTTGGTTTTGGAACCTTAAAACCTCTGCAGCAGTAGGACACTAAAGTGACCAATGATACCCACCATCCACTAGACTAGAAAAAAAGGATACAAAATGCTTTCTTCATGCATCAGTTTGTCTTCATTCATCTATACATAAATATCCGTGCATTCAGAATAATCTGATGTTATTATGATAACACTACTGTTTGCTGGATGATTTGACCAGCACAGCCTTTGTCATTACAGAATATCTTTGCAATTCTGTAAGCAGCCACCAAAGCACAGAAGTCTTCTGAGCAGAACTTAAATCACAAAATCCCGATGAAACCCACAGTATGCATAAATATACAGAAGAGGGAAAGTTTAGAAAGAACAGTTCAGATACTCTTGTAATTGTTGACTTTCAGCAAGATAAAACCCAGCATCAGTAATCAAAAGCTAAGCATTCAGTATTAATTATTAAGATTTTTTTGTGAACAACAGTCTTCTAGATGATATATCATACATCTCTGCATGGAATCAACATATTTTAATGTCTTTTCAATTAAGTTATTAATGCCAACATGCCATCACATTAACATCTCACATTAACACATCAAATACCTTCATACAATTTGAACAGAGGTTTTGTTTGCTACTTACCTAACTGGGTCTCCTGAATTGTTAGCTTACTCTCCAAGGGGTGCAAAAGCTTTGGTGGTTTATCTGTTAGTGGTGCTAGAAAAGAAAGAAATTCACATATGTAGTGTTCTGATTATTATTGGATAGACTAAGATTTGGTTTTATACCTATTGTTTCAGGAAGGCTTTGCTTTAGTTTCAATAATGTTCATGCCTTCAGTAGCTGTAAATGTTTTTGCTTAGACAGTAAATATAGCACCAAAATTAAAGGCCCTTGTATTAAAGACTAATCTCTTTAAGCTCCCACAAAAAAACACCAAGYAACAAAACAAAAACAACAACAAAATCCCAAAACTAACCAACCAAAAAAAAAAAAAAAACCCACCAAAAATGCACTGACATTGCAATTTTCTATTTTTGTAAATATTATCYAGAATTTCATAGTTTTCTGTGACATATAATTACTTTTCTAACATAAGTTACTGTAAAACAAGTTTGAATATTTGATGAAAATTTTATTTGAAAAGATATTAGCAACACTGAAGCTTTGTAAAAGGGAGTATTAGAAAAAGGCTAAGTTTTCTAAATCAAAGGAACGGATACAATGAAATAACGTCAAGATTCCTAATAAGATGGCTTCCCTCTTGCCCTTTGGTCTACCCTGAAATGATATTAGTAGACTTATGCAATAGTGGAATAGAAAGAGTTTTGTAGTGGTCAAAAACCTTCTGAAGGTTGTTGAAATGTGTTCAAACCATGCATGTATATAAACAATGCTATTTTACTAAATATAACATCTGCCTACTTAATTCATGGAAGCGACATTGATTATTACTACTTTTGTTGTTAGCAAGTGTACTCTTTACTGTGTCTGACAGATGAGTGCCTGCCATATAAAAAAAAAAGATTTTTCTTTTCCTTTAATAMTGATAGTAAATATTAATGGGAAATCTCCAACTTTTCTAGTCACCTGTAACATTTTGATATTCTGCTTTTCAACATCAATTCATACTTCAGTTTTTAACACAGATTATGGGCTGTCGCAGATTTAAAATACATTTGACATTTTGATATAGCTCTAGAATATTTGTTCCCTTCAACTTGTCAAAATCAATGCTCCTTTCCTTACTGACATACACACATACCCATATGTGTATGGGCTTAATCTACTAAACACATTCATCTCCTGTCAGTGGAATAGCAGAAGTTTAGTTGCATTCTCTTCACTATGTTTCCCCTGCTCTTTTAGTAAATTATCAATGTTCTTTAAAAGGTACAGCATTTAATTTCAACTTTGAAACAATTACAGAATGGAACCATTATCAACTCTTCTTTCTGCTTTGCAGAAATTATCCTTTATATGATAAAAGCATAAACCCACTCAGTATCAGGGGTGTTAACCCATCAGATCTAGCAATGAATCAAAATTCAGGAATCGGAAAAGACATGTACTTGGTCCACAGACTTTCTCTCAGTTCTTTCTTCTTACAGCTTCTAGTCTCTATGGGAAATCATTCTGCACTACAGACTTCAGAGACAGCTGCAGTTGTGAAAGAATTTTTGGCATCATCTCTGGGTTGCTATTTTTCTTTACACCAATGTTAATTCTTTTTACCTCTTTTTGTCTCTGTCTTTTTTTCCTTAAAGGCTAAAGTGGGTGGAAGGGAAAAGGATTCAAGATATATTTTCTTCTTAAACTGTAAAATTAGTCATTCCTATTTCTTAACTTCTCTGTAAAGGCTCATAATTCATCAGCACATCGCCATTTTTTAAACATCCACTATGAATTTAAATTTAATTTTGCAGTTCTGTCATCCTCAACTCAATTACTATTCATCAGATAATGTCTTCTGAGTCACTGTTGTTCTAAATCTGTTTTGAAACTGTGAGCAAAGTTCCCTCATTTTAAGTAAAGATATAGTAACTTGTGGAGTTAATCTGAATGCAACAAATAAGCAGATTAGAAACAAGCATTTTTTATCAGTTTAAGCCAAGATCAACATTACTTTTATGGTCCTGTATCTCAGGTCTCTAAGAGGTTTTCTACTTTTAAATGAATAGGCCCAAGATGTGTGGAGGTAAATCATCCTTCAACAGAAGTATGAAGTTATTATAAAAATTTTGCCCAGTTTAATTTTCCCATCATTTATGAGATTTAATACACAATTGAACAAATAAAATGCTACTGAAAAGAATAAATTAGACACATAAGTGGTGTATCAGAATCACAGGAGCATGTAGGCTAGAAGGTTCCTTTGGAAGCCGAGTGATCCAACCTACTGCTGAAGCAGGTCTGATAGAGCAGGTTTTGAGCATCGCTGTGGATGCAGATTTCACCGCTTCAGGTGTTCCAGCTGCCAACCACCCTGTGCTGGACTCAGTCCAGTACCTCTGTTGTTTGAACAGCAAAGGGCTCAAAATTTGTCAGTGTCCCAGGTGAGGCCTCACAGACCCTACAGGGCTGGGAACGACCACCCTCCCAGACATGCTGGCTAAATTCTTGCCAAGAGCTGTGCAGTTGGACTTTGCCAACTCATGCTCAACTTGTTGTCCGCCTGGGCTGACAGGACCACTCCTGCAAAGCTTTTTCCTACTCAGTCAGTCCCAGGTTCTGCTCTGCTGCTCGGGATTATTCCACTTCTAGACCAAGACATTGCCTTTGTTGGACCCCATGATTTTCTCCAGCTTTTCAAGGCTTCCTGAAGGAGCATCTCTATTCTCTAGATTGTCACCCATTCCTCCCATTTTGCTGAGAGTGCACCCTGTTTCATCCTCCAGGAGTACAAAACTCCCTAATCAATAGTAAAACAAAGATAAAATAGAAAGTTAATTGTGCCACATGCTTATTTTAAAGGGATAGTTACCAATTATCGTAGCCAGTAGGAGTTAATATTTAGTAAGATGCTGCAACTCTAAAAACTCTGAGTTGGGGAAAACATCCCAGCATTGCATTCCTTTTGATGTCTACSAACCTCACACTGTTGTATGTCTATACTATAAGCAATCAGATTTCCCAGGGCCAACTCCTTCACCTGTCCAGAAAAGTAAAAGTATCCTTGGGTACTCTGCATTCCAGGGTTTTATACTGTAGGGAAGTACTGTGAATATGAGTAATATAGGCAAGGGAAAGAATTTTAATAACTTGATGCGCTTAAAACATCACATTTTCCAAGCTGACCTGAAACTTTTTCTCMGTCAATCAGGGGCTTTAATGTCTCCTATTTGATCCATTTCTTAGCCTGAAAATGTATGTATGTTTTCRCATATTAATTCATGTGGACAGATGCAGAGGTGGGAATTTCTCTAGYTGCCTCTCCACCTCTCAAGTGTACACTCTCCCCWGATAGYGACATTAATGGAGAGCACAGAGTTACCGCAATCCTCAGTTAGTTTAGAAGCTCTGGAGTAGACCTATGTGTCTCCTATAAGCTTTTTCATATCCTTAAAACCATGGGGAATGACTTCTTAACTAGATCATGTGAGAGGCTATTCAAAATCAGATGGATATATTGAGTCACAGTTATCTACTAAATTGATCAGCAAAACCATATTTTAATCCTTTCTTCCTAAACTTTTACTAAATAGCAAGAACCTAACAAAAATTATAAACTCACAACTACATCTGGTCTCTTAAACAACTTAAATACCTTTTATTCTTTTTTTTTTTATAAATATATGTAGGAAGGCAATAATTTTCATGTCCTACAAAAATATCCAGGATTTCAAAGCACTTCCTGTTCTGTACTGTATGAAAAGAACAAAAATTCTTTTGAATGTGTTTAAAAATATAAAGAGAAGATCCTCTTCCCACCAGGTAGTACTTATCAACATGGCTGTCATATAGGAGGAACAAAGTGCTCAGATTCCTATTCTTGCATGAGGGAATTCTCAAGTCTCTTGGCAAGAATCTTAGTCCCTGGATATTRTTATCTACTGATGCATGGATTCACTTCTCCCTTCCTCCCTCTTGGTTTTTGCTTTCTCTTTCCTTCTCACTTTCTTTTTTTTTTGGTTTTGTTTTTTACTCCCCCCATCCCCTCCACTTAAGAGTCAAGAACGTTATCCCAGACACAGTTTACCAAAACTGGCATATTCCTCTCTGAACAAAATGGGGTTTGATAGGTCAGTGCCTTTTAAAGGAAAGCTGTTTGATCATAAATCAAGTTTACAGCTCATCTTATGTTTGACTTCTGAGCCATCATTGATGAATGGTTTGAAAACAAATATGTGTCAAACTTGAAGTAAACTAAAGTTAAAAAAATAAAAAGGTGAAGTAACCAATTCTGAAGATTTATTAAAAATTAATATACAACTTCAGAAATACCAGTCAGCTGCAGACATATTGATCCTGCTCAGAGAAAAAGTGACTAAATTCACATTCCATGTCTATCAGATTGGATGTACATTTAGAATATATTGAAMAATTTGTCTTGCGGTAATGAAAGTGAAAGCCACCACAATCAGTCACCCAGCTGGAAACTAGCCAGAAGATAATATTTTTGCATCAGCCACTGACTTCCATACTCTTTTTCCTATACTGCTGCTTTAGCTTTAGATAAATGTGGTCACATGATATGTACATACACCTGCTCTGTGCAAAACACTGTTATTTGGAGAGACCAGCCAACTGTTAGATTTTAACACATGTAATGAAGATATCTTAATTCAACCTGTACATCAAAATAGCACTAATCTAGATATCAAAATGGAGCTGCCTCAAAATGCACAAGCTTTATAATAGAAGAATTATAATTCCAAAGATCTAGGTTTATGTCTGTTTTACAGCGTGCTCTCGGATTCTCCCTTGAAAATAACTACAAAAGGTTTTAATTTCTTAGAGGAAGACAGGGTTATGTGGAATTGCCTGCAAATCAGAAAGCCAGTTTATTGTCTGGACATTTCATTCCAGAGCAAAAAATCACAGGAGTAGTTGCCTTACTTGTCCGGTCTGAGTTATACATATTTTAGAACATTTCTGCTTCAACTGTTTTATTGAAGTAAAAATTATTTTTGAAGATGAAAATCCTTCTGATCTTTCTGAGATTTGAGATAACACAATGAGATTAAACCTCTTATGTTTATGAATTTAGACCATTTTTAGAAAAAATGACTGACATGTCCCTGGAAGATATTGTAACTATAGCACAGGATTAAATACGGGGAAGAATTCATTGCTATGCAAAGGAAAATATTCCTACACTTTGAAATCAAAGGACATCAGAGACATGGAGTTCTTTTCATGAAGTCTGCACTGTTTCTTTGAATTCAACCCACAGTTCAAAAAGACTCCCCATCTCTTGGTTTGTGTTTAGAAACTTAAGAGAATTCCTCGTTCCCACGTACTGTCTTTTTCTCCTATATTTGTTGTGCCAATTTGGTCACATGCAGATAATTGTGAAGGCAAGGTACTTCTGTCAGAGGAGGGATATCTGAGGGGGATAGAGAGGATGTCTGACTGAACAGGTTGCCCATCCCTGGAAGTGTTCAAGGTCAGGCTGGGTGGGGCTCTGAGCAACTTGTTCTAGTGGAAGGCGACCCTGTCCATGGCAGAAGGATTGAAACTAGATAATATCTGAAGTCCCTTCCAACCCACACCATTCTATGATTCTGTGGCAGTGCCCGGCACTGCTGCCTGCTCCACACACTCTCAGAGTTGTCCTGGGCCTGGCTGTGAAGTGCATGGGGTGCACTCGCCCTTCCAACTACCTCATCTGAACATTTATTCAAGCATTGTCAAGCATGATTGTCTTATGCCAGCATCAGTGGAGAAGGTTCGAAACTAGAGTAAAGCAATGGGTTTGGGTTTTAGATTGCTATGTTAAAGTGTCTACTTCATGAGAGGGCTCTGAAAATAAAGCACTGTCATTGGAAAGCCATCAGTTATGAAAAGTTGACATCGATTGCCATATTCAGGAATCATAAGTAATTATAAGAATAGGAAGAAAAAGTATAGCATTCCAGTTGGTAATTGCAGTGCCTTGAAATTCTCTGATGTATACTTTTATGTTTGGTTTCTTTGTTTTAATAGAAATGTCTGTAAAAGAAAAGGCAGTAGCAGTAGTCTACAGTAGATTGTAATAAAATTAATTATGTGCAGCCTAAAGCTGCAGTCTTGAAACATTAATCTACACAGTCACTGTCCAGATGAATATTTATACTGAGAACTTTGAGATTCCTCAGAGCAAGTGTGAGCAGGGCAAAAAAAGTTCTGCAATGCAAGGATGCTCTTTTTTTTCTTTATTTCTCCTCACATAGGTATAACCCTATGTATTCAGAAATATCAATAGAGAAATCAATGCTTTTTAAAAACTAAATATATGGCAAGGTCTTTCATAAGAAGGGAATTCTTTATAYCTGCTTGAGACTTTTAACAACCTTAAATCTCAGCTCTCAGTTGCATTCAGATTAGTTTTCATTCACAAGGGCATCATTTAAAGTCACATATGCCATGAATTGCACAGCATCCCTGTAAGAATATTCTGCTTCACTGTATGAATGCTGAATCAAACAGTTGAAACTGAGAGCAGATACATGGAAGGATACTGAAGATATGTGTGTGAAGCCATAGGCATATGACAGTAAATGTGCTGTCTAATGTGACTTAGTTTCCACCATGACTGACTGAAGATCAGCTTTTATCTTCTGAAATGTTCCCATAAATCTTGCATTGCAAGACAAAAACGTCTCTTCTTTCAGTTTGTGTCTTTCTCATTCTCTTCTCCTTACCACATATTAAAAAACCAAAAAACCAACAAAACAACAACTCCCCACCCCTATTGCTTTGGGCATATAAATGAAAATGGTTTTTATTTCTCATAACTAATAATTTCTTCTGATGTTTTTCCCAAACTGGCTATAATCTTTAATTTTTTCAATGATTTTTTTTCAAAAAAAACCCCTTATAGTGCTTTGAATAGAATATTAGCCCTTCCTAAAAGAAAATGCAGAAACAGCTGAACCTGTAATAAATAAAGAGGGTGCAAAAGTTTTCATGATGCATATTGAGAAGAGGCATTGTTAAAATGAAATCCAAAAGATGGGAAGAATATTTCCAAGAAGCCTTTTAAAATGTTTTAAGCCTGTGAGTCCCCTGAGATTAACAACACACTGGATACTGGAGAAGAGCAAATGCAGCCAGATGTTGGGGTTTTCATTATCTGCTCATCTCTAATCGAATCTGATGTGACACTTGTGCTATGCCTGTGACTTCAGAGGTGTTAGTTTTCTTGAACACACAGTGACATTTCCCAGAGATCATCTCCATGGAAAAAGTACAAATAATCAAAATGCTGCCATGGCAGATATTAATGCAGTCTTGAAATACAAAAGAACCAAAGAGCATATGTAGTTAAACTATTGAGTGAAGTATCAGCCTAACATTTTGATAGGCTCTTGGTCTCTTTCTGTGTGGCAGACTTAGGATTTATATGTTGATCTTACAAAGAAAAAGGGAAGGAATAAAGCAAAGCTTTTATTCTAAAACATTTTTTTAATTATAGTGACAGGATTTCCCCTCTCCCACGAAAAAACCCCAAACAAAAAAGAGACTCATAATAAAAAAAAATTCAAATAAAAATATTAATGTATCTAAAATATTCAAAATATTTTTTTCTCTCTTGCATAAAGTTTCTCTGCACTATACCACTGTTTTCGTACAAAACTGATCCCTAAAGCAAGATAATGGAAATGAGATTTCCTATGTAGGCCTATGAAAATGATGTCATGCTAAAGCCTGATCTATCTGCATGGTCTGTTAAATTTTTCCCTGCCCTTGTATCTTAGAGGTATCAGATAATCTGGGGAAAGAAAGGAATGGTTGCTGCAGTTGTTGCTATAAAAAGGCAGGTGGTATATTATCAATGCATTTAATGAAAATAAATGTTAGCAAAATAATTAAATGATGTATCAAGGAGCATTTCCACCCACAGATTCTCTGATGTTTCACCTTAATGATGCAGCCCATCAGCACGCCTTTCAGCAGCAATGCAGTCAGGACCTGTCAGGGAATCTGCCCCTGACGTGTTAGGTCATGCCTTTGTTTAGAAGAGTCTTCAGGGAAGTGGTGTGTTTACAAGTCTTGCACAAGGCTTGTGAACCAAATAGAAACACACACAGTATTCTTAAAAACCAGGCTACCTGAAAAGATGTAATATTCATGAAGAAAAACAGAGTTATATAAATAAAAATGATTTAGGCAAACTTATAAGAAAAGACAGACTGATACATTATCATCAAGCAAGCATTTTGCAACACACTATTAAAATTTCTCTGCATATCATCTTAGATTCCCTTCTCATATTGTTACGCTAATATGTTCTCCTTCCTTTTATCTCTAGGTTAAAACACAGGAAATATGGGGATGGACGTATCATAAGGTTATATCCTCTGTGACTAGACAAAACACGCATTTTCTAAAAATTACTCTATTTTTATTTCCAGATGACCCCAAGAATATCTCATTTATACAGTCCAATTATTCAGTGATACCTACATTTTCTTGTTCTTTACATTTGTCATTGAATTTAAGTATTTACTATTATTTCGTGTCATCAATCTTTTCACAATCATTAATTTTTCCCCCTGAAATTTAGCAATAGTTTCTTTTTTTTTTTTTTTTTGCCTATTATTTGTATACCCTGTCTCAGATTTAGATTTCAAACCCAAGGAAATGGAGTGTGTTTAAGAATCATTTGAATCATAGAGGCTGGAAAAGACCTTTAAGATCATTGAATCCAACTGTTAACCCAGCACTGTCCAATCCACTAAACCATGTCCCCAGGTGCCACATCTACGGGTCTTTTAAGTACCTCCTGTTCCAATGCCTGTTTTGTGGGCACATTCCAGACCTTCAAAGTCCTTCTTGTAGTGGGGGGCCTAAAACTGAACATAGGATTTGAGGTGTGGCCTCACCGGTGCCGAGTACAGAGGGACAATCCCTGCCCTGGTCCTGCTGGCCATGCTATTGTTGGTACAGGCCAGGTGCCATTGGCCTTCTGGGCCACCTGTGCACACCTGGCTCATGTTCAGCTATCTATTGACTAGCATCTCCGGGTACATTTCCACCAGGAAGATTTTTCAGCCACAATTTAAGTACCTCGTTGAAAGCAGCATCAGTAGAACAATGATTTTAGGAAATGAATAGTAATATTGAGAAACTTGTTCCTGCCATGCTTTTATTATTCTTTCCTGTATTTGGAGTTAGGGCAGATAGTTCTTGGATATACACTAGCTCATGACCTTTGAAGACAAATTCTAGATACTCTATTTTTTTTAAATAATTAAATCTTTCTGCTGATAATGCTGACATTTCAAAGTAAGATTTCTCAGCCTCTGAGGAGGCCTTGTGAAGAGAATAGGACCCTATGCTCCCTGACCACTTCAAGTCTTCCAGTGAGCTGACATTTAAAGGCCTTGCAATTAAAGATTTTGCATATTTCATAGAGTTTTCTCTTTCAAGATTTGTATTCAACCTTTTAATTCTATAGCTCTATTTAAAGATCATCTGATTTGAAAGGTGACCTGCTCTCATTCTCTCTGTTCGGGTTCTGTCTTAGACCTGCAGGATCAGAACAATTACTTTGTTCTCAAAGTAATTTCAGTGATTTAGTCTTCTGAATCTATCTTTGCTCTGCTAGGAATTTGGACATATGATCATTTCTTGTGACCCAAAAATTGGAAAAAATCCACTTTCATGAACAATGAGAAGACCTTTTTTTTTTTGTACTTCTTATTGAGTGTATCTGTTTTGTCAGTCCTCTCAGGCAASTTTTTTTGATCTGCTTCATTGAGACAGGGGTTTTGCTTTTAAGCTGAGAGATTTTGGACTGTAAGAAAGCAAATATCACTCCTAATCTTCAAGAAAGGGTAGAAGGAGAATCTTGGCAGCATAGGCTGGCCAGCCTTTCCTTGATCTCTAAGAAGATGATGGAACAAATAGTCCTGAAAACCATTACCAAGATTATTAAGGACAAGACTGATTATTGAGAGTAGTCAGTATGGATTTATGAAGGTAAAATTGTGCTTAACCCACTTGATAGCCTTCAATGATGAGATGACTGGCTCAGTGGACCTGCAGGCGGCACTTGCTGTTTATCTTGACTTAAAAAAGGCTTTTGCCTCACTGACAAACTGGTAAACTATGGAATTTGTACGTGGATAGGGAGATCTGTTGAAAACTGAGTGAACTCCTGGACTAAGATGGCTGCAACCAGCAGCACAAAGCTTTTGGGGCAGCCTGTACCCCAAAGATTAATGCTGGTTCAGCACTTCTTTAGTGACCTGGATTACAGAACACAAAACTGGGAAGAGTGGTTGATGACCGACAGGGGTGCTGCCACTCATGGGGACCTTGACAGGCTGGAAAAATGATCTGACTCTGACAGGAACCTCATGAAGATCAACAAGATGAATCACCAAGTCCTGTCTCAGGGGAGCAATAATCCCAAACTTCAATACAGGCCTGGAGCTGAGCAGCTGAAAATCAGATTGGCATGGAAGGACCTTGGATTCATGGACCACAAATTAGCCACAAGCCAGCAATGTGCTCTTGCAGCAGTGGAAACCACCAGCACCCTGGGCTGCATCAAGCAGAGCATGGCCAGCAGGTTGAAGGCGATCCTTCCTCTTTGCTCAGCTGTGATGAGACACACCTGGAGTGTAGGGCCCGGCTCTGGACTCTCCAACACAAGAGAGATACAGACATACTGGGATAAGGGCAGTGAAGGGCCACAGTGATGAATAAGGGCTGGAGCATTTCAGACAAGGAGAGACGAAGAGAGCTGAGACTGCTCAGCCTGGAGAAGAGATCCCCCAAAGGGATCTTGTCCACGTGTAAAAAAACGTGATGGGGGAAGTTAAGACAACAGAATCATACTCTTCTCAGGGTAAGGGACAGGATAAGAGGCAATGGCACAGGAAAAAAACACTGGAAATTCCACTTAAACATAAGAAAAATACTGTTTACAACACAGGTGGTCACCCGCAGGAACAAGGTGACCAGAGATATGGTATTGTCTCCATCACTGGAGGTATTCAAAACCCAACTGGACATGACCCTCAGCAAACTGCCCTCACTGATCCTGTTCTGAGCAGGGGATTGAACCAAAATATTTCTATCAGGGCTCCACTTGTTATGTAACTTTTAGCAAATATTCACACYGTACAATCAGGATTAGAAAGCCTGGAGAATTCCCCAGGTACCCTGAGTACTTAGTGTCTGTGCAGCAGGTGGGATGGGGGACATCCCATGCAAACTGCCCTGTACAGCTCCAAAGTTTATCATACAGATGTTGTGCCTGGTTCTATACTGCGTGTACAGACCCTCCCACTGTAACAGCAGACACCCTGGCAAAGAGGACTTCAGGTTTGCATTATTTCTATACAAATCTTGTCTGAAGTCTCAGCTGTGCAGTTTTAGTTTCCATACCTTTTCTGGTTTGTAATATGGTAAGAAATCAAGGTCTACCATAGGACATAAAAACCAAAAATAAGTTACACTGTCCATGTAAGGGGAGGGAGGAGAACATGCCTGAGAACAATGATATCTGATACATATTGTCCATTTAACGTGCCAAGCTTTAAATAAAGCTCTCTCTACAAACCCAGTGTAGCAGATGTTATATTAGCACATATCATACGGTTACTTGGCAACAAACAGAGATTAGACATCATAARCATTTGGTCTGCAGAAATGTTACCAGAGCTGGTGATTACACAACCATATTTAATGCTTGGTGCATAAAAATATCCACCTAGTTGTGTATATGCTAATTTTCTGTAAAGCAAACTCCAAACTCTTTCAACGAAGAGTCTAGTAAAACGTTAGAATTTTCTAATCTATTTCAGAGTTTGTCTACAAGACACTATTCAGTGTCATACAGAGGATCCCCATTAGGAAGGACATAGAATGACATTGTCTGGGCTAAAATATTCTATTTCAGAAGTTCAGTAATGTGTGTTGGTGAGCGAGGGAAGGGTGCACTGGTAACAATCACATGCTGCTTTTAGTGTTTGAGCTCCATGCCACTGCACAGTACTTACTATAGCATATCACCTGGGATTCAGAAGCTTTCATCCAGTTTCCAAAAATGGTGTAGATACCTGGGAGCCCAAGTGTCATGCCAGTTCTCAGAAACTTGTTATGGATCCCCTTTATCTAGTTCCCATGCTTTTGCAAATCCCACTTAGTGGCATAATCCTTGTATAAATCTAGGAGCAGGAATCTAAATCCCCATAAAACAAGTGACTTGCCTGTAAAGTTTTTTTTTTTTTTTGAAAAATGCAATTTTCTAGCAAGTTAAACTTTTTCCCAATGGATAAGAAATCTGGAATGAATAATCTGTGTAAAAAGTAGCAGCATAACCCATTTTGCATCAAATACTCTTGGCTTCTGTTTATACGGCTGACTTTTCTCTGCATGTTCAAAGTACATTACATGCCTTGCTAGGGAAATGAGAAAATTCGCTGTCACCTCAAATACAAGACAACAAAAAACCCCAAACATGTATGGAACCTAAAAGTGTAGATCTGTAACACTCTCATAAGAAATTAAATTGTTTTTACAAGGACCTAGAGAAAGAAAAAGATCAGATCAGAAGTGTATCAATTTTTAAAGATGACAAATAAAAATTACAGAGAGAATAGGAAAATTTTGTTTTCATGAGAAAATACTCAGTCTTGTATTGATTGGGAGATTGTTCCTCAGAAGTATTTCATCCTTCTGTTCCATTTTGATAGCAAGGAACAAATTTTCTTTCCACAAAAATCTGTGTGTAGTAGCTATTATGTTACATGGCTCTTGGTATTTAAGGAGGGAAAGAAGGCAAGTAAAAGTTATTACCCAGCAGTAATAGCCATATCTTTGCTATGTAGTGCACTGGCTGGGAACAGTCTTTCCAAAAATCTGACATCTCAGTTTAACACTTTTAAATTCTCGATAATAAAAACAGGTCTTATGTTACTATTAATATTTAGGCAGTAAAGATTGGTACACAATGCCTCCAACAGACAGGACAGCAAGCTATGATATCAGAGAAAGAAAAAAAAGTTCTTCTGAGTCAAATGAACAACAGATGATACCTTCTGCTCCTACATTACATTCATAGAATCATGTTGGATTGGAAAGCATCTCTAAGATCATCTAGCTTCAACTCCCCCTCAACACAGGCAGGGGACACCTTCCATGAGACCAAGTTGCTCAGAGCTCTGTCCAAGTTGACCTAGAATACTTCCAGGAATGGGGCATCCACAACTTCTCTGGGCAACCTGTTCCAGTGTCTCACCACCCTTATGGTAAACAATTTCTTCCTTATATCTGAGATCAATCTCCTCTCTTTCAGTTGAAAGCCATTCTTTCTTGTTCTGTCACTACGGGCCCTTGAAAAAGTCCCTCTCCAGCTTTTTTCTAGGCCCCCTTTAGGTACTGGAAGGCTGCTATAAGGTCTCCTTGGAGCCTTCTCTTCTCCAGGCTGAACAATCACAGTTGTCACAGCCTTTCCTCAGAGGAGAGGTGCTCCATCTTGGTGGCCTCCTCTGGCCTCACTCCAACAGGTCGATGACCTTCCTGTGCTGAGGACCCCAGACCTGGATGCAGAACTCCAGGTAAGGATTCATGAGAGTGGGGAAGAGGGGGAGAATCACCCCCCTTGACCTGCTGGTCATGCCTTTTTTGAGGCAGCCCAGGATACAGCTGACTTTCTGGGCTGCAAGGGCACATTTCTGGGTCACGTTGAGCTTCTTGTCAACCAAYACCCTCAAATCCTTCTTCCAGGGCTACTCTCAATCCATTCTCTGCCCCTCCTGTATTTGTGCTTGTGATTACCCTGACCCAGGAGAAGGACTTTGCACTTGACCTTGTTGAACTTCATGAGTTTCTCATGGGCCCACCTCTCAAGCCTGTCAAGGTTCCTCCAGCATTTTGACCACACAACACAGCTCGGTGTCATCAGCAAACTTCCTGAGGGTGCACTCAATCCCACTGCCCATGTCACCAGACACTGAGGTGAGACTGACCAGTTGGCAGTTCCTTTTTTACCTTTTTAAAAATGGGGTTTATGTTTCCCTTTTTCCTATCAATGAGAACTTCACTGGACTGCCATGACTTCTCAAATATGGTTGATAGTGGCTTAACTGCTTCATCTCTCAGTTCTTTCAGGACAAAAGGATGCATCTCCTAATCAGGTCCCATGGACTTGTGCACTTTAAGCTTCTTTAGATGTTCTCTAACCTGATCTTCTTCTGCAGCAGGGAGTTCTTCATGCTCCCAGCCCCTGCCTCTCTCTTCTCTGACTTGTGCGGTATGGCTGGACAATTTGCCAGTGAAGATTGAGTCAAACGAGATGTTGAGTATATGAGCCTTTTCCATACCCCAAGTAACCAGGTATTCTGTTTCCTTCCAGAGAGGGCTCACATTCCAAGAAAAAGTAAAGAAACCCAGGAGAAAACAGTACAGCAAACAAAACCAAAAAGATTAGCCTCTTCAATTTCTCTTATATTTCAAATAGAAACAGTTATTCACTTAAGTAGTGGTTTTACGTATGCTTTGTATTCATAATAATTATATCAGTATCTTCCACGAGGTTTAAGGGATGAGAAACAAGAGTTTTAAAGGTTTATATTTTAATTACTAAAATATGCAGATGGATTATCATGATTAGATAGATTTTCAAAGTCTCTGGATATCACATTCCCATTGTTGCCACAGATATCTGGCATTTAGGAAAACTAGGCAGACTTGTATTATGTACAAAGAGTCAAAATACTTGTCAAAGCCATAATGACAGTTCTAATGTTTTCTTTCTGACTGAGTTACATCTCTGTGAATGCTAAAAGCCTGGCTGCAGAGAGATTTCTCAGTTTTCTGACAGTGTCTGTGTGAAAGCCATGCTTTCTCACGGAGGCTACGGGAAAACAGTWGGGAGATTTTGTAAACTATGGCATTGTTATGATACCAAGGAGAAAATATCTGAAGTGAGTGTTGTTGGGTTCAGCCAATCCCTCTGGGGGGTRGTTGGTCAGTGAACCAATAACCTTATGTCAGTCCAGCGTGCTAAGGTATATAAGTGAATTTATAAATTAATAAAGTGTCGGTTTCTTCTCATCCTAAACCGTCCATATTGCTTTATTCCTCAGTCTCTGCTTGCTAGCAACACATCTCTGTTGTATATAGTTACAATATTTGTTGTTTTCTTCTGTGTAAAATCTTCCAGAGAGGATCCAGAAACTATTGCCTCCGTCAGAAGTTTAATTTACCTGTAACACTTGTTAGTGGCACACAGGAAAGATGTCTCTGGTATTGTATCATACACAACACAGGTAAGATGACATAGTTTTTACTATTGCAAATGGGTTTCACTAGGACTTCAAAAGTTAGTTTCCTTTTCATGCCCAATTCATAATACATAATCCTGGGAAAAAACACTGAAAGTAGCAGACCAGGGCAGAAAAATATGACTGTCCTTTTTTTTTTTTTTTTTTTTTTTACCCCAGCAGTTTGAGAAATGCCATGTTTATGGTGTTCTTCTCTGCTTTCTTCCCCTCTGGTCAGTTTTCCTATATGTCTAATACAAATTCAGGTAAAGTTTCATTATAGTTTTTTAGAGCTGATCACTGGGGAATACAGTAAATGGTGATGTAACAGGGAATGGTACCTCAGCTAGGATGGTGGCAAGCTTAATAGGCCCTAGGGAACTAACTGAAATTAGTCATTGGGTGAACTAATCACAGATTGCTAATGTAGAGCCCACCACAACGGAGGTTCAAAAGAGTGAAAAAGCACTCCAAAAAAAGGAAGCTTGAGGGTAATTTCTCTGCTAGGACTATGCATCATATGTSTCCAGAGCTAAAAATTAAGAAAAAGGAAAGCAAATCACTCTCAAATTGACTCTGCATAAGGAAGAATRGAGGAAAATAGGACAACATCACACATTTCTGGTGAAATTATCTGCTTGATGTATAAGTGCAACATGCAGCACTTGGAGCTTTTCCCCCTATTGTTCCTTTGCTACTTATTCTGATAGAAGTGAATTTTTCAAGTGTTGGTGGGGTGCAAAACCAATTCCATATGTATATCTTTATGCATATTTCAAAAATGTTTATCAATATGCTACAGGTTAAGTATTGTTCAGCCAGACTCACTTGTGATAAATTTGAAATTAATATATTTTACTTATGACARCAACTGAAAAATAAATATTTAAAATAATAAAAAATATGTGAAGCCAGATACATTATTCTGAGATTTCTTACTGAGAGCAGAATTGACATTAAAGTAGCAGGTGGATTCAAGCTATCAGAAATCAACAAGCAAGAAACTGAAAGAATTTTTAGTGTGGAAGAACTCTGGAGTCATGCCATAGTCATTTTTCCAGGGGAAAGCCTCATACTAGGAAGCAAATGTGGAAGGCAAAAGGAGTCTCAGTGAATGTGTGTTTCTTGATATATTCACATCTTTTTTACTCCTACYTTCTTATTTTTTAAAGGGAAAGGCAGGAAAGGAGAAGATTTGCCCTTGGTACATCAAATCAAAACAAACCATAGTCACCAGAGAACAAAAAAAGCAATACAAGGAAAAGAAAAAAAATAAAGCATATATAGAAAATCATGATAGAAAATTGTCAAGTGTACAGTTGAACAGATTTCAAAAAACCTATTTCATAAACAAATATTGTAAAGATATTGAAAGCAGGCTGTAATAAATCGTTTTGAAAAGAGTCACTGAAAAATTGTAAATTTTTCAATACGAGGTGCCTTATTCATATATTAATCAGAATACCTCATCAGCATGTGGATATTTCAAAGAGAATTTCTAAGTGTGCACTTATTGTGTGAAATATCAGAATCAAAGCTAGGTGAGACTGCAAAGAACTGCAACCTGGAGGTCATCTAGTCCAAAACCCTTGCTCAAAACAGGGCAAAATTACCAGCTCCTGTTCTAAGAGCCTTCAAGAAATAATTTTTGTTATATAAATAAATTTTAGTCTTATCATCTTGCTGTATTTTCTTTGATAAAGATGTTTTGGGAGAAGAAAGGAGGCTGTTTAGTTCCCATCCACTTCTGTTTTCCCATGAGAGAACAGCCACATGCTGGAGTTCTGACATAGCAACTCGCGGGAGTATGAAACTCTTCCAAACTTTTCTGAAACAGGTTTTTCACTGCTAAACTTTGTGCAATTTCTCTGCGAAGTGTTGTCATTTCTTTGAAAAACAGACTTACTAAAAGCTGCCTGCAAGTGATAGCCAAGTTATTAATAGCTGAGCATTGGCAGCAGACTTAGGAACATTTAAAATATGTTTTTAATCTCAAGAATTATTTCATCCAATAGATTTTATTTTATTAATCAGCCTCAGAAAAATGTTACATTGAAGTTAAGAACAATCAGATATTCTGAGATCATTTATTTGCATGTTAGCATTTTTATTATTTTAAATGCACCTTAAGATGCACTTAGTAATATGATTTTACCTCATTAATAAGCATTTCCACTCTTGTACTCTTCTGTATAAACTGTTGTCTGTTTAGTCTGCAGATATGTTTTAGCTTCTCCATTTCCTATCCTTCCCAGATATTTAAGTAGGTTTAATGTGCATTTCTTGTGTTTTGGACATATGCAAATGGAAAAAACACAGGAGTTGAATACGGAAAAGATAGACGAATGGCTATATACTTATTTCAAAATAAGTAATAAATTCTTGATGGCCAGATGGGGTTAACAATGACAACGTCACCTTTCTGCAGCTCTGGGATGGCTAAAAGTTGGAACAATTAGTAGACAGATAACACTGACCTCTAAAGAAAATAGGATATTCATGGAAATATAATAGACTATTATCTTCTGTCTATAAGCAGAAAAAAGTGCTGTTTTTGAGAAGTGAAAATTATAATGTGCAAAACCCAGATTGTCCTTCCTCTGTTGAGAATTATTTGGTTATAAAGTATTGAACTAATTATGTCAATAATGTCTCAAATATGTTCATTTTTCTTAAAGATTTTCCTGCTGCTCAGCACTTTGTCTGCATTTTACGTTCAATCATTGAACTTCTCAGCAGAAATAATTTCCACAGATTTTTAAAGTGAATCTGTATTCAGGACTCACAGCTCTTTAGAGATGCAGATGACTTGCACTAAAATAATGAACAGTGCTTACAACTTCTCCACAGGTTTGAGAGAGCAAGCTCTTCCTCTGGGTCAGTCGGTCCAATCTGAGACCAGTCTCACAATGTGTCAACTGGTGCAAAACCAGTAGTCTGTTCTTCTGTTTTACCTGTAGGTAACAGGTCCACTGAGAAAACTAACTCATCATCATGGAGCTCCTCTAAAGTTGGTTGTTTCACTAGGAATGGAAGTTGGGTTTTTTTAAATTTTATTTGGTAGGCATCACTGGCTTAGATATTTTGAAAAATAAATCCTTGCATAATAAATGAAAAAGAAATACTTAATTCTATATTAGAGTGAAGAAAAAACATCAAGAGATCCACATTTCCTCACACTGTGAACAATACAGGATACAAAACTTAAAGAAAAAAGAAAAAGCTCACAGTTTGGACTTACAGTGAGAATATGAGAAACACTTTATAGGTCTTATCCACAAATTTCTGTATCTTTTCATTAAAGTAATTAACATGATTAAGTGCAGTTTTCCCATCTGATTTAATTAGCTGTAATCATACCAAACTATTGTAAGTTGAGCATTCAAGATATATGACACATCTTTTCAAATATGTGTACAATTATTGTGAAAATGAGTGTAATAGTAGAATTCACTAGCCCAAGGCAATTATGAGAAGTGCTCGTTTGGTAAAAGGTCACAATCTGATGTCTTGCATTTGCCTGAAATAGTCTTGTCACTCCACGAATTCTAACAGCGAAAGCATATTTTTAGCAACCATGATTTAATAATTTAACTTAAGAACTAATTCCATGTTCTTCTGAATATTTTAATAACAAAAATTTAAAATATATTATCTTGACAGAAATGATGGATTAAACCTTTAAACTGCTTTTTTTTTATTCAAGCAATTTATACATTTACCTATAGGCATATTGATGAATAAATTATGCCAGTTTTATGAAACAGCAACACTCTGACCATGATAATTCCTTAATGCTGTGTGAATCACTGAGAACTTTTTTAATGACCCTTTCCAAATTATGTTAATCCTCAAGTTTCTTCCCACTGTCTCCTGATTAATTCACTTGCATTTTGCTGGAGGCAGCATGCATTAAGTCTTTGCCTTCAGCTGGATGGCTGGGGAGGATGCTTTTGGTAAAGTTCACATCACATCAATCAAGGAGCAGCGCTCTTCCTGTCCAGCCACTCTGTGTTAGTGACCTGGTTCCTGAAGCCACGACTCTTTTCCAGAAACCCATTTTCTTGCCTGCACTGTAACACACCACAGCTGCAGAGGATGTAATGTAATTAGTCACTTTAACATTTGCTGTTAGCAACTTGTCAAGCAGTATTTGGGGACAGGAAGAGGAATAGTATAGAAATGAAGAGAAATCTTGGAGTAGAGTTTTAGGAAAATGAACGCTTTTTGAGCATCCTGTGTCTCAAGAAGAAAATGGAATGACAATGAGGATTAAGCTGGCTCTTGTTTGAAAAACATGTGAAAAACGAAAATGCAAAATGTTCTTGGTTCACATAATGAATTTTAACCACAAAAAACCTACCAAACCCATTAAATTTGCAAAATCTATTTGTGGGGGGTAAAAAAAAAAAAAAAAGAAAAGCACTATGAAATTGATAATGCATCCCTACTAAAGAATGGCTATTTGTAATAGATTTTTCCAACTGTGCAGTAAACATCAAATTTCTTAGGAGATGGTTACATTTCTTGGGKTTTTTTTCTTTTGAYTTATTAGAAAAAAGCCAAATAATATGCATAATTTAAAGATGTTATTATAAGCTGCTAGCAAAAAAAATGCTGTGATATAGGTGTGTACTGAAGAAGTATGGTTTCTCTCTTGTTGACTACATGTAGAGGTGAAATGTAATACAAACTGTCTTTAAACTAGGTATTCTGTACCAAAGCACAGCATGGATATTTGGCATGCCAAAGTATCCTAACAAATAAGCAGAAGAGAAGAAAGAGAATRCAATTAGAGAATATGCAAATCTTATTTAAAAATCCACAACTTAATGAATTATAATTCAATTWCCTTGAATAACCTGTCTCACACAGTGACCTGTGTCACTCTTTCATCTGTTTCACCTCCTAATTCATCTTTCTTTCCAGACATGTAACAAATATATTGAACACCACCTGCTTTCCTGTGAAATCTTGTATTCTTTGTTTTTATGAAAACACACACTTTTCATTTTCCTTTGGAAAAACAATTCATTAYTATGTGAAACACCTCTCTAGTTTGAAACCTAAATCTATCTAGYATTCAATACACAAAATTCTTTATCCCATGAACCAGACAAACAGAAAAATATATTAACCCCYCCACATTTTAAAGTTTCACATCTATTGACCATGTATGTCCCCTAGGAATTTTCACAGAAAGGAATAAGCYTTTTCAGCAGCAAAATTAAACTGGGGATTTTGTTTACACTTATGTTTTCTGGAACAGGACCAAGTTGCCATTAAACTAATATAAGTATCTAGTTTTCTTTATGATTGAACTATTTATTGAGTCACAGGCAGACACATTGCAACTAATAATAGCCTTCTACCTCCCTCTATACTCTTCTCCAAATAAAATTATAAACAGGAAAATTATTCAATCTTCKTATACAAATAATTGACAATGACATCTGAAGGCATTATTACCTCCACAAAAAAATGACCTTTTACCACAACTTATATTCTTCTGCATAAGAATCTACAATCCCTGTTTTAYCTTAAAAAATAGACTCAGCTCATGTATGACTTATAAAACCTTCTTTRCATTTTGAAAATATTTATCTTGCTTAGACACCTGGGACAAACAGTGATTAGTGTCAATGCACTTCTCATTCATAAATATGTGTAGGAAATATCACAGGGCTGTGTAAGCAAGAGCAAGATTGTGAGCAATACACAAAAAAGTTCTTGGGGCACACAGCCATAGATACTTTGATCTGCTTAGTAGTAACCAAGTGGTTATGTAAGGGAAAGGATTTGTGAATCACTAACATAGGCAACTATACCTGTGCAGTGAGTGTTTTGGGAAGTGGTATTTTCAGTGTTTCATTTTTTTACAGCTAGATAATATAAAACCAGAAAAATACATTTTAAAACCAAAATATGTTAGGTAGACTTCAGGAGATCTGTTGCTTGAATGCAAGCTCTTTTTTTCTTTAAAGAGACCCCAACTGAGGTTAGAGCGTGAATGATACTTCAGAACAAACCAAACCAAACCCAATACTTTTAGTACTCRTTCTGGTAGCACACTTTCCCTGGAGTGGTGGGGAAACACAGACCAGAAATCATAGTAAAGAAATATGTAGGCACACACACCAGCTTTTTAATCAGGCATTTTAAGGAAGGGTTATCATAAATAGGTCACTGGCAGGTTCTTAAAGATGGTCGAATATGACTTCTAAAACTGACAGGTTTTTCTATCATTGGCCACAGATCCTGAAATGCAGTCACTACAGACATAAGAACTCTCTGTCAGGAAGGGTTAGCAGGAATCTATAAAGATTTTTCCACTGCACAGTWTATATGAACATGCGTATATGTAGATGTACATGTGTGGATGTATATTCAAAAACACGTTTGCAAAGGTAGTTTGCTGCAATTCAAATAACACTTTTTCTGAAGACCTAAGGACCAGAGAGATTTCGGAGCACTGGAACTGCTCTGGATGAAGTCCCAAACAAGGGATACTCCAAAGTCCTGACCTTGTGAAAGAMACAAAACTAATTTTTAAAATGTAATTTCTCTTTCCAAAGAAGACTACAGAATTAAGGTTGGGATACAAGGCAGCTTCAAGATGTTTCTTTATAAATTTTGTTCTGTAAGTCATCAGCCCATGAAATAAATATGCTCCTAAAGAGTAAGAGTTCTTTTAGAAGAAAAGAAAGAACTTTCTCTCTCTTGTAATTCTGAAATAATATATGAAATGAATCAGAAGTAAACAGAGCAACAAATGGAATCACACCTCTACCAGCCTGAAATCATAAACACTGAAAATATTATGTGTTCTGATTCATCACAATGAACTTCCCCAGGAATCTGAAAAAGGTCATTCAAACATGAAACAACCCACTATTTCTCTCAGMTAAAAGCACACTGTAGTTTTATGATATAATCCTAAAATGGCATCTCAGTTGCCAAGTGCCCCTGATGTCTCCAGCTGCAGCTTAACTAATGGTAAACTGATGACACAGTTTTCTTCTCTACTGCCTGAACTAGTGCTAATTGTTATGTCAGTGGTTAAAAAACCTGACAGGAACACCTTAGACATTTAAGTGTGGGGAGTTATTTGCTATTGAGAGCTAGTAATTCTTAGCGTGAGGTGCACCTTGCTCCACCTCAAGGCAGGAAAGTAAAGCCTCTAAAGCAGAAATCTCTCACAGGGTTTACTCCTCACAAACTGACCCCAGTCACCCTTATAAACAGGAATTAAATGTGCTCTGGGCTAAGGGAGCTTGTTCCAAGTTTTACAGGATTACCATATTCAAATCTGTACATGATGCAATAGACGTCTGGGGGCAGGAGCTGTGTCCAACATCGATCCCAAAGCCCTCTCTGCCAGGGGCTGCACACCAGCATCAGCCACCTTTCCAGCTTTTCAGCAGGTCTGCCTGAAGATGCTGGCCATGCATCCTGAAGTGTCCTGTTTACTGGGTTGAATTGTCAGTTCCTGTCTTAGATAGAAGACAAATTGCTGACCACGGTCACACTGTATCAAACCTTTAGAAGGCTACACAGATGAGATTGAGTACTTTTAACTTGATGAGACATTCTTCAGATCATTAAGTCCTCATCAAAAGGCCAGGAAACATTATACTGTCATTTGCTCATCAACAGGTTGGGATGGAGACAATAGCAAATATTTTCATTATCATTTCCTTGCTGCTTGCAAATTTGCTGCCATGTACTACATGGAGATCACATTCATTTAATCGGCTAATTAGTTGCAAGCAACCTTTGATCTTTGCTAAAGATTAAAAATACATTTCTTAATGAAATCTATCTTGAATACATTTTTTGGAGTAATTCAGAATATCTAAAAGAAGAGCATTATGTTTTACCAAGTTTATCGTGGAAACTGAATTTATGCACTTGTAACACTACTATGACCTATATTAAAGACAAGCAGATAATCATTGCCATGGTAACCAAAAAGTTTCAGAGATCTATTAAGAGTTTTCATGTGAGAAGTTAAAAATAACAACTCTATACTTTCCTTTTGTTCCAAAAAGTCAATCAGCTCTAAGCAAACAATTGTTTTATACATGTATATCTATTTAAAAATATAGAAAAACATGAAAGTGTCTTGCAAAATTAATTATATCCATATATTTAATGCTAAAGCAGGTAGCTAGGTAAATTCTTCTCTGCAAGAAATCTATATTTTGCAACAAAATTAGAAAATCTATTCTGTCAGTCCAATAGGAAGGTATTAATATTTAACTCAAAGACATCTCCCACCACTGGTCTCAAGTAGTTAATTAGACATATATTATACATGACTTAAATGGCTGTACTGCTTTTCAGCAATTATATCAGCAGGTTGTTGGGTTTTTTTATGTTATCACAAATCATTCAGGCATTCAGACTAAACCAAATAGGATGATGTATGTCTTTGCTGCAAACACTTGGATTCCCATCACTTCGCTGCTTAATATTACTCCAGTTGCGAAGAAGAAAATTTCACTAATTTGATGTAAAGCTGGTTAGCTCTATAAATTGTGAAATTCATTACTTAACATTTCCTCTTGAAGCAATTTCAGAGTCTCAGCTATGATAAATAAAGGAATGTACTCGTTCCAGCCTCTACTTAACTTCAGACAATGTGTAAAATAAACATATTTTCAAAAATGCTTTTCTCTTCAATGTGCTGTTCTAATATATACTCTGGAATTCACAACAGTAAACTTTTTATAAAATCAGCAAAGGAACATATATTATTTATAAACCTGAGTATTTTTGCTAAAACCAGCCTTGCATTCGTTATCTATCATGCTTACAGCTATAATAATATACCTTTTGTCAAGTGTCTGGAATGTATTGTATGTATTATATTTATATCCYATATAACATTATCTATACTCACAAGTGTGTATTCTTAAATGTGATATATTCAGTTTCAATATTGTAAGCATGCAAGCATAATAATTTATGTTAAAGCCCAAATGAATACTGTCAATAAAAATTTCAGTGTCATGCAGTGGTTGTAACTTATCTTGCCAAATACCCATAGAATGCGTTGTTATTGTGCTCAGGTAAACAAGCTGAATTGAAAAACTTATGGAACTTCCCTTGAATGACCCCCCAATGTTCCAAATACTTGAATAGAATTAAAAGAGTAATTTTCATGTTTTTATTTCTTCCCTGTTCCACTTGTTCCAGTCTAGTGAAAAGTCAGGGAAAAATTCTTCAAGTATTTCCGTAGCCACGATGCAAAAGTGGTGGTTTAGAATAACATCCAATAAATATTTTAGATTGCTATTGAATCAGAATGATATCTGAACTCCGTGAAAAGCACCATAGTGTTAACTTCTATGCACACGATGACTTGTAGACTGCAGATGAGTACAGATATTTTACTTACTTTTTTTCTGAAGTCAACAGCGCTAAAAGTGTTGATAAAGGGAAAAATCATTTAACAGCTCTGTTCCTGTACTTCAAGTTCTTCATACAGGTTAAAAATAAGGGCTGTTTCAATGATGTGGGTTTGATGACTTTTTAGATTAACAGTTGAACACTCATGCTCTAAAATGGTATGGTGAAAAGCGCAATRAAATGCTGAAGTATTAAGAAATTTTGAGTCATTTAAAGAGTAATAGGCTGAAATCACACTATCACATGTGGCAATTATATCTAGAGATTTCCTGCATTTTGCTAATAAAAAACTATCGCTGCATAACATTAGGAGTCTAATATAAATACGCTCCTTGTGTATTCATTAACTATCATATATGGAAGTGGAAATGAGAAGCTTTTAAAAAACATGACCATCTATCATTTTCTGTTAGAAACCCACAGAGATTTCTCTCCATAGTAGACATTGAGGATTAACCAATTCTTGGCCTCATGGCCCCCCAGTAAAAGTCTCCCAGGTACCAAATCAGGATGGCCAGATATTGGTCCACCTCAGAGTATGGTTTTCCAGGGGCTGTTTTCACATTGGACAAGACATATAGAACATTGTTTTTTTCTAAACTTGCAYCATCCACTTGTCTTGTATGTATCTGACTGTGCAAGAAGGGTCAATGCTTGGCGTGCACACTGAATCATGATGTCAGTGCTTAGGGCCTATTTTTAGGTGTAGGAACACCTGAACCAGCAGCTCAAATCAGCTATAGTGTGAACAGAACCATCAGCACAAAGCCCAAACTTAGGAAGGTGCCTTCTTCTCAACACCTCTGCTAAACAGAAATGAAATCTGGCCCTTAAGAGTCCTTCTTTCTCAGGTCATTCAAATTATGGGTCCACAATCCATACAGGCTGACTCAGAAAGGCACATGTGAATGATGAGGGTTGACAAAAAGACCTATCTTTAATCTGGGGAGATGTTACAAATACGCTAACAAAAGATAACTTATTTTCAGAAATAGTTGGACCCCAATAAAATACTAAAAGCTGTATTTTAAGAATAGTAGAATTATCAGAGTATATGTTCTGAAGTCAATATTTGTTTATCTTGTGCTGAAAAGCAAAACATCCCTGAGTGGCTCAACACACTCGCAATGCGTTTGTGTACGGCTGCTCTTTGTAAGTACTCCACTAATTACCTCATGATTCTGAAGTATGTTTAAGTGCAATAAAAGAGCCAATTACCAGCACAGTTGTATTATTTTGTTATGGGACACTTATTTGAAGGAGAGTGATATCCTTCTCTACTATGTGTTCTATAAGGCTAAAATTACTACTAAATTTGAAATTTTATATGATAATAATGCTTACAGTAAGAGCAAAGATACATAGACCTATTTGCAAAGTGATACATTCATTAAGTCATATCACATCTAACAACTGATTATAGACAAAAGATAAAAGAGGGCATTCTGGTTCTAAATTCAGTCCTGCTAGAAGCAGATTTCACACATACTCCAATCATCACAAAAACATGAGTTATTAATTATTGTTCATCGTAATTCTCAATGTAATCAGTGTCAATGCATTGGCACATTTTCTTTTAGCAAAATATAATTGCACACACCTCTGAAAGTGTGGAACCATCTTTGACCACATGATTTGATGTATCTAAACTAAGGCACATGTATTGAAGTGTTGGAAAAGTCAGATATCTTGCAGTTATTGTGATGCTACTGTCAGAGTTGCCTAACCCAGATTAAGGTACAGGACTGTGTGTGACTGGACAGAGTGTACAAAGATGTATCGGTATTCAAGCTTTTGTCCAACTCAAACAAACCAGGATATTTTGTGACTGTCATCACATGCACCAAACCGATACAGTCGATAAAGCCCATGGGACTAACTTTCTGTGTAGAGAYCAGGCTACATAAATTCCCCGAATTCCCCTGCCAAACCCAAACTTACTTTTTCTATATTGCTTTTCAATTTTAATCCTATTTTGAAACTAGTTCTACTCATGAGCATTGCCCATCAGAGTTCAACTGAGCATTAGTATTAGGAGCATCAATCCTATTTTTAGATTTTTGTAAAGGTTATCAATACACATTTACTGTTGCTTTGAAGAAGCATGCTGCTTTGAAAAGCATAAAAAATTGAAAACATGGTGATAGTCAAAATTATGGCAATTTCCACTTTTTATTTCACAATTCAGTTCTAAGGAACTCTTCTATTATGGTCACAGTAATTGGTGCTAGCATATAGTTCATCAATCCACCTGGTTTTGAATACCCTGCAGCAGATTTCTGTTATCTATAGAGGTGATTAAGCTGAGATTTTTCATTCTTTCTACTAAAATTTCCAGCACATATGTAAAACCAGACGCACAAACAGAAGGAAAACCAAAGGGTTTTTCTGCTGTTTGAGCCAGTTTGATTGTAATCTCTTAAAATGTTTACCAAATCTACAGAGAAAGAAGTACAAAGCTAGTTTTTGCATGCAGGAGGACCACGGGGACTTAGGCAGCTATCGAGCTCTCAGGATGAGCACTTACAGCAACGCTCCTTCCACTTCCTTCCRGATACTTTCCTAATTTCCAGTCTTCCTGTCCTGATGCCCAGGAAATTATTTTTTCACAGTGTAAAGAACTTACTCTAAAGGACTCAGATATGCACTTGGAAACACAGCTAACTGCTGAGCAATTCTCTGACTTTGGAAAGCCAGATATAACATCTTCCTTAAAGGGGATCACTCACTATATGAACAGTTCATTATTCTCCTCACAGACAAAAGTTAAACTGTAATTACCACTCCAACAGCTTCTCTACATTTTTAATGGTCTGAAGGCATAATTAACATCCATCCAGAATAAGGAAACATGGACAGTTACATAAACTGTGAAATGTTCAAATGTTGACTTTCAGCATCTAAATAAAATATGTATTATATGCCAATAAATCTTTAATGCAGGACTGTAATTTGTATTTCTCTTGGGGTGACTGAAGAAGGGCATCTAACAGTAATATTCCCTACTCAGTCAAATTGTAGGGGAAGATGTTTTAATAGACACTATGTAGGCCATTTCCTTTTTCCTACTTACACGGCCAAATCACTTCCACCAAAGGAAACTCTTTTCTGAAAGTTTAGGAGGATGGCTACAATGATAATTTTTCCCACATAATTTCTCACTAATTAAGTAGAAGTGATGGTCAGTGGAACACTTATTTTAAAACATAGCATGTTCTTATATGAAATGACCCAAATAATCCACTTTTGTGTTTTGGGGTTTTTTTATAAGTTGCCAGAGACCAGTAAAAGTTATATAGCATAACTACAATCATTGTACAGCTGTTGTTTACACTGAAGGATAGTGCATTAGAAATACATCTAATTAAACACTTCTACTTATTGAAGTGACTCTTTTTGCATAACATTTGCTTAGTTGCTCAAAAGTTAGTTGGCCTTTCATTTAGATGTTGTGAATGATTTGGCACAATGATATGTAAACTGTAACAAATAATTTTGAGGCAAAAGGTAAAAACTTTATCCAGCAGCATTGATGGATCTTCTTTGTGCAAAAGTAATACTGAAAATAGGGTATGTAGCTAGTATATATCTCAAACCTTCTATGACAAGTTAATATTTTGTTTCTTACTGCTTACAGTGAAAGGAGCTTGTGTCATGAACCACGTATTGTGTTTGCAAAAAGCCTATATAAATTGTCAGTTTATGTCTCATAGTGGCAATTACCTCCCATGCCAAATTCTCAATAATCAGATGAAGAATTTTTAAATTGCAGTATTTATCTTGTGGAAATTTTCCAAAAAAACCCCAGAAATTTCTGAATTGGATTTCTAGCTCTCTGGTGCTTTTGCTGTTCCACTTGGATTGGAGCTATTGATTCCAAATGTGAAATTATAGGGCCTGGAGACACAGGATAGCTACTTGTGAAGTTCATCACAAGGCAGGTGTTTCAGCAGTACCAGTGTCCCGCTGGTTGTTTGTCAGTGGCAGCTATTCTTGAATAAATTTAACTCTGCAAGATCATGAGAAAAGTAACAGAAGAAATTCTATGCAGCAGTTTTACTGATAGAGGAAAGGATGTCTACCTGTGGGACAGATATAATGGCAATATAACTTTTATCTTCCACTGATTTAATTTTTTTTTTAAATCAGGAACTTGTTGAATGCTCCTTTTTTGTTTTGATTACACAYCTTAAACAAATATAGTTAATTCCAGTCTTTGAGTGATTGAAGACAAATACAAAAAAAAAAGAAAAAAAAAGAAAAAAGACTTGACAGTGGACAAATTTATTAATTAAAGTCTCACTAATATTGCTCTGGACAAGATTATGTTGTTAATGTTACCATTTTACTCACCATGTATGAATGAAGAGAAAGGAAAAAGTAAGTCAGAAACACAAGAGACTGTCCTCATCATCACAAAACCTAAGGCTGAATAAGCTGCATGAGTGGTGGACAGATGAACAATAAGCAAGCAGCAAACCACAGTGAGATGGCAGAGAATTGCTTTGTTTCAGAAGGACTCCTACAACTGAATGTTCTCTTTGAGACTCATGTAAAGGATATTCATTTGTGTAATTTTAAAAATTCAAATAAAGCTTGCAAATGTGGGCTGAGTTTAGGCATCCAATCTTACTTTGTGTATGACCCCATCATACTTTGTTACAATCTCGATGCAGGCCTACAGCAYATCTGAAGTACAGGGAATGAAACAGGGAGGGTGCAAGTCATGACTTTATTCAGCTACTGTGACACATTTTCAGAACTTTGCCCATGATGATCCCATGGAATTTTGTACCATCCTACTTTTTTTTTTTCCTCATCTCTGTGCCAATGAGAAAAAGAATGAGCCTGCCTGGAACAATTGTTATAATAGCAAGAGAAAAATCTCCCAAGTATGATGGTACATTGGAAATTCAGCAAGAAGTAATCGCTATGTGTGCACATCCATATATTTGTGCATGTTACTTTGCCCCATGGACTTATATTTTATTATGCAAACCAAAACATAACTCAAATTTTAATTTCTGAATTCACTCCAGTATAACAAATTATTACAGAAACTATGTAATAGGATTTCATAAATGCTATTAGTTTTCTCTAGCCTTTTCTGCATCTGTAGCTTGTTCCCAGAATCCTCTCCTGATGAGGTCTCGTTGAGGAAATCAGGGGCAAAGAGTAACTAATTTTAAAAGTGGAAGTGATAAACAAAGGACATCATGCTCATACAGCTCTCTTCTCTAAACAATAAAATTTTATGCTAGTAATTGATGATGGTAGTATGGCAAAAGTTTACCACGTAATGAGCTTACTTTCATAGTAAATTTTTTAATTGTAGTTTATCTATATTAAAACTATGTTGTAAAGCTCCCCAGCTTGTCTACCATAAAACAACCTTCAGCAAGTGTTGCAGGACGTAATCTCTGGATAATCTTTTCTGAAGAATGCATAAAACCCCCCATCCATTTCAAGTTGTATTACCACTTCATTTATAAAATCCCACAGCCGTGTTGAACTGTAATCAACTCTACTGTGATGTGCTGCTATTAAACAAAGCTAGTACTGCCTGCTTTCTTTGCTTCACCCCTGAAGTCAATTACACCATCAGGATACTTAAGTGCAGTGCACAGTTCATCACAGCTTTCCATTCAGGTTAAAGGAGCTGCAAGACCTGAGTGTGACCAGAATGGAAATACATGGGAAAAAAACCCCCATAATTTAGCAGTGTTTCTCTGCTACAGCTAATGAAGCTGTTGCCAAGAAGTGTCATATTGCACACACTGCAGGTATATTTTGRCAGGTACCAATTTCTGGGGTGTTTCAAAATAATTTTACTTCAAATTTAAAGAGCCAACTGCAGTACAGAGAGGAATAGAAGAGGCTGAAAAGAACTGTGGAGAGAGAAAATCAAAGACTGAGAGGTCCTCCTCAGTCCGTAGAACCTGCTAAACCCTATTGGAGTACAGCTGGAGAAATGAAAAGTGTCAGGTGGGGAGAGACAGAGAAGATCTCCTACACAGTAAAGAAGACGTACTTAATTTCTAATCAGTACAATATTTATTTAGCTAGTATTGACTCTTTTAGAGCTATAATGTTTGTGAAGTCCTGGGAACACAGGGTGTATATGAAAATGTAAAAGAAAGGTTTGTTTTCATATAAAATTATTTCATAACATAAAATCCACCTGCTGCTGACAGATTATGGCACTCTTGTGGATCTGCACCTCAGCACAGTTTTTTAAACTGTGGAAAAAGAAAATGTAGCGGGAACTTTCTCTTCCAATATACTGACTGAAATCACAAGAACTGATATTTTCTGTTTATGCAGATGCTGGAAATTGAGGGAAATCTCCATCTATGTATTTCCAAAAGAATCCAGCTTAAACTGCTTATTTTCAGATTGTAGGTATACACTATGGGACTGACAGATARGGGGTTCTCCACTATTTATTAGCTCCTAAAAGTAGGCAAAATATAAAGGTACGTTAACCCATATTWTTCACTGGCACCTAGAGATGAAGTAGCACTTTGATTATATTGTGTTGCAGTTTGAAACTAGAAAAGTCAGAGACCGTGTGCCAAAACCAGCAGTGTGATGTGTCCTGCAGGGTCCTTCATTAAGGTATTGATAGAAATATGTGGAGATAATGGGTATGCAACCCCCTCGGCAGTATCAATGACTGCCCACATGCTAACTTCTGTGTTAATCACCAGTGAAGAAAGATGGATGCAAATACAGCGCTGTAGCTCCTCTTGGTAATGACAATAAGCTATTAATTAATTTTCAGATAGGAAATTATACTGGTACAAACTATCTGATAAAATAATCAAGCACAGTATCAAGAATTATATAAACTCCAGTGAAATGAAAAGAACAAAGAAAAAGCAGTATTTTTTTCCTCTCAGGAATCAAAGAACACAATATRTAGTTTTATATGATTTGTTAGTATTTTTTGTAAAGAACATGAGATGCTCTGAATTCCGCATTTTGCAAATACTTCAGTTAAACAAAAATCCCTCTTCCCTCAGCAAAAATTACTTAAGTATCTTTGCGTAATCTATGACATTATGGASAAAAGTAGTCACTCTGTTTCCACTCACACAACAACTCATTCTGTGTATGTTTGAAGCTCTGATGCCATAAATAAGCAAATGCTAATAATCACAGTGTTTCCWTAGATACAGTATAAGAGGTTGACAGCTGCATTACCTCCTCTTTGTAATGACAACATGGACTAAATACACAATTATGATGAGGGCATAAACAAATCCCCCAGAATGATTAAATTTATTTTTAACAGAAAATTTCTTACTTTTCCTTTCTGATGGTATCACTGCAGGGCAGAATTTAAATACGTCTCCATTCCTTCCCATACTTCAGATTTTTTCCCCACTTAATCTAAGCCATGTTTTTTTCTCAATTTTCAAGTAGAATTCTACTAATAACTGCTTTATGGCCTTCCTTTTTAGTTCATGAGCAGCCCCCTCCATGAAATGAAGGAGATGGGGATGCTGTGCAGCCCAGTATTCACATTAGTCATAAAGAAAGTGGGAGTATGAGAAGGATTCCAGGCACTGTGACTGGAACATCTGATGTGGGCTGGAGCATAACAGGATCCGAAACCCYGTCATGTTAATAACTGGACACCAGTTGTAGCAGCAAATCTGCATCTGAGGGACAGTGAGACTAATTTTAGTTTAAACCAAAGGAAGTTTTGTCCATCCATCCCGGGGAAATTACTACTGACAAATATTTTAATGTGCATTGCAGATCTTGATTGATAACTACAAAATATTTAAATATTCTAGGAATACCTAAATGACATTTAATAGTTTAATAGCAATTGGAAGACCTTTTTTCTTTGTTATTTTAATGATATTTTTTTTCAGCAACCAATATTTATACTTGAATAAGGAGATAAGCAAAGATTCTACCAGGCAGAATTTTTCTCACACAGATTCCTTTTAAATGCTTTAGGACTGAAGCTACTGATATGTGATTTTAAAAGTAATTCTGTCTTAATATATATTTTTTCTTGAAATATAATGTAAAACTACTCAGTATATTTGCAATCCACATAAAGTGGAAATGTTAAATCTTCCCTCAGAAGTCATTATGCACTGAACGGGTTTTTATGAACCATATGGACATTAGTCAATTATTTGAAAATTACTGAGATGTATGTTCAAAATTTCCTAATCTCTTTATTTTAAAGACCTATGTCTAGCTGTCAGAACTGATGGATTTATATCTTCTGTCTAAATGTGGAATTACATTTTATTATTCAATAACCATGAATTTTCTGCTGAATGTGAGGAAAATTGCCATGTGCAAGAATAATGTACTTCTGTATTTATGCAATATGAAAGTGATGAGAGACATCAGTTGTTTTAGTCTGTTTATAATCAGCTTCCATAGTAGTACTTCACCATTCTCACATGTTTCCTACTTAAAATATTCATTGAAACAGACACATCAGAACATGCACCTCAAGATGAACAGAAGTGTGAAAATTGAAACAAACGCTTCATATTGATGTTTTAGAAAAGAGCAAATCCTTCCAGGAGACCTAATCAGTATTAAGATCATATAAGATATGGAAATCATAATAGATGAGAATAATGGATTGAAGAAAACAGCAGAATAAAAAGCATATTTCTCTTTCAGCGTGAGCTGCAGGTAGGGAATACACTCAGATGCAGCAAATAATAACATCGATTTACATTTGTTTGGATGAACTAATGGAAATTCTGATCAAGGCAATGATATTGCCATCTTCTCTTTGACAATATAGCTTTATGTGTTTTGAGAAGGCCTGGAAAAAGGCCAATAAAAATAACTGCACATTCAGAGCCAGAGATAAACTGTAAAATCTTTGTAGTTGCATAATTAAATGGGAAAGTTTCCTTTTGTTAGACTAATTGCTGAAAAACTCATCACATGTTTTTTAACCTCTAAATTATAACAAATAAAACTGACAAACTCCTCTTTTCCTCTAGTATTCATAGCAAATGAATCCCTACAGCCATTGGGAAAAACACTTTGCAGTCAGAATCTCTGGCACAAGGAAATAAGATATCAAATAAAAGATTAAGTAACAAACAAACAAACAAACAAACAAGGTTTTGAAGATGATTATGGCTAAAAAATTAAGCAAAAGTAATTCATAGTTTGGTTGAATGACAATATGGCTAGTTTATGACATATTGTCTTCTTTTCACAAAAATACTGTAGTTCACCTAATAGTACTTAGAAAAGTTGAAAACAAAGACTGGCAAGCCAATGTGACAAGAGAATGAAGTTTACATATTACCTATCATCAGACATATTACATATCATCAGTTATTAGGTCCTTTCAACTTTTCAAGTTGTGTTTGATCAAATGTCTTGATGCAGACTAGAAAAAACTAAATCAGAAAGAACAGAAAATACTCAATTCTTTATGAAAGTTCTGACCCAATCAATTAAGCCAAATCAAGATTTTCTGCTTTAATCATGRAGCCCTTTTTTTGACCTGACCAAAGTAAATTTAGTGGAACAAACAAAAAGAGAAAGCTACACAAAATCAAGCTAAAAGAAAAAAATAAAATATACGTACAAGATATATGATTTTTGCCTTTACTAAAGCAATATTTTAATCCTAATATAGGTTTATGGGCAAAAGCTTAACTAATTCATTGGATTTACAATACAAGTGTTTCTTTGTTTCCTTTTAGTCATGGTGGAAGTGCTTGGAAGCTGTTGCGTGCATTTGCATACAATTTTCTTAAATGAAAAGCTRTAGTCTTAGAGGATAGATTGCTCTGCACTTCAAAAAAGATTATGCTGTTATACATTCACATACACATACTCACTGCACCTATTACACTGTCTCAGTGCTACGATGATTAAGAGGTTAGAGACCTCATCTGCATATATTTCTGATTTGTTTGGTACAAATGAATATTCCTCTGTGGTCTTGTCCTACACTGCAATACACCAAAACAGCATGGAAATAACTAGCAACAAGAAAGCATTGTCATTTGGACCAACCTATATTTTTCAGAATGTTTCTCTCAATGTTTACCGGACCTGAGCATTCACCAGACATTACTGAGTTTTGTCCTATCCTGTATACAATACACAGATTTTCTACCACGTATTTCAAACCTGGTAAAACATTTTGCATGAAAAACCTGTTGATGTCTTTCAGCCTACAAGCACTACTACCAGAACTAAGTATTATTAAACACTCCTACATTTTAATGACACACCTTGTTCCTATAAGGTAACCAGGAYGAAAACTCTGAGAGTTACCACAAAAGGTGGAGATTGCATTTACACATTTATACTATGACTGCCTGAAAGAAAATGAAAAAGGGATGGCAATGGACATTCCTGCATGAAAAAGACACAAAGCCAAAGAGGTAAAGAATAATGGAGAGACACAGTCATGCAAAACTATAATAAAATTAAAACCATGAAAACAATTCTACTTCTACTGTCTCAGGGTGAAAGATAATTGCAAGAACAATAGCTAGAATCAAACCAAATAGAGTCCAAATTGTATAAGAAAGTTTTCTAAAAATAACAGAAAAATCAAGTCTTAAAATAAGATCAAGGATATTTTCTTCACACTTAGAGCCAGATTCAAGTAGGCAGTAGTTTAATAGTATCAAATACTATTTATATGCAATTTGAAACCAAATATGTTTTGAGAGGGAATACATCATGTTTCCTAAAGAAAGAAGCAATATAAAAATTCCGAGATTTAAGTAACTACATTTTTACCAGAATAAAAAACATTTTGTATATTGTCTTTGAATGCATTATGTTTATTTCATTTTCTTAATCMAGTCTTCTCCCTGGACCTGTAGGAATAACAGTGCAATATTTTAGATTTCTCACATGGAAGTGTTTTAATCACACATATATTGATGATATATTAGAAATGTGATTTATGATTTCCTTAGTCTGGCATTGGAATTAGAAGGATATGGATACCATCACACACAACTAATTTATAGAATCTATGCATCATATCTTTCTGTGATATTCTCATGAACACAATTATAACACAAAAAATACCTCTTATGAATAATGTGAGGTGCTCACTCCCCCACAGAGTGTGTCCAGCAAGAGCAAATTTCTGCCCTAGCAGGGTGGCAAGACCAGTATGTGCTACAGGACACAGTCATTTAGTCTCTCCTGCTGATTCATGTAGAGGAACAAATTTTGCATTTGTTTAGAACTTTTAATCTTTTTTCCTTTGCAGCTGTGCTGCTTGGGAAGCTGTATGACCAAAGAAAACTGGTAACAAAATACAAATGAAAAATATAAATTAAAAGCAAAAATCAAATGATACATTTTAAGTATAATAACTAGAGCACTCATAAATTCATATTGTCTAACTCTCCTTTAAGAAAAGTTTTTGTTACTTGTTTGTTGGTTTGGGTTTTTTCCTTCCTTTAATTTGATAAGTATTGATAAACAGTCTCAGACCTTATTTATAATTAGATTGATTTCTACAGTTCAATAGCTCAATTTTGGACTCATCTCTTGGAGTTATCTTAATGTATTTACACTTTTTAAACCTATCTCATTTTTTTCAGCTGGAACTATGCAGATTAGACATGCCCTGGCCATAAGAATTCCCCTGAGAATTCTCTCAGCCCTGTATTTCATGAGCAGAACCCTAAGTCACTACATTTAAGCATGTTTCAGTACCCTATATTTTGAAGTATCTTGTCTCAGTAGAGACAAGTCTAAAGTGGCATGAAAATAGGATTGTCATTCAATAACATCTGGACCTGTMTGCTTTTCTTCCTCAGGTCTGTGATCACAGGACACAAAATTTAAAGGCGCTCACCCCCAACTAAGCAGAACAAAAGAAATAGAAACAGGTTATTTTTTCCAATTTCATGCTTTAGTCTCTGAAAATAAAATTGTTTGAACATAATACAAAAGTCATTGAAAACCAAACCAAAATATTTGTCTGTCATAAATGTAAAGCGAAGTCATAAATGAAAGACAGGATTTAATACAGGAAGAACAGCATATAACTTATATGGATTTAATTTCTCCACTTCAAATGTTATATTTATCAAATATCTTCTGTGCAAAAATACTAAAGTGAATCTTTTTCAATGTAACTGCAGGATGACTGTCTCTTAAATAATACTTTATTTGGAAACATATGAAAAAGAWTTAGGATTTAAGGGGGTATACACAAAATGCTCCAAACAAATATTTCTGATAATTAAAGAGAATAGAAATGTTACTGAAGGATTTTTRCACTATGAAACAGTGGAATTTTTCCAATACATAAATATCAAAAATTTTTTTACATGAACCATAATTTTTCAAGTTCTAGTCTRATTTATCTTGTGATAATTATACATTTCTCTTGGTAAATAACAGCCATGAAATTCTCCTATAAAGTAGTAACATTGCTATGTTCTTACTGGAAGCCTGCAATACTTTCAGATAATTAGTAGATGACCATAGCAACAATCAATATGTTTATCAAGCTAACAGGTTTAAAGTTAGAAAACCTCCTTCAGAAGGGAAATTTTTACCCTTAAATCGTTAGATTGATTTTTTTTTTATAGGAACAAGCTCATTAGGAAAATGTTTATATTGAAATGAGAACAACATATGAATGTGCATTCAGAAGATAACAAAAATACCCAAAAAAGTGATTGTATAAGGTGTTAAAAATAATTGCAAACTCTCTAATGAYGTTTTTCTAGGAAGTAAAACTAAAACACAAAACATAAGGAAATATGCAATGTTATATTTACAGTTCTGAGCTTTCAGAAATTAACTTTAAAAGACTGCCATCCTCAGTCTTCCAGTTTCCTTGTAGTAAACATAGTGGAATGAATGGCTCATCTATCCTTCACATTTCTTATCGATTCATTAGCATGAAATGTGAATGGTTGTGACACAGTAGCAGTTAAAGACTAATTTACAAGGACACAAACAGCTTTTATGTAGTAGAAAGACACTAACAGAATAGATGCTGGTTTGCTCAAGTCATTTCCCTATTACTGTACTTACATAAAACATGACCATACTGTACAAAATTTACATAATTGCTACAATGGGTTCCTAAGTTCAGAAAATATTTTCCCAGGTCTCTTGTCTACAATCTAAATTTCAGTATATTTTTCTTTGGCTCTCCTTGGGCAAGCTCCTTTTCTAGTAAACAAAAAAAAGTCAAACAAAAAAACCCCAATAAAACMAACAAACCAAAATAACGAGATAAAAAGTTCACCAAACTAACCTCAGACTACACAAAATGCACAAAAYGTGCAAATATAATTTCCACACTGTAAACTTAACCATACAGATATTAAAGACACAAGAGATAGAGGCAAAGGAGGAAAGTATCACCACTTTTTACTACACAACACTGTTGATCTAAGGGATCTGAAACGCTGAACAGAYAGACTATCATGACTTCTCACTGACATAGACAGAAGAAGTCACTGGAACATATTCTCATCCCTGTGCCTCTTTGAAAAAAACTAGGAAAGGAATGAGAAAAAAGATACAAATTTCATACAGATATGCTGCAGGCTGTTGAAAGAGGGAAGGGCAATGGGGGAAGAGCTGTGGTGGTACTGGCTCATTATTTCCTACCTGAAATGTCCTTCTCTCACACATCATTCATTTAAAATGGAGAAAGGTTATCAAAAACTTATTAAGGATAAACAGCAATCACTATTTTCACAAAGCCCAAACATCTCCGATAATACTTTGTAAAAATTACTAGCTGCTCTTTCATTTCTTAAAAGAAAAAAAAAAAGACACAAAAGTCCCTTTTTTGTGATTGTTAAGAGTATTTTCCTTTTGAGCAGGTTCATAACCATGAGTTTAATTCTACTCAAAGGGATATACTGAGTCCTGTTCACATTTTTKCCCCGTAATTAAAAGCAACAACCAAACAGCATAGCATTATCCCATGAAAAGAAGGATCTACAAAGGGACCAATCCTCTCCTAACTATAAAAACTATACAACCCTAATTAAAAAAATACATGGTAAAACTCAAAATGATGTGTACATTCACACATTTACAGTAGACTGAAAAAAATCAGACTTTGTCCAACCATCCAAAGATCTTTGAAGCTTCTCTTTGTTTAGCAGAGATTTGTATACTTTGATTGAATTTAATGGAATAATATTTCCTAGATAATTGGCAATGTGAGGATAACAAGGTGTGAACTGAGAGGAAAATGAAACTTCCTATCAGGCCCAAGTCATAAAAAGCRAAAGCAGTTCTTTATGGTGCTGAATGCACAGGAAAGGCTCCCAGGGTCCACTCTCCAAGCACAGAGCAGGGAGAAAGCTACATTTGTTTATGTTCCCTGACATTAAAGAGGATCAAAAGAAGGGCATGAGACATCTGTGAAAGCATACGGAGTTGGCAGGAGGGCAGCAGCACACCAACATGTATGTCTGCAAGGCTGGAAGGCAGCAAATCAAGCACTGTTTGTGGGGCATTGCAYAGAGCACCGAGAGCTGGGGACAGGYGGGACTRGGAAGGCAGCGGTGGGGTGTGGGATACCCACAGGTGGTCAAAACCACTGTGAGATGCTGTGAAAGAGAAGTTCAGGGGGGATGTAGGGATGAAGGGGAGAGAACGGGCAGCCTAAGAAAGGGAAAAGGAGGGATAAGTCTAAAAGTGACAGTTCTGATCCACAGACAGGTTTAGTGCTGCCTGTTTGCACAACCCCCAGCTATAAATGATTAAACAGCATGGCAGCACTGGGTAGTCACCAGTATTTTCTCCATGTTGGATCTCAGTGCAGAGCTGTCACTGCAACACTTTTAGCCCTTTTAGCACTTTTGCAGAATCAGAAAATGGATTAATAGCTCATATTCAAAACAGAACCAGATATTTTTTTACCCTATGACCGGGGAACTTCACAAATCAATACTCCCTTACACGCATGAGGTGTTTTCACTTTGTAGGTAAAGACCAAGGTGCAGAAACTTTAGTTCATGTACTCAAGGTGATACAGGATGCCTTTGGTAATACTGGAAAGTGAGATATGTCACATGGCTAGGCTAGTGTCCTAACAAACCTTCAGAAAAAATGCAGCACAAATTCAGTTAAGTGCTCACTTACATACTTGTGGTTTTCCCTCCACGATACTGAGATATACAGTGTATTTTATTTAAGTCATAATGCCTTGTAAAGTATGCATAAATACAAATCTTAAATGGAAATTTGTCAAGCAAATTTTGAGRTATGAAGAATAAAAATAAAAGGAAAAAAATAAAGATTTACTCTTATGCTTGCACTTATGCTGACCTTATCGTTTTTACATCAGAAAAAATCAGTAACTAGGAATTTTCTGACAACATATTTTATWATGAAGCCTCTGTTGGAAAACACTTTTCCTATCGAATGTCTGGTAATGAGCTCTGCAGCCAGAAACAAGCACAAATTTGGCACCAACCAAAGATATCAGACATGCTGTTTGGACTCCCAGTATTACATCAGCAGATGATTAAAAAAAAAAAAAAAAAAACAAAACAACAAACCAAAACCAAAACAGAAACCAAAAAAAGACAGCATTACAAACTAACTAAAAAATTCTGATGGGCTCCAGAATTCGTTACCATGTCCTGTCACAGAAATGGGCAGAAAAGACCTGTACCTTCCTCCAGCTGCAGGGCTGGATGCAAGCAGTGCTCTGTACCTGTGCAGTTCTCAGAACTGCTGCGAAGGAAAGGTGGACTGGGGATACAAAGTGCCATCAGCAGGCAGAACAAGATGACAGAAGGAAAAGGATCTTGCTGTCACGTTGAATCAGGATTAAACTGTGGCATACGGTAACCAACTGCACAAGAGATGTTATACCCTTTTGGCATGGACCCTGGATACAAAAGTGGAAAGGGAGAGCCTGCGTTTAGTCATTAGTCCCTGCTCTGTATCAGGGTAAGAGAACTGGGCTGGAAAACAATAACTAGCAGAAGTAGTAATATTGAAATATATATTTTAAATCACTTGTCAAAAAAACCTAAATAACTCTTTCAAAAAAAATATYAATTTCTTTCTTGTTTCAAATGAGAAAAATTTTACTATTGGATTCTCCCAGACATCCCACCTCATTAGATCTTGAAAAAGGGGATGGAAAAAAGTCGTCTTTTGCTCTGTTTTCCCCAGGGGAGTGTCCATACCAACACAGCTTTTGCAGGCAGGGCATCACTGCACCTGAGACTCTTGAAATGAGGCACAGCTGGGTGGCTGAACCCAGCTTTCAAGAAGTGGCTGGCAGAATGGATCTCAGGCTAAGGCGGGAAAGAGCAAGCGAGATGAGAAGTGAAGTAAGCTAACATTTCACTGGAAAGCCTGGTTCCTCCATTTGTCTTCTGCTTAACTGCAGCTCTACTTTCCTGTTCACTTCAGTAGTTATGGACATTCCTTTAAGAAGTAACTCCAGTCATTTTAGTGGCACTAACTTTCTAGTAAGCTTATTTCCTATGGCCTGTGTGCTGCTTTGCTTTAGCAAGTTTATAATGTAGCATAGACAAGATTCACATTCACAAAGTCATTTATTAAAAAAAAAAAAAAGGAGAAAACATCTTAGTAATGTAAAATGTCTGAGGATAAAAGAAATAAAGAAATGTAGACAAGAATATAATTAGTACTATGTGACATGTGGTGAGATTTCTGGTTTTGATCATTAGCATTCCTACAGCTTTGTCTGCCCAGGAATAATGAGGATAATGGGGTGCTTTTCTCTAACTGCAATCATAACGTATGGAAATTAAAGAAATCTCTACAGAGTCTGAACCTGAAACTATAATAATGAAAGTTCTCTTGTACCCTGGAATTAACTAATGACGCATTTTCTGAGAGGAAAAAAAAGCAGTTCCCAGCACCACGTCGAGTGTCTTGCTGATGGTGTGTAACACACTCTCCAGCTCCTACTCTTATTCTGGCCATGGAACGGGAAAAAGCACTTTGATGCACAAGGGCCTAAGGTTTTATATGGCAGTGCTTACAGTTCATATTTTCTGCCCCACAACTATTTTTTTTCCCCACGCAGATTCTGTGCAGGTCATTAGCACTAAGGGTCCCAGCTTCACAGAAAGACAGACACGAAAGCATGGACTCCCAAGGTACTACAAACCATGATATAAATGAGAGAACAGGGTTCTACTGAACCCTCTCCTTTATTCTCTGAGTTGGGATGACTCAAGAAATCCTTTCAAGATTAGGGTGAAATCACGGAAGCAACACTTGTGGCTCAGTGGCAGAAGAAAGGAGGGATTCTAATAAGACCTTGGGTTGGAGGCCTTGAAAAGAAAAGTCTGATATACAATGTAATTTTTTTATTTCTTTTGTAGGAATTACAACAGCTGTTTTTTTTTTTTTTTTTTTCCCCAGAACTGTTATCTTCCATTTATTTTAAAACACTTTTTCATTTCTGAAGTGAATTATTTTCTATAGAAAGCTTTGTAGTGGCATTTTTGGATCACTCCRTAAGAAGTAAGGCAAACATATTATGGCATTCAAGATCTATAAAATTTAATTCTCACTGGACACACAGAATGACTTCATCTGTGTATTGATAAAATTTTCTTATGAACAGCAGCAGAAATGTTAACGTTTTCTCACCAAGATTCTTAAGAAACCCATTTTTAAAAAGTCTATCTTAGCAAATACACTGGAGCTTTTTTGAAAAATAAATAAAAGAAAAAGAAACTTTAAAGCACATGGAGGTGAAAACAGTGATAAACTCCTTTTCGACAACAACAAAAGAAAATAGGTGGATTCTAAACCAGTGACATAAATAGGTTTCTTTCCTRTTTTTAACTTAACAAAGAGGAAGAATAAAAATATTGCTTTAATTCAGCACTAAATTTAAAAAGTGGGTTTTTTTAAAAAGTTTTGAGAAACTAGTTGGATGGAAAAAGTATAAGCATGGAAAGCAGACATATCGCTGAATATACTTTTTCATGTTTTTACTTTCTCATATCAATGAAATGCTTTTAAAGCCAAATRAACATCATACTTGGTCATCTAAGATTATTTTTAAATCTGAAATTTGAATATTGCCTCAATTCACGTCTATTTCACAAKAACTCTCTCACTTTTGCCACACTAAGCCATCATATAAAAAACTTATAAGCAGTAATTGGAAGAAACTTTTCAAAGAGTAAAATTAGCTTAAATAGATAACTCCTGAAGAGTATTTGAGGAAATAATCCCCTGTGCTCATACCTTTTGCACAGCTTTAGGTTTGGGCAATGGCAGAAGGGATTCCCAAATTACCCTCAGGAGCCTCAGACTTTTTTTTGAATGATCATTGCTAAGTATAAGAATTTGTGCTTAGGAAAAATCTCCAGTGCAACAGAACAGAATATGAGGCAAMACCATAAATGGTAGCAGCAAACCATGTGCTCACTGGGAACCCTGGGGAACCCTTCACTTACCTCTTTACACATGTTGCTAATTCAGCTCTGCAAAGGTTCCTCAAACTAATTGGTGTGTGGGTATTTTGATTGCAAATATGCTTGTCAGCAACCTGGATTTTAACACAGTTTCTGTTTAAATGGCTCTCAAAATAGAGCATGTAATTTGTCCATTTTTAATAACCTTCATTGAAAAAGGTCATATCAACAGTGAAAATAGTGCAAAGAGCAAGTGAAATAATGAGGTAATCCAGAAAAACCTTGTAGGGATTACAAGGCAGAAAAAACATCTGAAATAGCTCTAATGAATGACTATGTCCTTAAATGATGAGTTATGTTTTAGAGCAATGCATGATTTCAATTGACAGCTGCAATGTAAAACATGAAATAGGAGCAAATATTTATGTATACATTTATGTGTAACTGATACATAACTATATGCATACATAGTTAAATAGATAACTCAGAGCTCAATTCTGACATCCAGAGTCATCCTGATACTTTTTTTCTGATTTTACTCTCATTGTAAATCAATTTATACTATTGGATCTGACATATTAAGCATGTACCTCAAATAAGTTAATCAAATTCATTCCATTTTAGATGTCATTGCTCTAGTTTGTATTTCTATGCTTGCATCCTGAGAAGAGCTAAACGTCTCAATGTTAAGCTTTTTGAAAAGTGCAGGAAAAAATGGGATTTGAGTATGGAAAGTAAGAGAATAACAGAGTTGCTTTAACTGGACATAGTTTATGTGAAAATTGCAGAGGGCATAGATGAAATAGAATTTTCCTTACTGCTTTATTTTTAATTAGCACTTCTTATTTTTTATTCCTTGCTGTATCTTCCCTTTTCAATTTGTGGAGTATTTAGATACTAATAATTTATTTCACAAGTCTGGACACTGTGGTAGCATTTAGGCTGATCTCTTAAATTTATGGGCTGAAAAACCCCACCAGCATATTATGGAAATACTTCGTCTACAAAATATTTTTATATTGTTGTTGAAAATTCATGATATAGTATGAATTATTGGAAAGTATTGCTTGATACTGGATAATAGATAATGGAAAGCAGAGTTGGCTAAGCATTGCAACAGTGCTAATGGAAGGAAAGTTTTCCATTTAATTTCTAGCTTGATAAGGAATGGAAATAAAAATAGGGATTTTGAATATATTATAGATGAAGCAAATTTAACAGATACTAAAAGAATTTGAAGTTTTGTCTTAATTTGACCTTTCTCTTGTCTGTCTTCATGGTATTATCTTCTTGAGTAAAATAATTCACAGAAGTGCAGGAAGATTACTTTGTGCAACAAGGACTTAATCATGTAATTTTTCTGAATTGTAACTTGGTTAAAAAAGATATATAACACCGGGAAACAGAAGGAAGACAGAATGAAAGAGAAAATTAATCTTTTCTGTGAAGGCCATGTACAAACAATACAATGAATACAAAAAGTAAGGATTTGCTGCAATAACAATTCGTATTACTAGCCTGATAAGAATTCAGAAAGGTCAGAATCTTTATAGATACGATCTAAATTATCCTCTACTGATACAAAAGATGAAAATACTATTTGTCATGTTGTTTTGTCAACATTTGTAACCATTTTGAATCCTTTAGAATATGTTGTCTGAGGGATCCCAGGGTATCTTCAATGAGCCTCATTCTTTCAAAGTTGAGTGCAGAAGTGGCCAAAAAAGGGATAATGCATTATGATATRTAATTATTATTTAAATTTTAATATCAAGAAACAATTCACTTCAAGCCTTAAATCCAGCTATTTTGGATTAAATGGACAAAACCCATAACTAAAAGTAATTAACCACTACTCAACAGAAAAAAATCTTTTGTCAAGAGAGCTGAGGGGCTCTGCCAGAAGTTCTTTGCTGTATGTCCTAAAAGTGCATTGGCCTAATTTAAACTTTAAAAAGAAGCTCAAAAATTATATAAAATATCATTGCAAGTAATTCCATGTAGGGTTTTCCCATAGTGCGGAAGGGACAGAAGGGTGTTTCAGAAAGTGGTGGAATTAGCATGAGGTCAGTGGCTCTGCTGATTGAGCAGTCTGAAAATGGCTTTGCAGAGTATGGACATTAAAATTTGTCTYCTGAATTAAGTGCAGAAATGCAAAGAGCTTTAACTAAGCTGAGAACAATTCACCTTTGCTTGAACATACAAATGAAAATTCCTGAAGGCTCATGGCTTTGTCTTTAGGTGCCTAAATGTGTTAAAAATTAAATTCTGTCAGACTATTTCAGGACATCTGTCAGGAAGGTTGTGGCAGACCGTGGCATTGTGCCCAAACCCCTCACACAGCTTTGTTACCTCTGTCCAGCAGACCAAAATTCTTCTTGAAGTTATGATACTTGTACATTTTAAGAAACTGTTGAAGAAGGTAACACTTAGTAATCTAGACATGTGGGTCTTCACAGCMATATAAATATAGCTGTCTATGAGCAAATATAGAATGTTCTCCATATTCAGACTCTTGATTGACTACATGAATCAGTGCTAAAAATAGTTAATCACTTTCCACTCTTCTGCAACTGACAGACCAAATGTGACAAAGATTAGCCATCATAATGTGTTAAACATGCTCTAAAGTTCCCACTGAAATGTATGATTCAGCTGCTTTGATATGCACATTTTGCTGAAACAGCACAATTATTTATCTTCAGAAAAGTGTACAATTGAAAGAGCAAAGTCTGCTTTTGATCACCACTTTGAAATCTTCATTAGCACAATTTTATTCAGAGCTGCAGCTGCTTCTCTTTGCTGGTGGAAACTAATCAATCAAACTGCAAACTTACTTCTGAAAGACTACAAAGCAGCAGCCAAGTATCAGTATATTTTTGGTGGGGCTTTAAAGCACACTAATAAGGAACAGAATATGTAATTCTCTTTATACTAAATACACTATTCACAGCAATGACAGTTAATTAGCAAGTAAAACGCACAAGTAAATATTTGGCAAGATTACAACTTTTGAGCAAAGGAGTGTAAATGAACTACTGGGGCTAGTAACAGATGTTTCCATAATGTGTACCTGACAGGAGGGCTTTTTAAATGAGGTCAGCAACAAATTTTTTCAATTATATTTTTATTTTCATTCCAGTTAGAAAGGATTATTTAGTAACTTATCCTCTGTGATAACCTGTAATTTGTTAACTGGAAGCTTCTCTAGAGTTGTCGGTTTTTTACTCTTGTCTGCCTCGGGCTACAGGCATACTTGAGACTGCCAAACACCAGAACTGACTGGAAGGAAGTTGTGAAGAACTTTGTCTGGTTTTCCATCAGAAATGCACTAGCATGGCCAAAAATTTTAATACTAATTTTGGCTGGACAATGTTGTCTTTCATAAGAAAGATGATAACCCTTTATACAATTTTGATGAGGATTTATGAATATGTAGCAAGCCAAAAATTCTATTTTGCATACTCTTTTGCATGAAAATGTTATATAATCTCAATTAGTTCAATGCAATGGAGCAGATGCCAACCCTGGGTATATATTAATTGGTTAAAATACATATGGGACAAGTACAGATGTCTCTGTATGGCCATGTGGTGCACAGTGAAAACACACTCCAGATAGAATAGATATGCTAGATAGAATAAGGCTGGAAGTAAAGATACATCTGGGGGTGTGTCAGTAAAGACACACACTGCATTGCCAGAAAAGGAAATGATAAATTATTCATGGGGGAAAGTATTGTAATTTTTGAATAATTAGGAGGGGCAGAATTAGCTTGCTCAGGCAGGGCTCCCTTAACTCTTGTGCAACACTCAATAAAAACTATTTTGCCAATAGAAGGGCAAACATGGCCACAGAGACAACTTGGTTTGATATAAATCCCGAGATGCACAAAGCTGAGCACAGAACAAGCTTACATGGGCCTGAGAGGTGTCCCTCAACCACCCGGGGCCCTGCAGGGAAAAAGGCCTGTGGGATCCACCCTGGTTCCAGGATATCCTGCTTGGCATGCCACTGCATTACAGCTGCCCATTTCATCTGGGCATCTCAGCCTTGTGACTCTATACAGACATTGCTCTGAAGCAATGAAAAACAGCAATAGGAAGGAAACTTTACAATGCTAACAAAGTATGAAACATAGTAGATAATCAGTGCAAAACCATTGCTGCATGGAGACCATGTATATGGTTCTTTGTTTTACTTACATGCATTCAAAATAGGTGCAAAAGGACTGAAGACAGCAGAGATATGACATATTCTTTTTTCTAGAGCATCTTTAAAGATGCAAAAGTAGCTGGTATATAAATTCATAATTTTTAGCCTGGTGACTGAAGAGTTGCAGTGATTTTAGCAAAATCCTTAACATTCTGCAATCATTAATTAGTTGACAGTGTCAATGCACTGTGAAATCATGCAAAATGACAATAAATTATTTTTTAGATCTTCAGGACAAAAACCTTGTGTATCCTTGACTCTATTCTCTGAAAACAAACTGTCAACTGATGAGATTTTCCTTATGGTAATCTCTTTTATGGTACCAAACCCACAAAGTGGTTGTTTTTTGTGGTATTTTTTTCTCAGCTTCAACAAAGAAGCCGTAATAAATTACCTGAACTTAAAAACTCTGGTTGTCTCGTATTAGGAAGTTACAAGCCACTGAAAAATGCCTTTCAAAAAGGAAACAGTCAACATGAAATTCAAAAATATTTTCTGAGAAGAACATATGCAAGTGAATAATCCTTGTTCTGATATGAAATTTGGCAAGCCTCTGGGATAAGTAAATGCTATGTGAATGAAKAAAAATTTGTAGCTTCTCAAAGAGTGATTTTTGTTAATATAATAGGTATATGAGCAGAGGTAAAGTCCTCTCTTTTATTTCCCGCTCYAAGATTGTTTTCGAACAGTTATTTCACTCTGCCATAGACAATCTAATAAAAGAAGATATATTTTTCTTCAGACACTATTAAAATAGCCTGTATAATTTTTTAAAAGCAATTTGCAACAGACATTTTATTGCTCCAGAATTTTCATAGATGTCAGCTACTACAAAATAATGGGCACATTACCCACAAACACAGGCTGCAGAAATACAGTTTTTCCATAAATTCTGATCTCATTCTGTCATTCAGAAAGAATTCCCATTTTTCTAATATGTAGAAATCTTCAAAGTTAGCACAACATATACACCTGTGATCAGAAGATGTGTTAATTTAAATGGACAGCAAGAGGTCCAGCAGACTTTGACCGTTTCACTGATATTCCTTTGAGGATAACACAAGTAATGAATGGGTGGTGATTTAATTAAAAAAAAGAACTCTGCCTGGTTATGCATGATTAAGTTCACAGACCAATAAAGATTAACACTTAACATTTGCTTGTTTTAACAATGCTCCATGGGCCTGTAGAACGGCATGAGGAGAGTGTTTTCCCATGTAAAAGCCTACAGTATTGCAGTGGTGGATCCAGAATGACTGAAAATGGCTGATCTGTAGAGAAGATTTTTAGGTGAAAAGTAATCACAGGCATTAGAAATCAGTTTAAGACGTTCAAATGAGAAAACCTAAACCAAAACAAAACCTGCCAGGCTTCTAGTTTCATCCTTCCCCCAATGCCTCTCACCACYAAAGTTACGGCGCACATAACTGTGTTAACAGGGTAGGTACGGGTTTTGAATATTTCCTATTTCTGTGCGATTTCATATGTACGCTAGCAAGTCTGGATAAAGAAATGAAACTCCCTTTTTTCCATGTATTTTCAGTACACACGTAACTCAGAGAGCAATTAGATTTTCCCTAGTGCTGGAAATTAGTTAACAGAATTATCCTGGTTTAGTTTTTTACACATATATATGAATAAGTAACTCTGTCCTTAACACATATAAATAAAAAAGAAAGAAAGACATTCCCGCAGGTGAAATTTAAGTGTTATTAACCTCATGAAACACAACATTGACACAGAATTCTAAAGCTGTAGCAAAAAGCCCTAAAGTTAATGCAGCATTTGTGCCCTTCAGCTTTGGAGATATAAAAATTAAGAAAAGAACTAGTGTAACCAGCTGATTTTCTTCTGGAGTTCCTACCATGTTAACATCCTATCATCCTAGCACTGGTATAACATTTAGATGTGATGAAATCCTTGTAGAGATTCTTATCTGCCTTTTGTAAATATTGCAGGACTTAGCCACCAGATTTTTTTCAATTGCCATCACAAAAAATGGTCCATAAGACTCCTCAAGCATATTAAAACAAGTTTGGAAAAAGCCCTTAAGGATCCAAGCTTGATAAAACCACACATAAGCATTGATGAAATGGGGGTGGTGAGGAGGGGCAGGAAGGGAACTGRACCAAGAATAAAGCAAGTTTTGATAGAGACCTTAGAATAACAAAGATTTCATCAGAGTTCCCACTCCCTCATGAGAAGAAACTSTACAGCAAGAGCAGACTAAAGTTTTGCTGATGTGGCAGGAAATTCAGGAAGATATTTTGCTGAAACAGAACCAGTAATTGTGACAGGAAAGCTGACAAGCCCAGTTACACTAAGAGCCTCCTTCTMTCTTGTATGTTGAGACAAAGAGAGGAACTATCACCTTTCAAATTAACTAGTAAATATTAAAGTTGCAACATTAAAACAGAAGTTTCACTTCTCCAGCTTTGACTTATTTACAAATAGAAAAATGTATAAATTGGTGCAAAGCTGCCTATAAAGGTTTAAATGTGTATAAGAGTACAAGCACTAAGTACARTGATTTTCTATTTTCTTTTCTCTCTGGTTTTGGGATGTAAAATGGCTGCTATAATTTTAATTTACTCTAAAATRTGTTGTTCAAAAGAATATGTCACTTATTTCGATAGAGCCCAAACAAATTTCTGAAAGCATAAATTATTCATTACCCATCTGAAATCAATTTTAAAAAACCCAAACTCCTCCCTATAAAATAACTAACACAGTTGACTGATGTGTATCTCCAGAGGATATCTTTCTGTGGATTAATTTAAGAACTATTCCTATGATGAGGGAAGATGGCTTGTTCATGTATATACAGATTTTACATACTCAACAAGGTAATTTTCTCTTGTAGCTTGCCCTTCCCCTGGGAATATTRAAGCTGATGAGAAAAAAATGCTGTGGAAAAAGAAATCCCTGCTTGGAAAATGAAAGTTTCACTGCCTGCAATATTTAACAACTGCAGAAGGCACAACCCTAAATGCTCCAACCAAAGTAACTGTTCCTATAGATGTTTTGAATCTTGCATTCCTTTAAATGTCTCCTGACTTCAATATCTAGTTCAACTCAGTGTTCAGAAAGGTGGTCAGACAAACAAGCTGACATGTTGTGTATGAGATCCCATGGAGTTGTATTGACTTAGTATCTTACAAAAAGTTATACTTTTGTCTTCCTCTCAGCTTCTAAGGAGGCTATAGGAACTTAATAACCTGAAAAACACTTGTTCAAGTCAACCAAGCTGTGATTGCATCGACGTTTTTGGAAAGATTAGGAAACACCTTCTATGGTGATGGCCTAGGATGGTTATGGCTACACCTGTCCTCTGACATCTTGAGGATAAGTTGAGGGCTTTCCTTCTTGATTCTGCACTAGTAGAGGCTACTCAGGTACCAACAGCCCAGGCCTGGTCAAGACTTCAGACCTTCTCACATAAAAGTCTTGAGCAGTTTGTGCCATGAGTCTTGATTAACCCAGCTCAGGTACAAAAGCACCCATCTAGAAGAAGAGCCAGAACTAGCACAAAATGCAAAAGGCCACCTGCCTAGCAACCATAAGAACACATTATCCCTCCTTGTGCATGCTTTCTCCCAGATGAACTGAGAGATCAGCTCAATCTATCTGCTCTGATCTCTAAAGCTATCTGCAGCAGCTGCCTTCCCCTGGCAGGCATCATCTCTCCCCTGGTAATCTTCTGCAGCATTCTCCCCTGCAATCAAACTGCTGACCCACACAAAGCCCCATGAGTGCAGGGGACAACTTTTGTATTTCAGAGAGTGGAGAATGACATTTCTGTTCCTAAGGTACAAGGAGGACACCGATTAGCACAACTTCCAGAACTGAAAATTTGGTATTTCCAAAAATGCAGCAGTCCTTTCAAAAATTTTTCATAGAATGAAACTCAGACTCATCTTCCCTGACACAAATGATCAAACAATGAACTAATAAAGCTAATTTTATAGGTGAAAGATATTTCTAATATAAATCCAGACAGCAGAACTTTGCATGATATAATCTGACCTCTTGCACAATACAGGGCTGAAGATTTCACTGTGTTTCTTTCCACTTGAAATAAAATTGTCTACTCCACATATTAAAAAAATCAAAGCTTCATTTAAATGTTATTAAAGAAACCCGCCCCCCCAAATCTAATTTTTATTGTTTTCGGTCAAAAATTCTCACATATCCAGGAATTCAATGCTTTGAGAGAGCTTAGATTCACTTTATTCCCCATGACACTACTCTTACGTAAAATACTCTATGACAATTAAGAGAAGTATTAAAAAATGRTTACTTTGTAAAATAAATTTTGTATATGCTAGACTTCTAATCTACACCCATTCTGAACTGGAGGTTCAGAAATCATGTGGAAACAATACTAAGTTAGTGGTAACAGAAGTTTGCTTATTTACCATAATTTTTAATTCTGTGTGCCAGTACAAATGTAATGACCCAGACATTTAAAACGAGGTACAACCAGCAAATTCAAAAACATTTTAATTAAAAAACACCACGGTGAGAAGTATGCCTGTCTTAACTAAAAAAATTTAATTATAAACMAAATGTTGTAGTGAATGACTAGATACGAATATGTTAAGCTCCCAAAAAACACTTACATCCACCCATTCCTCTCCAGCTCCCCAGTTTTTAGACTCAAAAGTGCGTTGTTCTATTAGATTATCACCAGAAGCTTTAGCTTTTTTCAGTGAAAAACTTCAAGCCATTAGAGAAGACAGAGCTGCAATAACAGTGGCAGTTTTCATCCTTCTGTGCCTTTCCTCATGGCAGAAAGCCCTGTATTTCCCTGCCTCAGTCCGAGGAAATTCCTCCACCGCCTGAGTGAGGAGATGTCCTGCTTCCCACAGCCCCACGCTGTGCTGGTGGCTGGGGCTTGGCTCCTTCCTGAGCCCAGTCTTCAGCAAGGACCTCGGCAAAGCCACCAGCAGCTCTCCAGATTTTTTATACAGAAGTGAAAATACGCACCCATGCATTGTCACTTACTGGATAAATAAAAAGTCTAACCTTGTATTTCACGCTGGTCTTTTAGCCTGACTTTTTTGTAAATATCATGGTACTGAGAATTGAAGCAAATCTTTCATCTTCTCTATTTTTCTGTAGATAAAACTTTCTAGATTTTCATTGTGACAAATGAAAATTATGGAAACATTTATTCAAGAAAAGAAGCCTTACAACCATAGTATCTTTATTTATATTGATCCTGTGTTCTTGTACAAACGCATTAACCATAAACACAAATGGGCCCTGTTTTAATGACTAACTGAAGATGTTTTTTGTTATAATATCCCTGTTTCCCTTTTGAAGAGTTTCATGAGTCGTTAAATCAGTCAACAGTGCACATACAATAGAATGTCAAGTAAAACGAAATAATTTAAAAGACATTTAGTTTTATTAATAATAGCAACAACAACAGAAAACTCACTATAAGTGCTGACTTCTCATTAAAAAATTGATTTTATCTCTATGCTGATTTTTATAATTTTTCCTGCGCATTGCATAATCACATCCCCATGTCGACAGAAGATGCTGTTCTGATTGTTGGCCCATTTACAATCCACAGTACACTAAAATGTACTCAAATCATAACTAATAAGGATGAAATTTTTACACAAATTCAGAAATAGAGTGCAAATCTGAGAATATTTTTATTTAATTCCTTAGACAATAAAGCCACACAGTATGATTCAATTTAAGTACTAGCAAATRGGATGTAATAAAGACTGCAAATGCAAACGGTTTAGATTAATGTAAAGCCAAGAGTGTTGGTTATGCAATTATCTTTTGCAATCAACTGTCACTTTCGTTTCATTTGAGATAAGTAAAACATCTAATAACTTTAATTTCCATACAGAATTTTGGGAGAAAAGAGGCAAGCACAAAGACACATAGCAAAATACAGAGATAAAACTGTTGTATCAATGGCAGTGGTTATTTCTTTTGTCAAAAATTCTGGCAATATTTGGCATTCCAAATATTGATACTAATATATGAATATTAGATGCCAGTAGGTTGTTTCCTTAATAACATATATATTTTAAATTTGAAAAGGAAAAAAGATTAAAGTAGCTACTACATATTCAGAGGGATACCCTTCTAAAGAGTGTTAGTGCTAAAAGCCAACTCTCTGATTAGTACTATATACAACTATTTGAGGGTCCTTGCAGAATTTTCTGGAGAATACTTTAAAAGCTCCTTGTGATTTTGTAATTAATTCTTCATGTAATTCCTATAAGTCATTCTTTTGTATAAAAACCAAGAATTTGGCAAGCATACCGTGATGTAAAAATATAAGAGAAGTGAGTCCTAGTAGGAATTTTGGCAGAGGCCTAAGTGAAATATGGGCTTGGGGAAAATTTGCAGTGTAATAGATAAGACCAGAGAGAGATTCAGTGAAGACTAAAGCCATTTTTATGTGTAAGGAAGTGCTTGCAATTAATGCAGCCTTGAAGAAATGTGTGTTAAATAGAAGCATACTCGTCTAAATTAGCTTAGGAAAAATGTTTTGTATGCAGGGGATGACTTGGGAGAAAGTGTGCTGTACTTCCAAACTGATGCTGTGCCTGGAATTCAGAAAGGGGGATAAATGATACTATGGGAGTTAATTTAAGTGAATTTTCAACTGTTTCTCGTGAAAGTATCTTAAAAAAAATAAAAAAATGAAGTGTTATATATGACAATTACATTTGGCAGACAATTGGTGTTGGAATGGGTTCATTTATAATAGATTAATTCCTGTTTAAATGGTAAATGGAGACATTTGTGTAAATCATGGCTTTCTTTAAACTTTTTTTTTTTTTTTTTGATAGAAAAGTCTGCATTTATCTGGATGGGAATTCTCAATGTGCTGGTACATATATGAGATATAAGCAAAAACTCCATAGCCATTTTCAGTCTGCATAGTTTGTCTACATTTTGGTAGATCAGTAACATCAAAGAAAATCTTAGGAACATTTTCACAGAAATTTAGATATTTTCACAGAATCATAGAATCACAGAATGGTTTGGGTTGGAAGGAACCTTAAAGATCATCTCGTTCCAACCCCACTGCTGTGGGCAGGGACACCTTTCGCTAGACCAGGTTACTCAGAGCCCCATCCAGCTTGGCCTTGAACACTTCCAGGAATGGAGCATCCACAGCTTCTCTGGGCAACCAGTGCCAGTGTCTCCCCTCCCTCACAGTAAAGAATTTATTCCTAATATCTCATATAAACCCACTCTCTTTCACCTTGAAGTCATTCCCCTTGTCCTGTCACTCCAGGCCCTTGCAAAAAGTCTCTCTCCATCTTTCTTGTAGACTCCCTTCAGATACTGGAAGGCCAAAATTAGGTCACCCCAAAGCCTTCTCTTTTCCAGGCTGAAGAATCCAAATTCTCTCACGGGAAAGGTGCTCCATACTTCTAATTTTCTTGGTGGCCCTCCTCCTACATGCATTTACATTGCATGTATTTACATGCATTTTCCCTGTTGCATTTGCACCATCATTAAARTAATCAAAGTGTAGTTTATATATTAATGCAGCAGAACAAAAATAACAGGAGCAGTAATTACAATCAGTCCTATTCTGATCCCATAGATCTATCAGTGATCATTTACAGCTTTTACAGCTGATGTGCATTAACATGTGCAATGTAATGTGAGAATTGTTATTTATTGGTTGGAAGACTACTAAAGCTCACAGATCCTCAAGGTTTTCTTTTAAGCTTTTTCTCATCAGTGCAGCATTTAAACTTCCTAGGTGACATTTCGAAGTCCTTTTTTGGTTTTCTTGGACTAAAATGCTTTGGAAACTTTTGTCATAATTCTGCATGGTGTCCCAGATTTCTAGGTAACTGCTTGATGAGATACAGTTCAATGACCTTAGCATAAAAACAGTAACGGCAATTTATTTTGCAATGGAGCAGATCAGTGTCTCTTCTTCTTCACACCTCTACAAACCATAAAGAGTTATGAAAAATTTTACAGTACTGGAGTCTAAATATAGAAATCTAATTTGAAGTTTGTATTTACATGACACATTTAGTTCAGTGCGTGCTTAGTGAATTATCAATGTATGATTTTCTATTTTATATTCAGAAAACAAGCAAATAACTTTACTATGATATAATTTTGCATAGCTTTACATTTCATCAAAATAAACTAAATAAGTGTAATTCACTGTATTTATTGTGTAATAATATAGCAGTGATATAAGTTTGTTTAAAAAAATACCAAATTTAAGGACTAATTTGAGGAAAAAAAAGCAGAGACTAATACACACAAATTGTTACACAATGAAAAAACAGAATAAATAGAAACAGAAYGAGTTTTTTATAAATAACAGCTTTTTAAATGTGAGATGCAGATGATTGATAGCTGAAAAATGTAGAAATATCCCTCTATAACATGTGAAACACAGTTTTAGAGAAAATTTCCTCTGATCCCACTCCTTTAATTGTAATGTATTGGAACTGCAGAACATGTTAATTAGTGCCCACAGTTCACTGCAAACATAACATTTTTGTAAATTAAAAAAAATGGGGAAAGCTTTAATGTTATTTTGAAAATTTTTCACTTCAGCCATATTCATTAAAGCTTTTTTGTGCATACTGGATTATATAGGCAAACAGCAAATAAATAAGTAATACTGATCTAAAAGCCAGCATATAATACCTGAAATCACTTTCCCTTATTTCCAGAGAGACTCTTTTACTGTACTGTCTAAATCTTCCCTCCATCTCAGCCAAACCCCTGAGGTTAATTCAGCAGTTATTTTGAAGCTGATAGTGTATTCTGCTCTGGGTTTACAGGTCATGAATAGTCCATTGTGTTGAACAAGAAGAAAAATGGAGATTTATCAAGTGTGATAGTTTGAGATGGCACTGATTGCCAGTCCCATAAGCACTGCACTGAAGGCATGACTGTTATAACTCTCACAAAATCATCTCCCCAAACCAAATAGTTATCTGAATACATAAATTAAACTACTGGACTGATGCAGACAAGTTTAAGACAAGCCATATATGAGAAAAAAGGGCAAAACCTTTAAATTTTTAAAAGAAAACATCTGAAATAATCCCAGTATACAATATTCTGTTGACAAGCAGGATTTCTCCCCTTCTATCCAGCTCCCTTTCCCAGCAGCCTTGCCTGGGGCTTTCACCACACTCCTATTCAGAGTGGCAGTGACTGTCCACAGCTCCCATCAGACCTGTATCAGATTGTCAGTGATTTTAGCATTTTAAATTATTCTGCTTTAAATTCATTGCAATACTTTTGCTGAACAATGCATGGATGGGTTCCATGCACTCTAGTGTTCTAGTTGAAAATATGAGCAGGAATAAACATATTAAACAGGAAAATGGTATTTGAAAGCATTATTTCAAAACAGTGAAATGTTTCCAAAAGATACTGAAAGATGCTATTTGATGCAAAGTTATGTCTTCCAGTGAATGTTGAGACATCAAGTTTTAAAATGTAATTATTTGCACTGGCTTAATCATTCTATATCCTTGTTTTCACTATCTCTGACTATTATTAGCACTAAATATCACCAAAATATTATTATTTGAGAGAGCTTATTTAAAATAAATCAAATAATCTTAGTTTGTCATTTGGAGAATAGTGTGGACTAGATTTTGTTTGTTAATATTGACTATATATAATAAATAATTTACGCCAAAATTCAAATGTGTCTTGCTCTTATCTCATTACAAGATGTATCGTTACAGAAGTGACTGCTTATAACTTGTTCCAAATTGAATCTATGCAGCAAATGATAATCTCTGACATCTCAAGAATCACAATATGTTAGAGGCATGCAACAAAAACTTTTCTTGCTGAAATTTCTGAAGACTGTTGAGCCAGTTGCCACTTTAACCTGGATTCTTGGCAAGTGCTGTGCATCAGTTCATAGGAAAATCACAAAAGCAATGATAACTGTCTTTTACAAATAAGTATTTTTGAAGATTATTAAATGTTTGTACTTAATTTCAGCTATTTAACTGTAATTGTACTCATAAGGTATGAAAACTACAAACGTAGCTTTGCAAAAATGGAAGGAAAATTCAAATGTACCTTTTAAGACTATCCTTTAAGATTATCGAAACTATTCTTCAAACTTTATGAACCTGGATAAGTTTTTTTTGCAGTTTCCTGACTGAGTTAAATAAAGCACTCAGCCAAGAGCAGATGTGTAATTCTGCAATGGAAGGGGGGGCAGGGGAACTGAGAACTAACATTATTTACTTGGTTTTCTCGTTCATAGTCTGAAGAATAAAGTCTTTCATTGACTGCAGTACTCATGACTCCCTCAGAATTTTCAAGGCTCATTATTTAACAAATGATTTAGTAAGTTATTTGTACATTAGGCTGTACAATACATTCAAAATGCAAGGATGGAAGAAACTAAATATTTTATAAGATAGAAAAATTTCTAAGTAACTTAAATTCCAATGTGATTTCATGAAAATTTGCTTGTATGTGTATATTTAGGAATAGGTATCCAGAGATAAAGCCATCCTCATTAAAAAGTCACCAAAAATCTGCATATATTGCAAATTTTATTCTTGATACAGTAACTTACTGAAATATTTTACGGAAATTGTTCTAGAAAAAAAAATAGCATCCTTGCCTTAAGTATGCCTTAGGAACATTAAAAATGTAACTTTAAAGCCTCCATTCAGGGTTACAATAGTTCATCCACCAGCAGATGTTTTCTCTTTGACAGGATGCTTATACTCCAAATACGACTGCTAGAGAGTCTGAAAGAATACACAGTGCTTTAGTGCTGAAGACTGAAACCCAAATGAAATTTATATGGGTTCATGCCCTATTTAGGAGATGTATTTTTAAAGGGGACTTGGAAATAACTAGGAAATAACTAAAAGGATCTTGAAAGACAACAACATTCACTGTGTGCCACCACTGAATAATGAATTATTCAATAGCATGATCCTCTAAAAGACCACAATATACACAGCCTGGATGAAGCCTGAGCAGGCAGGGTGTTTTAGTGCTGCCCTGTGCAGTGTGGGTGTGTGAGTATGGGAGAGAATTTGGGAGATCCCAGAAAAGGCTTGCACCAAAAGCATAATGTGTCAAATGCTAGTAGGCTTTCCGGGAAGAATTCTCCTTTCCATTTTGGTGCTTCTGATGAAAGCCAGAAAGAGACAGAATTACAAAAATTATTGGAAAGACAAAGAAGTCGATTTGAGTTTGGTTTTGGTTTTCCTGCARTGGGGGGAAGAAAACCTCCAACAAACAACCACAGACGAAACATGGAGGACTTTAAATTCCACACTATATTACTCTACCTGGGTCTGCCAGAGTAAAAATCCTTGCTGCTCCCCACACAGTTCACTGCTGGATTTTGAAGAACATCCAGGGTTGCCCTCTCCCAGGTGCCAGATTCTGCATCTGGGACACGGCGACTCTGAATGTACATACAAATGAGATGCTGGAAAGTGGTGATGTGGAAAGGGACCTGGGGGTCCTGATYGAYGGCAAGTTGAGCATGAGCCAGCAGTGCCCTGGCAGCCAGGAGGGGCAGGATCCTGGGGGCATCAGGCACAGCATCGCCAGCTGGGCAAGGGAGGGGATTGTCCTGCTCTGCTCTGCMCTGGGGTGGCCTCACCTCAAGTGCTGGGGGTAGTTTTGGGTGCCACAATAAAAAAAAAAATATTAAGCTGTTAGAGAACATCCAAAGGAGGGCAGTGAGGATGGTGAACAGTCTAAAGGAGAAGCCATACAAGGAGTGGCTGAGGGCACTTGGTCTATTCAGCCTGCATAAGAGGAGACTGAGGGGAGACCTCACTGTAGTTACATCGTCCTCATGAGGGGAAGAGGAGGGGCAGACACTGATCTCTGCTCTCAGTGACCAGTGACAGAACCCAAGGGAATGGCCTGAAGTTGTGTCGGGGGAGGTTTAGGTTGGATGTTAGAAAAAGGTTCTTCATCCAGAGGGTGGTTGGGCACTGGCACAGGCTCCTCAGGGCAGTGGTCACAGCACTGAGCCTGACAGAGTTCAAGAAACATTTAAACAATACTCTCAGGTCCATGGTGTGATTCTTAAGGTTGTGTTGTGCAGGGCCAGGAATCGGACTTGAACCTTGTGGGTCCCTTCCAACTCAGGACTTCTATTATTCTATGAGATTTTGAGGATTATAGGTTTTTTTTAGCCAGTTTTTAAGAACTGTTTTTATCAATAAGTTTACTGGGCAATGAAAAGAGAGACCTCTGTTTTTGTTGGCTAAGCTGCCTCATTAAAGAAGACAAAATATCCCATAACTGCCTTATTTTGCCACACATATATATATATATACACACACATATACATATATATATAACATTAAAGAAGGAATGAGACATACCTATTCCAGAACAGAAAATCCCTTGTGGTTATGTAGGAAGCTGAAGTCCCTGATKTGAATTTCTAACATATCTTTTAGTAATTTTCTTTCAGTAAACCTTGTCCTGCCCTTGGGGTCCCCTAGCACAGTTACTTTCCAGGGAGTACTAAACAGGAACTGAACATTTTCAGCCTTCCCCAAGTGTAATTTTCTAATCTTCTCCTTATATGTTCCAAGTTTCCACTTTATCTCRAAATATAGACGCACTCCTAGGCATTGTCTGTCCTTTATTCTTCCCCGTCTACTTTTAAAGAGCTCAGAGGAAGTGGACAGTAACACTTTCATTATCTGCCCATACTCGTGCTCCTGGGAAAGTTTTTCTGGTTTCCATTACCATTTCCTCTTCCTGTGTGGGGATTAACCCTCAGTCCCTTTTCCTAAAACATATTGCTTCCACTCTGACAAAAGAAAATGTTGCAACTTTATTATTTATTTTTTTAAATACTTGCTAACAGTGAAATCAGTAAAAAAAGGCCATGGAAAAGGCTGTAAAATAGCTCAGTTTAAACAAATTTGTACATACTATCTTTATCTATTGGAGTTGTAAAGCCTATAATAAAACATTATGGCAGGGTTGGTAAAATGCTGATATTAAATACCGTTTATGAGGAAAAAATTGTTATACAAATTGCATTTTGCCATCATCTCTTGTAAACAGCTACCTWGCTGATTCATTGGTCTTTTTGTCCAACTTTCATATCAGGAAAAAAAAATTTCAGTAATCATATGTTCTCTGAGGTGATTTCCAGAATAAATGTGCTCTGTTGAATTAAGAATCTGTTAGAAGATCAGTGGACTAGAGAGGAGGAACAGGAAATAAAGCAAGCTTGACTAAATGTGTTTGCTAAGTCAAAATCTCATGTCCTTTCTAGAAAGTTGACTGGAAAATAAGATAAGTGCACACTATAATCTCAACATATCTGTACAGCGGAGATAGTTCCATATTTTGTACACTTAAATGTGCCTCCTATAAATTATTCAAATACGTTCTTTCCACTGGAACTTTTCTAAAATATGTCTGTGTAGAAACTGAGTATTATAGACTAGATTGCAATACAGCCAGACCAAGTCAGGCAGAATTTCTGGGCCCATAAAACTGCATCAAATTGCTTTTCAGAAAGATGAGAGTCACCAGTAAAATACTAATTCTCATCCTTCCAATTCTGGTGATCAATTAGAAAAGGGTATTTCTTAGGTGATTTTTAAATTATTATTATTATTTCTTTAACAGATGGCAGAAGGCAGTTGAGACAAGCTGATAGCCTGGTACTTACCATGTCCCTGACAGATCCATGAGACCAAGGCAGACCAAGGCAGTGTACCCAGTTCAAGGAGCAGTCAAACCATTCCAAGACTGCTGTGTGCATACAGCTACACACTGCATCATGTTTGCATCAACTGTCATTATGTTCGCCAGTCATGTCCATTAGAATCTCTCCTTCCCTATGGTTCTGCTAGATACCATCCTCCAAACTTGTTTCCCTTTCTCACTCTTCATCATAACTTCTGGTTCATATTTACTGCATATTTCTTTGTTCTCAATATGTGTTTTAGTTATCCTACCTGTCACAAGAACCTTAACGAAACTTGATTTTACTACTAATTTTTCTGTAGCTTCTATGACCTTACTCTATAAAAAAACTTCCTTATTTTCACCACCGCTCCATGGCAAAGGTGCATTTTCCCAAGTCTCAGCTTTGTCTGCCCTTTCTCCTACTCTCACAACATATCCTCCTTAATGAGTTTGATTCCTTTACATTCAATTCACACACTTTCCCAGTAAGGCATTAAATTTTTTCAAGTGTAAATCCATTCTCATATACCTTTTAACACCTGCCACGTCCAATTCTGTTCATAAGGTGCTATCATTTTTTGTAGTACTACCATTATTTTTTCCTATAAACAAGATCACCCTGTTCTGTAGTTAAAAAAAAAGAACATGACATTCTCCTTTTTTTGCTTTCTCCCACTCTATTCTCATTGAGACACAGAATTATCTGCTTGTGCCATGCTTTCCTCAATCACTCTTTGTATTTTAGCACCTCTTAATGTTGATATTGGGGGAGAAAAGTTTACAGCTGTTTAAGGAACAAAAAATGTTTATATATGAAGCACACATGCAGTTAATTCCAATATTGTACATAGAATGCAACATGGAAACACAGCTCTAGCTGATAAAGTTGTATCAACTACTTTTCCTCAAATTTCGTGGTCTATGATTGAAATAACTCTGACATGACAATTGGCAGAGAATAACTCTAACAAACTCAGCGGCACACAATCACCATGAGTATTCACAACATAGTGTTGTGGTTACTGCAAGCACTACCAGACCCTTTAGGATGAGCAGTCCCAGTTTCCTGAGCTCATCTCAGCTTGCAAAGGACTGCAAGATCTCTTGGTCAGCCCTGCAAGCCCAAGGGTGCCCTGCTGTTGTGCAAAGGCTGCCAGGAGAAGGGGTTCACCTCCCTGGGACCAGTTGATGCTCACAGCCTGGCTCTGAAAGGCTCATTCTCCGCTGCTCTCCCCTTCTCTACTGCAGCTTTTGAGTGGCCTTGCCAGCTCCTCATCCTCTCTCTGCAACCTACAGCTTCATGTCCTTTCCCGAGTTTCTCCTGACAGATGGTTCACTGCTCCCAGTGAGATACCTCTTATTCTGATCCAGAGAAAATTGATCACTCAGTCCTTGGCTGCAGCTCCAGGAATGATCCATAGACAATGCATTCTGAGGTTGTTTTAGCCATGATGGTGTCATGCTATTAATGTGTAACCCAACAAATTGGTATTTATGTTCGTTCAGTAATTCAACAAACAGTGGCGGGCTTCTGTCTTGCCACAAGCAATTCTCTTTGTGCTGGGTTAACAATCTGTTTCCAGACCCTGCTCACCTCAGCATTTGCCATTTCTCCAGATATGGTCAGAAGCCTTTCCYGACATGAAAAGAGATTTAATTTTCCTTCTGCAGCTTATCATGTCAGATCTAAATTCATCTCTGTATTTCTCCTTTAGTTTTCACTCTCCTCAATTGCATCTTACTCTAAGAGCATAATAAATGTCCAGCTGTGTCAGACAATGCTGTTACTAGCTCAGAAATCTGGTTTCATCTAGCTGAGCAACATCAATGGGAAATGTTATTTAGAGACTTGCCACTTTCTGCAAACCATTCTCCCACAGAGTTGATCACCATTTGTCCCCTTTCACTTCATACAAACATGGTCAATTCACCTCCATTTTCTAAAGAAAAGGACATTCAATGTTCCCCTCCAGCAATTTTTTTTTTATCCTTTCTCTTCAATTACCATGGGCACAGCATATTACAATAGCTATCCCTAGCTGAGTTTCCATATATTTTCCAGAAACCACTAAAACAAAGTGCTTAGTACACTCTGCAGGTTATATGAAAAGAAGTGCCCCATTTTTCTTCTTTGATTTAATAAGTTCCTTAAGCTAAATTTCTTCCCCTGTCTTTCTCTTTCTTCTGCTATTTGAACCTTTCTCAAATTTCTCTTTACCTCACCTGAATCACTATTTCAGTCTATTCTAAACATAAAAATATGATCTCAAATCCTGTGGTAATTTTCTCCATGGTTACCAGAGTCCCCTTGGCCTTGTGCATTTTCCTTTTAAATTATTTCTTTCACGAAACCTCTCCACAGAAAACAAATTTCCTTTCCATTGTTACATGGCAACACATCCCAGCACTGTATTCTTGCCCAAAAATTTACCACATGTAACTTCACGACATCAATACCTGTAGTAGAAAACTACATCTCTCCTAGTATCTATTGCAGAMAAAAAGCCCAAACAAATCCAGCATTTGCACTGATCTGTTTCAGATGACTATTTTAGAAAGAATGGCTTCCTAGTTGTGTCTTATTTCAGCTATGAAAGAGTTTGAGTGGTTACCTGATAGAGTCAGGTAGCCCCATTCAGGATATCAAAGGTAAGATCTCCATTTGACTTTCAATTAATATTTTACTGTTTACAGTAAATTAATATTTTACTGTTAATTAATACTGTTAATTTTACTGTTTACAGTAAATTAAATTTCAGTTGCCTAGACCAAACTTTTTCACACTGTTCCTTCTTGCTGCCTTGCTCTTGTCACCAAAAGTCTCTATCCATCTCCCTCAATCCAGACTTTTTTCTTGGATATCAATTTCAAATCATATTTCTTACTTAAGTCATCATATCTAGGTTATCTATATCTTGACAAGTTTTATTTTTACAACCAAGACCGTTTCTATCATTTTAATCTTTATTAGCTTAGTCCTTTTTTTTAATCTCAAATGGAAAGCTATTCAAGATGCATGTGCCAAATTCATAATTCACTCTTATTACTTTGATGATACGAATTACCTCTTTTTATTTCTCCATCTAATTCTCCTCTTTATCATATCATAAATGAAAGTAGAGAAAAAAGACTTCATAGTATATCCATAATCTTATTTATCCTTCAATATCAAGGATTCACTTTGCACTTCCCACTCACAAAGTGCTAACAAAGAAATTCCTCCTCCATGTCCTCAAGAGCAGTTAACTATTTATAATTAACAATGACTTATTGTTTCCTTGTGATTGTTTATGTTTCAGTCATAATGTGTTCTTTTTCATCCTTACATTACAAGCTACTTAGGGAAAGAGCTTTTCTTCATTATACAGGCAYCTGTTAAGTGGGGTCTGCATAAGACCTTCTTCAACTGTGAAAATGGAAATATAAAATGAGAACTATATAATTAAAATATTTCTTTGATGCATAATTTTTGGGCGCATACTTTATATGACAGGAAAGTTTCACACCAAAAGGTCATGAGAAGACACGGGGATCCATTAGTTCTCTTCTTCAATGGATCTTCTGTGACCCACAGTTAAATGAATTAGCTCAATAAATTTATATATCTGAATCCTTATTATTAAACTCTCAATTGCTACCTAAAAATTACTTCAATTGAAGTAACATTAGCAAAATACAGTCCATAGGTATGCTGTGAACTGTACTGTCATATTATATCAATTACTGTGATATAAATACTAGATATTAAATATAAATATAGTCATGAGAAGTACAATTATTTTCTAAAAAAATGCAGCATTTTTACTTTCTGGTCTTCTTCTCATTCACATTGAATAAAATAATTCCAATATTCTGACAATAAAGTGAAATGTAAGTTCTTTTTGGGGTTTTTTTGGCCAATAATTRTGATGTAATTTTGAACACTAATGTAAATGGTAAATTGAGTAAAAATCATATAATTACTTGATGCATGTAATGAAATCAGAGGGAATAGCCCAGAAGGAACAAAACTACTTCAGAGTGAAGAAAGTTGTTATCATCTATGGGTTTTTCATGTCATCAGAGGGTACAGTAAGAGTGTGATATCAATAGGCTGAAATAATGGAAAATTTCAGTGTCGCACGGGAAGGTTATCTGAAATATTTGTACCAGGAATTAATCTMCCACTCTACCATAGTATGGTGCAATACATGAGATTTCCATGCAAAACCACAGAAAAGGCAAGTGAATGCACACTTAGTTCACCTCTGACCAAATTCACCCTRTTGGGGGATTGACATCAAAGAGCTGTCATATGCAGGTCAATTATTCATGTTCAGAGAGGAGTTGTATTTCTTGTAACTAGATTTAAATTCACAACTCCACTTAGTGTCAAGGCACTTAATGCAGCCTGGGAGAAAACATTCACAAGATTATCAGCCTAGACATAAATATAATGGAGGAACCATTCACAAAAGGCTGATATCACACAGCTGGTACATGAGGCACAAACACATGAGGCACATCCATGTTTCACAGCGACAGAGCAGGAGAAGGAATTTTAACTAAGAACCCCAGGTACCATTCTCAAAGGACATCTTGATGGATCTTTCTGTTTTCTAAATTTTAGTCAGCTGCTAAGAGCTAAGGAAGAGGCCACCGGTGCAAATCAGATCAATTTCTAAACTGAGGTTATATGGGACATATCATTAATGAATCAATTGATATTTTGCCCCTACAATTTTCTGAGTAGTTTGCACAACATATGCAACTGTCTCTGGAGATAGAATGTGGAGGCAGGAGGTGTATGAAACTCAAACCACAAGTCTCTCAGTTTTCAGGAAAACTGAATATAAAACCAATGATTGATTACAAATGTTTACTTGCAATTTCCAGGCTGAAACATCTTAGCATAGTAAAACAATAAGGGCATTCCTTTAAAATTACACTTCTTAGCAATCTAAGGTTGAAATTAAGAAAATTATTAATTTCATGAATTTTTTTTTCGCTGTACATATAAATTAACTTTTATCTCCATGACAGTTTGTTTTCACAGCTGGTCTTTTAACTTCTAATCCTCAATTTGGCTCCTGAACAGAATCCACACTTCAGGTTTTTTGTTTAATATTTAATCCCTTTCCTAACGCTTGTCAGAAACCAACTTTTGAACAGGAAAGCATATAGAAGTGCATTTTAATTGTTCATTAAAAGCCTTCTGTGCAGTTTTTAAGTGCTAGGAGACCAGCAAGAAAACCCTGAGYAGTCATACCTCCTTCCATGAAATTCTGGATTTGCACACAAAAATGATTTCCCAATCTTTTCTACCTCAGTTTTCAGAAACATTTGTCAAGTGTAATACTCTATATTTAAGAAAACATATAGGCAAAAAGGTTTTCTTTTCAAGTAATTAATTTATATCAAGTGTGTCTTTGTCTCTCAAGATGGATTAACGTGGGTAGAATAATGAGACATCATAAAATATGCTCAACAACTGCCATACTCAAAGCTCATAAAACAAAGAAAGATTAATCCCTAATAATTACCATTCTGTAAAAAACCTGTTGTAGTATTGCAAGAAAAAGGACTTGAAAACATAAGATTTCAAAATAAAAATTCCAAATAATTATAAAAGCATTATTATATTCTTTGTTAGTGTCAAATAGAGAATCACGAGAAATAACAATGTATGTGAACCTTATCAAATCTCACTTTTACTTATATAGAATACACCAATAAATATATACATACAAGCTACTGCATTATTACATTAATGAGCTCTTATAATAATCAATTTAGATAAGATACATGAACATCAGTTCTGTTTTGTTTCAATTTGTTAGTTCTTCCTTTCCATTATCAGTTGTCAAACTAGAGCATTAATAAAAACAGTGTTACTTTGCTCCATATGAAATATTTGAAGTATGTAACTTGTCAACATCTTTCAGATGATAAAGAGAGATACAGAAGAATCAAATATTACCGTTACTTATTTTAACAGACTTTTTTTTCTTTAAACAGCTCAAAAAAAGCTCCTTTAATTTTCATGATTCAGATTTTGTTTGAACCACAAACCGGGAATTCAAGAACGATATCCCTTTCTTTTAGCTTCAACATCTGAACAACTTAAAAAAAATATATCATGCAGAGGAAAAAAACGCATTTTAAATATATGTTCTTTCATAATTATTTTTCAGTTCTTTTGTTAAGGTTTTTGAGGTTTTGCTTGCTTGCTCATTTTGGGTCGGTTTTTTGCTTGTTCATTTGTTCATTTGTTTGGGTTCTTTTGATTTGGGGGATTTTTTTAAGTGTAGCTATTGAACAAGCATAATGCCTACAGCTTTGTTCTTTGCTCCTCCAAAGGAAGCATGAGACCTGAAACTCATTAATCATGAAGGGGCTATGCTTTACATAGTGACATTGATCATGCCAGCCCCTAATCGATCAAAAGCACAGTAGGGGCATTTAACTCAGTTTGAGGTCTAGAGAGGAAAACCATACATTATTCAGAGATGTCTGAAACTCAAGGGTCAGGAAGACAGATTGCATAAAGAACTGCAAAACTAAAGGAGTTTTAGGTTCTGACATGGATGCAATAACTTCAGAGAAGATGAAAAGTGTGGAATAACAGTAATGGAAACTTTATTTATTTACCAAAACTACTGTAGTACAAGTTTCTTATCTCAGTGAGCTAAAGATAATAATGATCTTCAGATGCAATTGACCTGTGTGAATTTAAAGTCATGACCAGAATGTGACAGATCATATATCCCCCTATGACTTCTTGAAGACAGCAATCTGGTGTTTGGAACTACTGTTTTGAAATAGATAAAGCATACCTATCTTTGCATGGCATAAACAGGGATCCCACAATATATGCTAAAAACCTTTGTGAAAATACATTTATTTTCAGCAACTCTTGATAAAAAGATTAAGAAATTGATACATGGCCCTCATGTCACAGAATTATTAGATATTTGGCTTTGTAAGATATGAAGCAGATCCAAGTTGAGAAGCATTCATAAATGCAACAGCTAAATTCCAATTCCAGTTCTATCATAGAGCTACTCAGAGATACTTTAGAAACTCAAAGAAAATAATTTTTTAAAAAATTAATACAATGCAGGCAGTCTGAAGGAGAGACATTTTGACGGACCATCATTCCAGACTGCTTATATTATAGACTTCTGGTAATCTTAAAAAGATTAATGGAAGAGGGCTGTCTCCTCTGTTTTTTTCCCTCTGTTTTCATCTTTTCATAAACCCACAGAATCGTTAAATTTGGAAAAGGCTATTAAGACTCTTGAGTCCAACTGCTAACCCAGAAATACTGTGTTCACAATTGAACCTATGTGCCACACCTACAAGTCTTTTAAACACCTCCAGGGATGGTAATTCCACCACTTCCTTGGGGAACCTGTTACAGTGCTTGATACTCCCTTTTCCATGAAGAAATTTTTTCCTAATACCCAGTCTAAACTTCCCCTGGTGAAACTTGAGACCGTTTCTTCTTGTCCTATTGCTTTCAGCTTGGGAAAAGAGACTGACCTCTGCCTTGCTACAAGTGCCTTTCAGGGAGTTGTAGAGAGTGATAAGGTCTCCTCCGAGCCCCCTTTTCTCCAGACTAAACAACCCCAGCTCCCTGAGGCAATCCTCCTAACATTTGTGCTCCAGATCCTTCCCCATCTCTGTTCCCTTCTCTGGACTTACTCCAGCACCTCAAAGCCTTTCTTGCACTGAGGGGCACAAAACTGAACACAGGATTTGAGGTGTGGCCTCACCAGTGTTGAGTACAGCCCTGGTCCTGCTGCCACACTATTGCTGATCCAGGCCAGGTGCCATTGGCCTTCCTGGCCCCCTGGGCACACCTGGCTCATGTTCAGCCACTGTTGACCACCACTCCCAAGTCCTTGTCCTTTGGGCAGTTTTWCAGCCATTCTCCCTCCAAACCTGGAGCATTGCCTGGAGTTGTTGAGACCCAAGTACAGGATCCAGCATTTGACCTTTCTGAAGCTCATGCAATTTGCCTTGGTCCATCGATCCTGTCCCAATCCCTCTGCAGAGCCTTCCTGCACACCAGCAGATCAACACTCCTGCCCAACTTGTTATCTGCGAGCTGACTGAGGGTACCCTGCAGCCCCTCATCCAGATCATCAAAGATTCAACAGGACTGACCCCCATGCTAAATCCTAAAGAATATCAACCGCATCCATCCCCAGCTGGATGTAGCTCCATCTCCCACAAATTTCTGGGCCCAGCCATCCAGTCAGTGTTTATCTAGGAAACAGGCACCTGTGCAAGCTATGAGCAGCCAATTTCTCCAGGAGAAAGCTGTTGGAAATGGTGTCAAAGGGTTTTCTAAAGCCAGGGAAGCAATATCCATAGCCTCTCCTTTATCTACTAAGTGGATCATCTTGTCGTAGAAAGAGATCAGGTGAGTCAAGTGGGACTTGCATTAAATACCTCAGCCTCTTCTTTTTCACTGTCACTATGTTTCCCTCCACACTTAAAGGATGAAGATTCTCCTTAACCTTCCTTTGGTTGTTAATGTATTTATATAAATATTTCTACTGTCTTTTATGACAGTAGCCAAATTAACTTCCAGTTGGACTCAGCCCTTCTGATTTTATCCCTTCATAACCTCCTGACATCCTTGTAACCCTCCTGAGTGGTCTTCCCCTTCTTCCAACGGTGATAAACTCTCTTCCTTTTGTTTCCTGAATTCCAGCTGGGTTCCAGCCAAACCTTTCTGTTCAGCCAAGCCAGTCTTCTTCCCTGTTGGCTCATCTTTCAGCACATAGACACTCCTGCCGCTTGAAATTTTCCATCTTGGAGAATGTCCAGCCTTCCTGGACTCCTCTGGCCTTCAGGACTATCTCTAAAGGGACTTTATCAACCAGTCTCTTAAACAATCTTCCCTCCAGAAGTCAAAATAGCAGTTCTGCTGACCTCCCTCCTTTTTCTCACCAATCTGATTATACTGAATTGTTTTACTTCAGCATGAACAAMCATTCTGTAATTTCAGTTACTATATTCCTACATTCAATTTATTTAATTGGCTAAAATAGACAGAAATTGGCTTTTTCAACCTCCAGAGAACATTCAACTTCCAAATGACTTAGTCTGCTTTCTGAGTGGAAAATTGGTGTTGCCAGCTGACCAGTCATCTCTGATCAGGTAGCTCACAGCTAAACAAACAGCCTAGGAAGCATTCTTCAGGAAGATTTACATGAACAACAAATAACAATTCTAGATAAATCTGAAATGAAAACATGCGCATAGTAAATGTGAATGTCATAAGAACTTCTACCTATCAATTGTTATTTAGAAAAATATACTAATTGCTTCTCACTTATTTGTGTCTGTATCACTATTGTTCACTGATAAACAAGTAAAACATTATTTTCTACACATTTCAAGGTCACAAGCAGCACTTAAAAAGCACGGATAACAAATAGYGTTCTATCCTTCAAATACATAGATTGGCCTGCTATAAATATTTAATAGAAACTTCAGCTAAAAATCCTCAGGCCTTTACTTTCATCTAATTTAATTTCTAATTGCTTTGCTTCTTGTTTCAGTTTACCTGACAGATTATGATGGACTTTGTTGCCTGTTCAAAGCCCTGATCAAACCTTATCCAAGATGGTTGGACCCCTTTCTTTTCCTGTATGCAGATTTATGCATAATAAGACAAAACTTGATGCCTGCCAGCATTTTCCTATAAACCAATTGATTTATAGGAAAATAAATTGTCACATTTACAAAACCATAATATTTCAAGTGGAGTTTTTTTGGTGGTGACTGTATGAAATGCCACCCTAGGGTATTCCAAAGGTTTCATTGACAGCATCTGATAGAACTTCAATGAGAAATAGATACTTGGGTAGGCCTTTGCTTTCAGCAAGCATTTCATTTGTAAAATCAGTAAACTCTCCCCTATGAAAGTATCATCCCATATAAACTCCTCAAATTTTTAAAAAAGTGTGATTTTCAGACAGCTTTCAAAGCACATTAATACTCAGTGTTGTGGTTTCACCAAAGCTCTGAAAGTCAGCCATGGTACCTCTAGGTATCCTCTGCTCTGCCTGTGCTTTGCCACAACCAAGCACTTATTTAATGCATATCAAACAATTGCAAAAGAAAAAAAAAACAAACAAGTATAAACTCTCCTCATGGTTTGCACTTTTTTTCTCCAGTCTGTGTTTCATCATTTCTTCCAGAGTTAGAAAAGGTTCACAAGAGTTTAATATTCCCTCCATTAAAAAAGGCCTGCTATAGTAACACAATATTTGTCTTCCAGAATCTCTTGCATCTTGGATGATGTCTCTAGCATTCTTATAATGGAATTTCCATTTAAATGGATGTTATCTACATCATTAAGATAGGGAGATAGAGATGCAAATACTGAAAAAATATCATTCTCATATAAAGTATCTTTACAAGATAAATTGTTGAACACTTTACAGAGTTCAGTCAAAGCTCAACAATGTTATTATTAATTAACTAAGCTGTGCTAAAAATTTGTGACTGCTTCCCAAGACCTGGGAGAGTTTTTGAGAAGGAAAGACTCATATATATGGAATATGTGCATGATTATATCTCTTATATATATAGAATATATCCCTGATTAAGTCCAAAGTTAAGATCTTTCAGCAACTGCTCACATGAAGACAAAGATTCTCTTAATGATTACTGTCACATTAATGTATTTTACAAACCATCAATATAAGCTTCCCTCAGAGAGGGAAGACATGTTCCTTTATTCATTACTGCAGAAAGGTTAAATGAAGTGCATGACCCTTGTTTGCATGGGACTGAAGAATATGGGATGCATTTCTCCATTTATTATAGTGGGTGCCTTATAATGCATTTGTTTAAAAGATTTACTCCTTCTTTGTTTAAAAAAACAAGTTCTTCTTAAAAAAGACATTATATGATATTTTATTATTTAAAGAGATCTAGTTCAGAAAACATGAACGGCACTGAATTCATCAGTGCCTCCCTATCATCTTAAAGCAGAAGCATTAGTGCAAAGAAATATTTTTTTTTTCTGTGCCTTATCTTCAGTCTCACAGGGAGAAGACTATGGCAGACCTAATTATACTCACAATAAACTCAGAGAAAAGTGGTTCAGAGGTGAAATTTTCATTAAAACACTTATTCATATCACCATATGTTAATTCATAAACAGATGCTGAACTGTAGGATGAGGAGTTTCTAATATGTATTAACTATATTTAGTGTTAATGAGCTTTTTAAATAGTTGTCATGAGAAGCCATATACCTGGAAATTTGATAAATTCCAGTGACAGAGAGGAATAGACCCATTCAGACAGTGAGCCTTCAAACTATATTCAAAGCATGGCATTTTCCTCCACGCCGTATCCGAATTACCCATTAACCAAGATAAGTGGAAACAATCTGACACCAAATGTCATCAGCAAGATACATAAAGGTCATTAGCTTATTAACGTTACATTCAGCACTTGTGCAACATTGGATGGCGGCACTTCCATTGCATGCCACGAGAAGGGCAATGATACAGAACAATAAAACATCATTTGAGAAGACTTGCAGGTGAGTATTCAATAGCAGAAAATAGATTGACAATAATTGTCTTACATGTTCAGAAGTCAAAATTTAGAGCAAAATTTTTGGCATAAAGTTAAAAAATTTTTAGCAGTTTCTTCATGGTTATTTTGGACAGTATTTAGTGATACCTAATACTGCATGGCAACTTGTGTATTTTTTATTACCTTTGAAGTTCATCTCTAAAAGTTATTTCTCATTGACACGACTAGGACATTGCAAACTTTAGCATCTCTCTTCAAATCAAGTAATCCCTTCAGTCTAGTTGATATTGCAAAATGTGCTCCAGGCATTTTCTTTTTAGCACCATAAATGAGATAGCGTTCAGCTCTCTTGCATACTTATGCTGCATATGAAAGTGAGGAACATTTATAACTATTTCTGAAATAGGGTGACGCTAAAAGTCTAAATTTAACCTTCAGAAATGTGAAAAATGATGCATCTATTTCTATATTTTCATTCGGATTATAAGATACTTTAAAAATACAGAAGATCTGCCAATGTCTGGGTTCATGAAGAATTAAAGTGTTCTGATGTCCTTAGCTGTACATCTGTGACCAAAATCATAAATGAGATTAGGTTACCAAGGAGGCAGAAAAATAATTTTCCCCTACTCTTGGTTATTGTCAAATGCATATTAGATTACTGGAAAATATGCCATTTCTTTTAAAATAAAATAATCACTTATAAGGTTTTTTTCTCACAACCATTTACGCTCATATGATCAAATGCAATAGGCATCTAATATTAAACTCAGTCTAAGCACCTGTCTCAGTAAACATAGATTGAATTGAAAGCCAGGCATCTCAATATCATCTGGGATTTGAGTCATGGTAAACAATGAAAAAGCAAACTAAATGAGGTTCACAATATCAATGTTATTTCAGAGGAATAGAAAAAAAACAACTCAAGACTGTGAATTTTGACATACTCTGTTATTTTTTTCCACAATAGAGTTACTTTGGGGACTCTATTGTGAGCACTTATGCAGAAGCTCACGCCAAAACGTGTGGTTTCAGTGAGTGAATTATATCTTTGGGAGGAAGAACACAGGTGAATTTCAGAACAGACCTGCAGACTCAAGCTATGCAGWAAATTTTCTGTATATTCATCTGTGTTGGAGGCATACAGCTTCAATACCATTTAAAATTACAAATTACTATTCCCCACCAGCCTCCCCTACATTTACCCCTGCAAATCAGTGGTTGATATGTATGTCGTCTCTGCTGAGTTAATTTTATCTTGTATTAAAAATATAAGCTGTCTGAAAGTGCTCTATAGGGATACATAGGCATACTGCAGTATTGCTAAGGTAGTGCCCTTTAAATATAATTTTCATCAGCAGAAGCTTAAAAGACTTTGAAGCGGCTGGTGAGACAGGGAGGTGACACAACACACAACTTGCATTTTCCACAGAAGCTGCTGTAACTGTGGCACAGTTAGGGTGTACTTCCACCACTGAATGTAAGGGAAACATGCCATACCTTCCTCTGCTGGAGAGCTGAGATATCAGCTATTCTACTCTCTGCTCTCTCATTCTCTTTGAAATACTTGGGAAAGCAGTGAATCTGAAAATTATTGAACTACACATCATAAATAACTGATAAGCTATATTACAGTTTTTATTTAGCAGGAGCTTGTAACAAGAGGAGCCAATTGTGTTAATAAATATGCACACATGTATATCCAGAGAGAGAGAAAGAGGGAAAGGGAGGAAGAGAGGGAAGAATAATTTCATTTTCTACTGAAATACAGCATTCTCTGGTATAAAATGAAGCAATTAACAACAGTTCACAGAATTGCACAAGACCGGAAGTGATTATCACAGCCAATTAAAAGTCCAGMGGATAATTACATTTGGCAGACTGCAAACCCTTGCTGGAATCTGTCCAGAACACAAGTCCAGACCAGCAGCTCAGTTAGTCTGGAAGCTGCTTCCAGAGAGCAAGTGCCCAGGGTGAGTGTGCCGAACATTGGCTTTCATGCAGGCAGCTGCTTACTCACGAGCTGGCCAACAAAGCTGTCACAAGAATGGTGCAGCAAAAAGAGATTGTCAGCATCTATCAGGCAATAATTAAACCTCATCTCTGTACTTTTTTTCAGGCATGTACTTCCTTTCTGTGCATCAGCTGACTAAATAATTGTCAAATTAAAGGTGCTTCAGTCAATAGACATTTCAGCTGATTGATAATTTCAATGAAGCTTCAAAAACAACCACTGATATAACTTTATCTTTTTCCAACTGGCATCACCAAAATTCAGGAAGCTATTATATTGACAGTCAAGTTTAACTTGACATTTTCTGAATGCAACTGTCAGACATTTATTTTTTGTTATGACATTGAAATCCTATTTGTCCTGTGTATGGCTACTAATGCCGGTAAAGAATTCACCAAATAAAAAAGAAATATAAAACATTCAGGCATAACCTAAACTAAACTCTTGTGCTTTTTCTACCTCCTTTTGCATTTGCTTGCAATGACCTCAGCAGCCTCGCAGTAAATAAATGAGGCATTCATACTTCTTATCCATATCTATTCATGTTACCGTGTTTTGTTCACTGATATATTTTCAAAGATACAGAGACTGTGTGAGCCTGACAGGCACCTCTGGAGATTGCCTGGTCCAAGCCTCTGCTTAGAGCAGGGTCCATGACAGCAGGCTGCTCAAGGCCTTGCCCAGTTGAGTTTTGAATATCTCCAAGGATGGATACTCCACAGCATCTCTGGGCAACCTGTTCTTGTTTGTGATCACCCTCATAGTGAACGCTTTTTTTTTTTTTTTTTTTTTTTTTAATATTTAAGTTGAATTTCCTGTGGTTTAGTTTGTGCCTATTGCCTCTAATCTGTCTCTGGGCACCACAGAGTAGAGTCTGTCTCTATAGTCTTTACTGCTCAATCAGGTATTTATGCGCACATGTAAGTTCCTCCTGAGCCCTCTCTTCTCCAGGCTGAGGGTCCCAGCTCTCTCAGCCTCTCCTCATTTGTCAGATGCTAAAGATCCTTAATTTTTGTGGCACTTCCCTCTGCTTGCTCCAGTAAGTCATGTCTCACTTTAACTAGTAAATCCATATTTTTGAGTTAATTTTCTGAGATTTTTTTTCTAAGAAAAGAAGTACAACTTCTCTGTCACATCCATTTGAGAAGTAGCTAAAATTCAATTTTATGGTCCAAAAACAGCAGCAACACACTTAAAATACTGGCCATGAAATTTCTTATCATTGTCAGTAAAAACATCACAACATTTACTAAGGAGTTTTCTAAATAAATGTATGAACATATTTTGTATGTAACTAAGTTCTTTAATTCAGTTTCTATTTTTAGTATCCATAATTACTCATTTTACTGTGAATATCCCTTAATTTTGTAACTTATTTTCAGTTTGCTTCTCAATGGAAGACGTTCTTTTGGTACTGCTGATTTTGTATATGTTACTATATATGCAATAATTTATTCAAACCTATCTGATTCATTTTTAAAAGTTAAAAAAAAAAAGCTTTACAAAAGAAAAGGCTTAAAGGGTTTTGGGTCTCAAGGTATATCAAACTGTGACAGGTTTATGTATTTTTCTCCAATTTGTTGCTGAAGTAAAAGAATATTTGTAATGAATGATGAATGGGTTTGTCCCTGTAAAAAAATAATATCATACCTGAGAGTTTGCTAATGTATTTAAAGCTTGTATTTACTAGTTAATATATAAAACCATGAAAATTCCTATATCATTTTCTCATCGAAGTCCAAAGTTTGTTTGCATTTAATCTCAGAAGTTGCAGCATTTCCAGAAAAAAAGAAATTGACTTGAAGATGAATGAGAAAAGTAAAGGGATAGAAATGCTTCTTATAAAGTAATAGTACCAATGTATTCTAAAGTATCTAAGAACAATGTTATATTCACGTCTCTTTCACCATGTTTATCCTAAAATTATTATCAGGATTAATTACCACAAAACCATTAAGAAGTACTGTAAATGCATTTAAGAAATTAGATGGTTAATTGAATCAACTATGTGAAGATGTCTTTCTAKTTCAGGGTGGAACCAGCAGACAGTATTTTGGAAGACACAGTAGGTGGAAGGGTATGTGCTGCCCCATCTGAACCCCTCTGACCCACAATGGGAATGTATTTATGAGAAGCTGMAGAGTTGCAGAACTGGAGTAACAATGTCCAGTGCCCATTCCATGCCCTTCTGAGTGTTATCATCAATATGACAAAGCACAAGGAAAGAAAATTCCACTGAGGGATTTAGAACAGTCATCAGCCTCAGTGAGAGGTGCTGCCAACTGGACTTTCTCTCTGTGTGTGGGAGTTAAGTGAGAAAGAAGAAGAAAAAATGAAGAGTAAGGACAAATGAACACACAAGGGAAAAACAGATGAAGCATTTGAAAACTGTCACTAGGAAATTTTCTGCTAAATATTTCTATAATATTTATGGAAAATTTCTTTGCTGCAGTAAAAATTATTTCACTTGGCAAATTCAAGCACAACTGCAGAAGACTTAATGTAATGTTTCAGGAGAGCATGGAAACAGTTTAGAAATAAGCAAGAGAGCTCAGTGTTTTATGACTCTCTGGGACCTATTGCTATTATTTCCCAAGCCATCTCACCAATCACGGGCCCTTACTGGAGACTGCATGCCTCAGTGAGAGCAGGAATAGATATATTGCTCTCTATAAAAAATAACCCATTTTCTGTAGATGATGCCATCAAAAAAGAGTCACAACTTCCATCCCAAAATGACAATATAGCTCGTTTTCTTAAGCATGCATTACAATGGATCCATGTAAATATAATATTGTTGCTACATGATATATTGGATTCACTTTTGCCATCTCTGAAATTCATGTACAGTTCCACTTGGCATGACTACTTTGGTCCTATTTTCAGTCACCTGAATATTTCATCTTTCTTGTAAAGCTTGACAAAGACATAAACTGTAATCATAATGATAAATCAAGTGTTAGGAAAAATATTTAAACTATATTTAAGATAACATTATGTAATGGAAATACTTTTTAATTCATTGGACTTCTACTTAAAATAATATCATAATTTTAATTTGAACAATCAATGAGAATTGAAGCATAGGATCTTAATAATATTAAATATATTGTACACTGAACAGAATAATAGTGTCCCTCAAACCTCATTTTATTGTACTTCATACTGGAGAATGACTTTCAGCCCCAGACTACTTCTGCACTTCTGTAAAATTATCTGAGAAAGAGGACCATCTTGACGTCATTCAAACCCTAAACAGGCTCTTACCTTCAGAAAACTTACTCTTTGCTCAGCACTTTGCAGTTCAKCCAGAAGATGCTCCTCCTACTCACTTAAACAGTAAAAAGCACTGGGAGAGATCTTTTCTATTCCTTTTAATATGGAGCTAGATCCTTAAGAAATCTTATTAATCTCACACCAGGAACTACACAAACAGAGATGAGAGTTTGGAAATCTGGACACTTATGTTGGATTGAAAGGAGCTGAAGGCTGCTGCATGTTAATGTGCACAGTGAGTTTAAAAAGAAAACACAGAAAGGAATCTTGTGTGGGAAACCAGTGAAGAATTCCATCAGGTTCTCTGGTGGTGTGTTACTGCTTTTCAAGTTAGGAGCACCTAAGCTAAATATTTTGTGTCAGGAAGACCAGCTTATAATATCTAATTTGTTTTGAAATAGAATTACATGGAGGTGCCAAAGAAGACACCTCAAATCCATTTTTTCCTGCCAATGTTTTATGCTTTATCGAGTGAAAGGAAAATATGTGTGCCAGTTAACTGATTTCAGCACATAAGAGTTCAATAAAATTCAGCAAATGATTAACTGTTGCTAAAAACCTGTAAGACAATCTTTTCCTTATAGGCATGACATTCTTAAACACTCATCCCAGTATCTGAACKCAGTTTTTGCAATTTGATTGAGCCCACTAAAAGACTTTCACTGTTTAGTGTTTCAGGGGCTAGGTTTAGAGAAGACAGCAGCTGGAAATATGAAGTAGGAGWTCAGCAGTTAACCACAGAAACCAATGATAAATAGATTTTTTGTGCTCATACCATTGTCACCAGACTATTAAGGAGTAATGACTAATATTCACCCTCTTCGTCAACCATCTTTAGTCCACTAAAGTCTATTATTTCTTTCTACTGAAAAATCAAAGTTTTTACATATCATCCAGTTATTATAAAAGAGGATGAACATTTGAATAAAAGATAGCACATAGTGGTAAACTCTAAACGCCTTTAAGACTGACAAAGGCAAATATCCAAAAAAAATGGGGTTCACAAGGAAGGTACTTTGAAACCTTCAAAGATACTTGATTTTCTGCTCCCACCAAATCTTCAAAACCACTTCTCCACCACCTACTTTATGAAAAAAATATTCCATCCCATGCAACTAAGCACAGCAAAGGAAAATAGTGAAGAGAGAGATGAATTTGAGCACCATTCCTAATACCACCTTCGATTTTTCAACCTGCTGAGCTTCTGAAAATCGGCATGTTTTGGTACTGTTTACAATTTTGTAGGCAGAAAACACCCAGAGATATGGTGTTACTGTCTGAAAATATGGTCAGTGAAAACTGGTGAGAAAACACAAATTCTCTGGTCCCAACCATATTAATTCAGCAGCAAAACTAATATAAGAAATTTACTAGGAGTGTCAGAAAGTAAAATATATCGGATTTTCAATCCTTGAAACTCTTATTATTGTCTCTACTTTTATTTAGAACAGATTTAATGTTTCCATCACAGAAGTTCTCCAATATTAGTTGCATCAAGTAGCATATTTTATAGGCATCAGTGTTTAATTTTMAGACATAAGCCTAACTCTGTTCACGGAGTGTTTAATGAGGTTAAGATACATATTACCAGATGGGAGTATTTCTTATTAGCATTCTCCTCATCCTAATTGTGCTGTACAACAGCGGCACAGGAAATTGATCAGTTTCAAATCCTGGCCTAACATAGTCTTTCTGAGTAGTCATTTTGTTTGACAAGATCTTTGTAATTATGTGATCAAGTTTTAATTCCTGCGTGCTGTGGCACCTCTACATGAGAAGTGCATGGCCTACATCTCTCCAGAGTGTTATTATAATTATTTTACACTGGTATAGAATCAAGGATGAGAGTAAGGGTAGAGTGGAAGAATCTGATCAAATTGGAAAAACTTGTTCTAGTTTTACCACATGCTGGACCTCTTTTGCCTTGCTTAATGACAACTATGCATTGGCCATTTTTATTACATTAAAAAAAAAGATGCTTCATTTTTCTACATTTGATGATAAGTAACATGAAATCCTTTAATGTGAGGAATTGAAAGCTTATTTTGTGGATTTGGATATTCAGGTACCTGAATAATTGGCTATGAGTAACTTAGTTTGCTGTCCTACTAATTTCTGGATAGGGAGCAACAAGGAAAAAGGGTTAGATGACAAAATGATGAATTTTCAAAAAGGCGATGTGTCTTAAATCTGGCATATCTGGTAGGGAACACTGTCACTTAGTATTTATGTTGCAGAACTTGCAAGAGACCTCAACACACAGTAAAAAAGAAAAGGACAATCTAAAGAGATATATTGTCTGAAAAGCAAGAAAAGGAAAGTACATTTTTGTCCTCTTTTCAGTGGAAAACAAAGGTACACATAAGGTAAATGTCAGAATGAAAAACAGTAGTAGAAAGCTGGGAGCACCTGAGCACATCAGCCGTGAGTCTGCTCTTTATCTCATTTATAACAGTTGAGCTGCCATCAGTTCTAAGCGACTGGTGGTTTCTGCTGACCCTGAATGGATATAATCTCGCTAACCACAGCCATGGGAAGTGAATACAGCCTGCCCTAACTGCAGTAAGTGAGAAACAGACACGTCTGTGAGAATCAACCCTTCCCTGATTGTGGCAAGAGCCCAGATGATCAGCTCAGATTAATCACTGGTGGTTTTCTGGCCCAATGGCTATGAACAGGAGAGACAAAGCTAGCTACTGACCACCWCCATGCACATTATGTGTGTTTGTCYGTGCTTTTGTGAAATTTATTTCTTCTGAGGGTCTTCAAGATAACTTCAGACTTTAGGAGTGTATCYAGGTGACTGCCTTACACAAATGGTATTTTGAATTGACAACTATTTTATCTGTATGCTTTAATTTCTGGGGTTGTAAAATAAATAAGCACTCTAAGTAAAGCTATGAATAAATACTGGCATATTAAAGAACTCCAAAGCAGCCGTACAAAGTCTGGCTTTACATCCTTCTTGAGCAACTTAAAATCCCAGGGCACAGAATTTTTGAGAGCTAGTTTGTAACTCTGAGAATTAAGAAGTATTTTCATTGGTTTGAGCATCCTTTGCATTGCCATTTAGTTGAAGGATTTGAAATCATGTACTTTTAGATTTGAGAACCAGAATATTCAATAGCATAACAACTGCATCTCTTTGAAGCCTCTGTTAAAACTGTTAAAGTACCTTTGCTCTTGTTTTTCAGTAATTTAACTGAGAATAAAATCCGTCACTAACTACTAACAGAACGAGGTTTCAAACCAAGCAAAAATACCATTTTTCACACARTGCTTTATTAAGAGTTGAATTCCTTCCTGCAAGATCTTGTAGGTGCTTAAAAGGTACATAGAACTGTAAAAAAAAAGTGAAATAGAGTTTGGAAAAAGACTATTATTACAGTCAGCAGTGCAAAAATTCCCTGAACTCCAAGAAGACTGAAAGGTATTCTCAGGAAATGTCATGGTCATGACATTCAGTTCTTTCATTTCTCCTTAYGCAGCTACTATAGGCCAAATGTGGAGATATGGATTCATTCAGGGTAGAATTAGTACCTTTAAGAAGAGCTTCTGAAAAGTTCTGTAATTAAATCCCAGGATCCTCTAAGTGAAAACCATTTCCCAAGACTAAAAATAAGAAGAAAGCTTATTTCCATGAGCTACAGTGCATGATAAAAGGGTTTTTAAATATTAAATGATATATGCAACCAATAATAAACACATTTTGTATGAATATGTGTCCTATTTAAATTTCTCAGCATTTGCCTTCGATGCAGAATTCAGTAGCTCCTTCATTTGTCTAAGAGAAAAAATAAATACACACGGTAACTACTCTCTTATTACTTCAATGAAAAATTCATGTCTTAGGCTACAAATCCATGTTTTGTTCACTAAGTTTGCTATCTGTTGGGAAATTAGTGCTGCAACTCTGCTTTTTGAAATTATTTGGGTGTTCAGGGAGAGAGAGAACATGAAGGAAAACTGATTATTCATCTTGTTTTACATACATTTAATCCAATACTACTTGTATATGCTGTTTGTTTATAGCTCTAAGAGCAGTACCGCTGGTCAATAGTATCAGTTTTAGGACAAAATCACTCCTTATTTAATTACTACCATAATGGAAGATTTTTTTTCTTCTTTTTTTTATTTTTAATTCAAAGTATTCAGAATTACCCAAATACTCTTAACTATGCTAAAAACATAGCAATCAGGATATCTGTCAATTAAGAAAGTGATAAATGTACTCATAAAAAGTTTAAAAAAATTACATTCCTTGAAACACTATTAAGTTAGAGTAATGAATATACCAGGAAAACTTTACAAAAATAAAACAAAATCTTCAAGAAGTTTTTGGCATTAGCAAATTAGTATCTTAGTAATAATGCTATATTTGGGTTTGTAAAAGAATATATTGGGTCTGTAAGTCACATCACACCTACTCTTCTGGAAACTACTAATTTAATAGAGATGTTCAGCATTAAGAGATATACCTTTTATATCCTCAAAATTACTTATTTAAAAGTAAAAGTTGGGGTAGTTTTGTTGTATTTCTTCTTTCACTGCTTTATACACTCTAATCATTTCAAAAGCAGAACACATATTCATGTTGTCATTATAATAAATCTAAACGCACCCTTTGGTTCTGATTTAACTTAGAGGTGAGACTGGATGACAACAGGARAAATGAGGAATGTAACAAAGATGAAAATATAAAGCACATAATAAATAGAAATATCATGCACCATTAAAAGTTACTCAAAACCTAAAATTCAGTATCAGCCCAAAGTGATGTCAGCTATTGGCAGCAGACTCTGTGATAAACAGGGACTTCCAGTCAGTTGGATCATAGATGTATTTCCCCAGAGAGGATCAAGATATGCTGTAAGTAACTGATAGATGCAAACATAAGTCAGTTCCAGTGCCAATTAAAAAATAAAAGTCTCACATCAATACAAACCTTTAAAGACTCTTTTGCATGAATAATATATTTTTCTAAGGGAAGTTTATCAGAGAATGGAGCTTCTGATGGACAGAAATGCCTCATGAAGGAAACTGGCAACTGTGGAATGGATATCAATACGGAAAAGCAATTTATGAGAATTTTTTTCTCCCGTCTTACAGCCAAACCTGATCTAAAATCACAATTAGGCCTAGGGATCATTATGCTTTGAAAAATAATTCTGACACATACTGGGTAGTAATTTCAGTGTTTATAAGGAGACAATTAGTCACGTCATTGAGGTTTGACTTACCAAACCACAGCCCTACTGCCTAAAATTGACTTTTCTTCCATAAAATATACTAACACTAATGTTCATTCATTTGAGAGGCAGTATCTTTCAATTCTTTTCAGAAAGGAAACACTGTACTGACCTCCATCTGGCTATGAAGAAAGAACCATCATTTTTCAGGTCCTGTGAAATAGCAACAGGGGGGAAGCTTCTGTCCAAGGGGCCTTTATTGCCATCCTATGTTTGTCAGTATGAATTTCTCTTCTTTGAGAATACAGCTAAGATTATTCATGCTCCTTTTACCTCCCCTCTATTGGCCTCTGTCATTATTACTTTAACATGTATACCTCAAAGAAAGAAATCAGAAAAGAGACTGCTTGGAAAACATGCTGCATAGTTTTCCAATAAAACTGTTAGCTCAAATTCAAAGAGATTAAAAAAAAAAAAAAGAACAAACCAAACCAAAACCAACCAAACAAAAAATCCCTGAACAAAAAACCCAACAAACGTTCTTTTTCAGAAACAATTTCAGCAATAAATAATGTCTCTATATCAGCTGCAGCCTATCATATTAGAAAAGCTTTTGCCAATCTGAGACCCATTTTAAATGCCAATTGCAGAGGAAATATTTCTCCTACCTCCAAGCAGTTGCTTCTGCTTCTTATTTCCATAGTTAATGACATTTATTACAATGTTTGCACAGGGACCAGAAATAGAAATATTTATCCGTTAAGGAACAGAAGTGTTGAAGAAAATGTATTTACCCCAATTTCATGTCTTTTTTTTTCCTCTGTCATTCTATTATTTTTGGTTTTTTAATTTTTTTTTGTCAAAGAACTGTAAACTTGAGAATGGCTAAAAGATAAGCTGTTTTGAAAGAATAGGACTGTCATTCTAAGGCTACTTTGCTGCAYAGCCTCTTTCCAAAGTRATTTTTTTAAAATTATTATTATTAACCAGCTCTTTCCATGTTTTAAAAAGCTTATTTATTTACTTAGGTCTTGAGAAGCGAATTTAAAAAGATCAGTCAATGCAATGGAGAGTGCTTCTCCAGTGTGATTGTGTTCTGGTCCTTCAGGTGAACACAGTTCTAATCTGATTCATGCAAATTTACTTCAGTGAAATCATAAGAGAGCAGAGCAAAACAATTTTATTTTCATAATTCTTATTTTTCTGGGAGGTCACTCTAAACAAGGCAGCAGTGCTGTAATGAAGRGAATCACTGGAACGAACTGGAAATTTATAGTTAGTATGTTAAAGGTGAGAATTGTTGACAATTAAAAATGGCAACCAAGGGCCCAATGTACCATGACTGGCACCAGAGACGACCAGGAAAGACGTAGTCTTCAGTGTGGGTCAAAATTAGGGAAAAAAATTATTCATAAGAATTATGTTTCARGTCTGAACAACCTGTCATTATTCTTGCTTTCTTGTATCCTATGTGTATTTACGTATACATATATGGTTCTGTGAATCTTGTGCCTATTTTTCACTTCATAAGGTATCTAGTTCCTTGGTAAGCAAGATTCAGAGAGGAAARGTTTACATTAAGAGTTTAAAGACAGCTTAGTCCTGGTTCATGGGTAATTAATTTTTGTTACAAAGCAGCACTAATGGCAGAGAGAGGCTTCTTCTAACACTAAGCCTTGACCTCTGGGGGAAGCAGAAAGCCAGTCCCATTTGACCCACCTATTCATTGCCATGTGAGGAGAAGGGAATGTAATTCTTAAAACGATATGAGGGTCAGTGAGGGGCTAATGGAAGTTTTCCATGAACAATGATGATGCAGGAAGGATCCAGACAATACATACCGGGTAAATAAAGTTGCAACTACCTCTCCTGTAGCTCTACATATTTCACAGGTGTCCTTTTCTGTGTCTGCAATTATGAAACTCAGAGCAGTATTAATTCAAAACATTTTGTTTTTTAAACAGCTAGTTTAACTTTAAAAGAAAAGCTGTCTTTCTATAAATCATTGAGGGTGAATGATGCATTACTTTGATGTCCAAATACTGTTTGGCATATAATAAAATTATGAACCAAGCTGGAATTACAGAATATGGAGTGAAWATCTGAAGACTTTTCCTTTCAGAATGTGATTAGAAGAGTTTGTGACTGGGAAGACAAGCACACAAAATGTTGCATGCCTCTACTTGTCATAAAGAAATTAGAAAATGTGTTCAAAAACATTTTCTGCATTTTACTGAGTACAAAGCTAAGGATTGGTCCCAGCACATCCAACCTGTCTTCATAACAGCCTGCAAATAACTAGAAAAATCTAGATTAGTCAGAAATGAGTGGCTCTTACCTGCCAACACCACTCCGGGAGGTTTGACAGTCACAGRCAACCATGTATTGTGCAGTTTTCACTGCCAGTTTGACATGCTGCCTAGTTCAGAAGCACTGGAAACTTTAGACAGAAAAACAATTACCAAGTGGGTGCTGCTGGAGAGCATTTTGCACAGCTCACTTTCAAGGAGCAGGGCTGTGGGCAGCCTGAGATCCAGCACGGAGAGAGACTGGTAGCAGCACGGGAAAATTTCAGCTGACCTTTATGGAAAATTCCAATGTCTGTCTTGGCTCTCAGAGCAAAGTTCAGTGTTTAATTTTGTAGCAGTTTTGACGAGATAGGAGCTTTAGGAGGGCTGTGCAGCCATGAACTTAAAGGCAATGGCTTGAAATTTGGGCAGGATACTGACAGCAGAGTGCAAGAATTCTGCTTTCCTTTCACATTTTGGGATGGGCAGAACAGGCTATCACTAACTTCTCCTGTTAGCTGGTGGGCTTCTGTTTGTTTTGATGTAATACTGCCTTTCTGACTGCAAATACTGATTTTACCCTATGAATTGTTAYTTGAAAACAATTATCAATGTTTTAAGCAAAAAGACTTACAATTTAATGATTTTAATACCATTAAAATATATATATAACCACACTGGTCTCATGATAACTGTCTCCAACTTAATTTTGAACCTGCAAAATATTATTTGAAGTTACACCTTCAGAGAATACCAAGTGAAGTCTGGGATCATGACAGAGAAATKATGAGTTTCAAATGCAAARAGCAAAGAATCACCTTCTTTTCAGRMAATTGTCAAGTATTAGTGTACACACTAATACTGATACCTACTGTCAGCTGCTGAACTATGTGGCTGCAAAATATGACTGGGCTGAAGGGATTTTGTAGTGACATAAGAGAATACCACAGCTATTTTCATAGAATCATAGTATCACAGAATTGTTTCAATTGGAAAAGACCCTTAAGTTCATCAAGTCCAACTGTTAAAAACGTGGTTATACAGATATTAAAGCTGACACACTGCACAAACTAAGCAGAATCCATCACAGTCCTTCTGCATAAATGTTTGCAGTTTAGCCCAACTCTGGCTGATCCCCAGGCAGAATATCACCTAGGAGTAATTTGGGGATCCCCTTAAGTAGGGATCAATACATTTAAATTAAATTCTAAACCAGGTAATCCGATTTTATTCTTTTCTGTGTGAAAAAAAMCAATTTGAATCTAGGCAACACTTCAGTAAACATCTTGATTTGTCATTCAAAAGTTATTTTTCCATTTCTATATCAGCCACAGGAAAACTATTGAAAGTGTCTAAAAACAAGACAGAGACCATTTAATTTCAAATGAAGTTATTTATCCTGAATACCAAACAATCCTGATATCATAAACCAAATTATTTTCTTTATCTACAAACCAGAGCAGAGAGGTTTCTTCATCCTCCCTGTACTCTAATGTACTTTTGGGACTCTGCCTAATAGTGAGGCTGGTAGTGCAGGCTCCAAAACTATTCAAGTCTCATCTTCTCTCAGATTACCAAACAGGGTGCCAATTATTTCTGATTGTAATGGCATTTTCTGTGATATAGACAYTGTCAGACAGGAATCACAATGAAATATGCCTGTTAATTTATAAATAGGAATTTAGGGGGGTTTTTTGTCCCTCTTCTCATGAATCTAGTGCAGATGGCTGAGAGATTAAGAGAGGTTTTGAGTTCTGAGTCTTTGAATTCATCGGTAGTGAAACTAAAGTAGTTTTTTTTTTTTTAGTGTCTCCAAACCTGGAACTGTCTGAACACACCCAGAAAGCTCCTGCCTATGACTGCTCTTGTAATGCAGTATTGCAGTAGCTGTTTAGAATGTGTTTTTATTTATTTTTTTGGTCAGCCTGTTTTTCAAGAACRACTGCCAAACGGGTGACATTTCACAGACTCCAGCAGTGTCACAAAAATYATCATTTGACAGAACTACTATGCAAATAACAAAGTTATGTCATTCAGAAGAAAGACTTTGTGAATATCATGATCTTTGAGGCAGCACATCCTAATAGTTAATTGCCACTAGTATTACTAAGAGTTTTTGAGCCTCATTTGCTGCAATATCTGCCTTCTCTTACATTTTCTCCTCCCAAATTTCTTCACTTCCACACAGTTTAAGTTCTCAATTATATATATTTTGTTTCATTTACTTCTGCATTCGTATTTCATTGACCATTAAGACTTGACTCACAACTCTGAAAAAAGATTCTAAATAATTTTAGTTAATTTTTCCTGGTGTATTAGGCAGCAATAAATATTCTGGACAGAAAACAAGGGAATAGCAAGCAATTTTTAAAAGCCTGATTTATAATGTAAACATTCACTTTCTTACAGATGACATATGAAAAAAAGATTAGAAGAATTCTAAATGCTTTTCTAGTTGTCGAGCTGCTTCAGGCTCACAATCTCAATATTTACAGCTTGCACTCTAACCTGTTTAACAATGCTTGGTGAAGTACCAGACATGTGGATCAAGTCTCAAAGGACAATCAAGGTTATTTAAAAACAATTTGGTATGTGGATGCAAAAGTCTCACCTTAGTTTTAGCAGACAAAATTAAAAATATTTCTAATTTTTCGTAGCTAAGTTGTTCTGCTTTTRTTCAGTGCAGCAGGGGGAGGAGGGCTTACTGGCTGCAACAGATTATTTGGATAATAAAGCCGTATTAAACATTAATTTAGTCRTTTAAAAACCTATTCTAATATTCTTCAGGCATTTATATTTCAATATTGTTTAGCATTTGTGCATAAGATGCAGAGATATCTCCCAAATGTCTGTACAGGTAGCTAACATAACCTTAGGGAGAGAGAAAAATAGGTTTATATGACAGTGTTGTTTACTTTGCTATAATGACATTTCTAGAATAAAAGCAACTAAGCAAGTAAAGGAACACCATGCAGTGGATTACACAGAAATAACTTCAAGGGCAATTTGGAGCCTCTCATTTTCTATGTTCCTTATAATGAGCACAACATTTATAAAGGTTTTCAAACAGGAAAAGGCTGCATGCTGCAGTCAAAGTATTTCATGATGACAGGTAAAGGCAAAGCTGACAGGTAAAGGCAAAGCTCTTCAGTGGATTTATATGAATAAATTCTAAAATGATTTTGAAAACTACCCTTTGGAGGGGGGAGAAGGAAATCATGATTTTTTAAACAAGTAAATGAATGACTAGCTATGCTTTCGGCTGATGTTTTCACAGTACCATTCTATACAAACTTGGGCAGCAAACTTTCATGAAAGTGTCATTTCAATGAGATTCAGGCAGGGTACATTCATCACTAGCTAATATATATAGAAATATATAATACAAAAAATTTAACTAAATATCCATCACCTTTGAATTTCTCAGTAGTTAGAAACTAACTACTCATAGCTTGAACTGAACAACTTTTGTGTAAGAGTTGTTATACAGCCTGCTGGTACATAAATGATAAATCAAAAGCCTTACATAACCTTATTTTTTAACAGAAATTTGAAAAAATTCAGTGTGATAGCTCTGAATGATATAGCAATATTCAATTAAAAAAATCTAATAGTTTAAGCAGTGCCAAATACTCTCTACTATAGCTGTAGCAGTATTTTACCCTTCCCAGGTATTCATGTCTTTAATTACTTTTCACTGAGGTTTGTCTTGTTTTTCTCTCCCTCTGCTATTTCTGTTTATAAATCAGTTGTATAGAGTAGAAAGAAATCTAAGCATATTCATTCCACTTATATCGTTTTCTAATGGAATGTCAACAGCTATTGTAGTTCTGAAGAGCTTCATTGTACCATGGACTGTGGAAGCCAACAGTGGGTTTTAAAAGCTGTGATTATAGCAGCCACTCATGATGACAGATACAACTGTATTCACTTAAATATATTCAGAACTTCTGACTACCTCACCAGTCTTTAGCGTCAATACCATCTTGTGAAAAACRGTACAGATTCCCACAGTAGGGAAAACTGTAATTGCATCTACATTGGGCTTCCTATTGGAAACAAAAAAATCACTGCATTTTCTGTATGTRTTTTTCCCATCTCTATTGGTGGAAGTCTCGTGCTCCTTCCACATTTGCATGTTCATTTTCTGCCATACACCCCAAATCTTTAAGCATGTGTTGTTGCAGTCTTCCCAGGCTCCCATTGCACCACAGAAAGAAATATGTGTTTGTCCTAAACAAATGCTCTATCCACAGATATTCTACAAATGCTCTATCCACAGATATTCTACTGCCTTGGTTTGAATTCACAGCTACTCTTCCCCTTCACCCAGCAAAACTGTCATCTTATTTAGGAAAAAGAGTTGGTTTATTACTATAGGCATTAAAAGCCTGCCTCTTATCTCATAGCAGAGCTTCCTAAAAATATAGAAGGAGTTTAAAATTATCTTTCTCTTGTTAAAAAGTTTGTTTTCCTTCCAGGGCAGAAAGTCCCATATATTTCTTCAAAGATGTGTTACTCAAAATTTGGTAAAGGTCAAATACAGCTAAGCACTTTTAAAACTGTGTTTGTTTTTTCTCCTCACAAAACAAACAAACACAAAAGCAACCTGTGTGTTGCTTGTGTCTCCTCTGCTCTCCTCTCCAAGAGTGGGCAAAAGTTTTGGAGAATGGAAAGAGGAGGGTTTTTTTTTTAAATGAGAAGGTTTTCTGTTGCCTTGGAGTCGGCAACCTCAATTCAAATTTAGAGCATGGGTGTGTGTATGTGTTTAATTAAAACACTTAAATATTTATAATTAAAAGTACAAGAAGTAAAACTGATTTCAGTAGAGTCATGTGACTATGGTTTTTATTTGAACAGGTAAAAAATCACCAAATGTCTCTTAGCTGTGGATGAGTACACTTTTCGCTCGCTTTCAAATTTTTAACATAACAGCCCACCAGTACAGTGCAAACGATTTTRTTCTTTTCTCAAAATCATTTAGAGAGTTCAGGCTTAGCACTGGCCTAGCTTCTCTTTTAATGACTGAAATTGCAGAAAACATTTTTTTTCCATACTAACTTGCTGATAATGCTGAAAGGCCTCCAGCACAATAAATACCCTTTTTCTATGCATGTTGAAGATACAATCCATATCCTGAAAATGCAGCAGTAGTACAGTTAATTTAACTGGATGCTATCAATTGCCATAAAAAAATCAAGAATTAAGACCACCTCCGATTCAGTTTTTGAAACAGAATTGCATTACTCTATTCATTTGATTTACTCTTCCATAATGAACATGAGCAGGAACTCTTAAGGACCTTCCACACATGTAGTTATTCATTCTGCAACAATTTACTTATTAAAAAACTCTCCTTTCTGCCCACAAAATCCTTTTAAAATACCAAAAGTAAATTTGTCATTTTTCTGTTGACTGTCTATGGTATTTTTAATCAAGTTAATGCAAGTTTTCTGCCCTTTGATACTCTGAAGCACTCAGTTTAATAAGGGAACCAGATCGGCTGTCATGTTTTCTAGAGGAGTGACTTTGCCACATATTCAAAAATGGAAAGAAAATTTTCAAGTCATGAAAGTCTTTTAATTTGGCCTGTAAGACCCAATCCACCCATAATTTATATTGTTTGGGTTAGTTGTTTTTTTTTTTTTTTTTTTTTTTTTAATTAAGTAACATTTTTAAGAACTTCTGTTTTCAAAGGACAGATGATAAAAACTCAACACTGACAGTTATCATGTGTCTTATGGAACAGACAGTAATAACAGGACCCTGAACTTGTATTTACAATATTTTATTCTAATTTATATATATTATAGTCTAAAGAAAGATATCTTCAATGCTTTATGCTTTGTCCACCCCCTWGCAGGCACTTCTACTTGTGTATCCTTTGGAGTGGAGTTTATAAATCCTTGTTCTCTCAGCTTTATGTGCATATCAAAATTACTATGACAGATCACAAAGATGGTTTTGAAACACATAGACAAGAAGACACCTAGAGCAGAAGAGTACAGACATCAACTTTTGAAAATATGAGGTGTAATCTGCCAACTACCATTTATAATGTACTAGAATAAGACATTACAGAACACATGCAAAAGTATTTTGAAACGTCCTTGACTTTTCAAAAGCCACACTAGGTCTTTCAAGCATTTTTCTTCAGTCTTTTGAGCTTCTCTTAGTAAGGGAAATAGCTGCATAGGACTATTTCCTATTAAGTGTACAGCTTTTTATTTGTGCATGAGAATACGGAAAAAATAAATGCTTTCCCTGTTTTGATCACATAATCTCCACTAAATGTCAAATTATCCACATTGTGCAAGTGTCTTTTCTTCCTAAATCTCTATTCCTGCCCTCCCATTCGTCCCACTAAACTGTCACTGCTCAAATGTGAGCAAAAAGTCTAGATAGTGTTAGCTGTATGAAAATGACAAACAGTTCACGTAGCCTTAATTTTTCTTTTTTCCTGGTGGTGTCAGAGTAGCTCCTCAGAAAACTGAATTTACTCATAAAAATCTAGATATTAAATTAAAAAAATAAAAAAGCATATGCAACCCACACAAAGGAATGAGCCTATTTCTATTTAAATTAGCTTATCACAATGCATTTCTTGCCCTTTGTCTAGGTATTCATGAGTGACTTTTTGAATTCTGAACGTTAGCTCAAAACTTCTGAAAAACTAATGGAATTGTTTTGAGGAAACAAAACGCCTGAAAATCCAAAACAGGATTTCAGCAACACTCTGCCACTGCAGGGAGGGGTGGCTGCCGGGCTGGAGGCTGTGGCCAGGTGGGAAGGTGCTTGCTTTGGCCCCGCCGGAGCAGTGGGCCCTGCTGCCTCCATCTCAGGGGTTATTTTTGTGCTGCCTTTCTTCCCAAGCCTTGGATCTTGTGCTGTGTCTACCTGAGTTTTGCCCAGGGTGGGATGGGCAGGAACAACCAGAGCAGGGTTTGTGGGGAGCCAGGGCGGCCCCCTCAAAGGTACCTCCTGCTGCTGCACGTCTTAGGCGTGACACCAAGACCCAAAGTGCGCCACTGGTTTGTGCTCTCATGGGGCAGGCTGGGCAAAGAGCTTTTGAGAGGGAATGGTTTGGGCCACTGTAATCACAAACTGARAGGCAATTACCAACTCCTAAACACAAAGACAGAAGCCTTTCAGTGAAAATGCAGAGTCRGAGAGGATGGCATGTTAGGACAGGTCCAGGCAGCGTGGGATGCCATAAAGAAGCTGCTGCTTGGGCTTTAGTTCCAGGCTCAAAGCTGTGGAGGAACCAGATGTTCACAGAAAGTTGCACTTCTCTCTTGGATTTGCAYGGAAGAGAAAAGTTTTCTTGGCAGAGCTATATGACAAGAAAACAAAAATCACTTCTCTCCTCAGGTTCTTTACCCACCTGGGCATTAAAGACTATTGATAGCAAAATTTAAAATGCCCTGTTAGAAGATATGTGTAAGTACTGAACAGAAATAGGAGCTTAAAATTAATTTACCATCTCTACACTGAAGCATCATAACCCACCTATTTTCTAATAAAACATTTATTTTGTTTACTGCCGCTCTCAAACCAAAACCTTTGTTTTCAAAGAGTACACATTTTTCTTTGTGTTTAGTTTGCATTGAATTGAGAATAGTGATGTATAAAGGAAACCTTCCAGTTGTCTTGTAGCCACAATCATCACTTTCAAAGAAAGCACAGAATAAAAAAGGGAAACTGTGTTACATCTGAAGCACAGTTTAACTGCCAAAATTAATCAAAACAGCAATATTTTAATAAAAAGCCCTATACTTATTTTGCACACTGCAGGTAGCTTAAAGAAATTCATGCTGTGATTCCATCCTAAGAAAACTGAAATACCATGAAAAATAATAACAGTAATGTTGCTTTAGACATAACAAGGTAGAAGCAAGATATTTTATTAGACCAACTGGTATATTAAGCCCCTGAGATCTAAAGACAGCCTTGTACACCCAAAAGCTTGCATTTTTTTTTTCTCCCAGCTGTACATTTCGTTTAAAAAACAAATAATATTTCTACTGCAGATTTGTACTTGCCTGCTTTGAAAAGTTGACATGAATTTTTGTGCTTGTTTTAYAACAAGAAAATATTACGTAGACCCAGCTTACCATTTCCAAAGGTTATAACCATAACAACCGTGAAATGTTAAAATAGGATTCCTGTGATTTAGATGCCTATATTATAAATCTACATTTGAGTTTGTTAACTAAAGCCCTTGGACAGTCAAGAAATGGAAGTGGAATTCTGTAAAACTTAACCCGTCTGAAGTTCAACACATTGGCATAAAGAGGATATCAGTCATGCCATGGAATTGCCAGGAACAGCAGACAGCTCCTACGCCAGTGGGTGTAAATATTAAACTTAGGTGAGAGGATTCTTACCTCTAGGAAAAAAAAAAGCACACAACAAATCATGTACTCACTATAAATAAACCTTCCACAATCTGAGTAAAATTATGCTGTGGGACTAGTGGCTCCATAAAGGGCTTATAAGGACTAGGAATTTTTGTTGTCATATCGTGTGTCTGGAGAAATATAATCCTCTTGTTTAACATGGGAAGAATGAAATGAGGTGAACAGAATGATTTAGAAAAGGAGAAAACTCACAGCCATTTTTCTACTCTAGTTCTTCTGTCTTCATTTTGTTTAAAGAATGTGGAGGAAATTCACCAATTTATATCACTCCTGGGTCATGTTTCTATGAAGTTGTATCTAATATTTTTAAATTAATCCAGTTCTGGATGTAAATCTAATACTCCAAAGCCAAAGGAAAAACTGCATTAAAGAAATGGGAAAGTGCCATTGCTGGTTCCAATTTCTTTTTCATATTCAAGCAATTATTGTGTGTTATCACGTTCACACAGAAAAAAACAAGCTGGTAAAATTGTTTTCCTGTATTAAGCTCTCACATAGATAAGTAAAGCATCAGAAGTTAAATTATTACACAATTTTTATTTAGTAATTTCTATTCCTTTTCACACATCTTTAATTTTTAAACATTTCAGATAAAGTACCCTAGAACACAGAGTTAGTTCTCTTGACACCTTAATTTTAGCCCTGTAGTTTTTCCAGTAAGGTGTTTTACCTGAATTTGTTCCAGTAAGAACTGAAACAAACTGTCTACCAAAGTGAGTAAACTGGGAAGAACTATAGTTTAAGCCAGATTCAAAATTAAAATCTGTACTTTAGAGTCATGTAGAAATAGATGAGCATGTTTTCCCTTTTTATTATGGTATAAAAAAAGATTTAATCTACTGTTCACCCTGTTTTGGATGGTCACTATGCGGCTACCATGTATTTTGCCAGTTACTAAAGCATGAAGAAAGAATATTTAAATTACCTTTAGAAAATTATTTCATTCATTAATTGAAAGAAATTGAATGACAGAATAACCAATAAAACATCAAGGTGATTTGCAGAGCTGGAATTTTAAAAAAACTGATTTCAATTTTTAAAAGTAACATCAATTCTGATCTTTCATAACCAGAAAGTCAAAAGATGAAATATTGACTCTTTAAGTCAGTGGGCAAATGGATATCAGTCTCAGAGAAACTAAGATTTCAGTCTTGATTCACACTTGTAATAGAATTCCAAATAAAACTTGTTTGTTAATTTTGATATGCACTGTTTTTCTATTGTTTACATACTATGATATATTGGGTGATTAATTAATACTACGAGACAACAGCATGAAAAAAAGCCTTTTCTTTTTTTTTTCCTTGGGGGGTGCTGAAGGGGAGATGACAATATTTCTGAGGATTTTAAGAGCACTTACCCTTTTAATATAGTGGAATACATATTAGATACCCTCTAAATGATTTTGAGTGTTCTGTTAACACGGTCCCCATGTGATATTGCTGCATTTAAAATAAGGTGTCTTTTCTTTTCTTCTGTAAACATTTTCTGCCTCTAAAAACAATTGCAACTATTTCAGATACATGTATTGTCTGAAATTTCTCCCTGAACATATGTATTATCAAAGTCATTTTGCTTAGTAGCTCTGAGTTTAGAACTTGCCTAAGCCAAATGAAAAATATTGAAAGCATTGGAAAACTGCTCTCCATTTCAAAGCCAAATATTCAGTTAGTCTAATAGTGTATAGACTGTTTTTAAGAGTGTGTACAGATTGTTTTTAGGATGGGGGCAACACAAGGTCCATTTGCTATTGTACTGGTACATTTTATACTCTGGTTTATTAAAGTACCATCCTGGAAGACCTCGCTGTACATATAAATTATCTAAAGCAGTATAAGAAGAGCTTTGGAAATGACAAATGTTTGGTTAGGACAGTATTGGTGGATTTAACATACTCTAGGGGAACGTAAAAGTAAAATGAAGTCTTCTGATTCCATCGCAATAACGTGAAACATTAACATTCAATGTAATTTGTCTACTTTTTAAAAGGTTGTTTAACAAGCATCTTGGGTGCCTTAACAACAGATTTATTTAATTTTTGTAAGATATTATTGAGCTACGGGTTTATATGCCTTTTATGTCTTTAGTAATCACTAACACATTTTTGTGATAAACATTTTTGTCTGCAGCTTCTTTCTCTCTGTAGAATGGAGTTCATCTTAACTTCACTACACTAAACTGAAACAATGGGAAGCACAGTCACGGTGACAACATCCACTGGTTTTGTTTCAATATTCTCATATGACTCATGAAGAAAAGGAAATTGACTCACACAATCGAACTTTCATAACTTTGGAAATGTCATTTCCCTACTTTTTTTTTACTCTCACCTGATGTAAAAAAACCAGGTTTGGTTGGAGTTATTTTAACCTTTAGGTCTTTAACCTTACAAACAAATCCAAAATTGAAAAAAACCCTCAACTTCTTCAGGAAAAAAAATAGTATAACTTTAAAAAGACATCAGGTCTATAATAATAATGCTATGGTTAGAAATAAGCAAAATTGACATAAATTTAACAGCAGTATGCACAGTAATGCACTGGACTTCTTGCATAATATCTAATTTATTACTTTAAGTGGAATTCTTCATTTTGATTATGGAATAAGATTTTTTCTATTTCTTAGCAATTATTAAAACACACTCCTAACTTTTACTGGCACCATATTGTCTGCAGGGAGTACAGGACTCCAGCAGAAGTCATGACTGCATCATTAACTTTTAGTGGCCACGTCCTGGAGGGCTCTGGGTATGTAACAGAAAAAGAGCAGTATGCTGTGCATGAAATAGGACATTGTCCAGAATGACAAGCATGTAAACACATCACCCCAAGGGAACAAGTTATTCATCAGGTCTTATTTTAGAGAGAGAAAATTTTCCCCCTAACACCCATAGATTCTGTTTTATTAAATAAGTTTTGACCATGCAGCTTTGTCTCCTTCTTTGAATTACAGTCTAGAGGATCTTCTCTCTACCCTATGATGGGAATAATGTCTAATAATTAAAATTGGTCTTCGTGAGCACCCCAATTCAGCATATCATGAAGGAAGAAATGACAGAAAGTCACCAGCAGCAAGGTTGAAAATGAATCTGGAATTTTTTCTCCCTTTAACTTTTGCATCTTTTCTTTGGCTAAATTACTAAAGCTGGTTTCCTATTTCATAATTTCAATTTATAACATAGATTACATGACATCATCTGCACTTGCTTTGAAGTAAAAGACATAAAGCTTTGCTCATTGCTGTCCTCATATGAGGCTGGTTTTGAATAACCTTCTAAACTCATTTACAAGAAATATGTTAAATCAACATTTATAGACAATGTTTTAATCAAACATCTACATAATGTTTTGATTATTATTACTCAAATGCACACAGGAAATTAATTTAGACCCTTGTTTTCAGGAGTACTAAAATGATTGCACTATAACCGATCACTCATTTCTAATTTAAAAAAAAAACATTCATCCAACTATTCTGCCATAAATTTGTTAAACCTACAGGATTTTATGCATTTTAAAATGCTAGGTTAGTGTTTTGAACATGCTGCTTTCATAATGAATCTATTGTTTGCTTTATATTTTATTATGCTTTGCACAGAATAATGGTAAATAGAACTTCTATCTGAGTATGTTCTGGAATTGAATTAAATTAATGATGAACAAAAGGAATGAACATCAGTTCTGATAATTATTAGGATCAACTGAATCAAGGAGTCACTGGGTATACTCAATATGATCTATCCCTGTCATTAACTTCAGAAACCAGCAGAGTTTGTGCTAAAGCTCTAAATGCCTGGAAAACAACCCTCTTTGTTCTTTAATACTTTTCTCACCTAGCACCTGCTGAAAATAAAGAGGAACATATTTATGGCAGCACCTCTGCATTCCAATGTATTGAATGAGAAAGAGCAGCACACCTGGAAAAAATCGAAGCCAACTTTTTTGGGGAAAAAGATGGTGAACATTTTGTCTTATACAGTTAGAATACAGTCCACTTAAAGCAGGCTATAACCTTCAAAGTATACGCTTGTGTGTGTGTGTGTGTGTGTCTTTCAGGTTTGGTTTTTTTGTTTTTTATTCACAATGTATGGTGGCTGGCTGTATATAAAACATCCACGTCGTGAGCTGTGAGGCAATGTATATAATTTATTCATAATTATTTCTTCATACTATTTATTTTTACAGTGGTCTTTTCAGCTCTAAAAATACATACATGCGTGTAGCCATTTAAGATTTCCTACTACGCTAATGAAGACTAAATCTGTTAGAAAGCAAAAGAGACAAAGCTTATTCAATGTATCCCAAACTTAAAGCAACGCTAAGAGTTGACTACTGCATAACTGAAAGAGAAAAATTGCATTCCTTTTTTTTTTTGCTGAAAAAATCTAAAGGTGAAAAAAGTAATGGGTTGAAGATGGAAAAGAGTAAACTGGCACTTTCAAGACTATTGCAGAAATTTGCTAAACCAAGTAGGCTGAATTTAAATAATAAAAAAATATTCTGTCAATTTATTATTCCTATAGCTTGATTGTAAACATGCTGAAATCTGTAAATCAGAAATTGTGCTCATTCCAGCAGGAGTTGTTTTCAAGGGAACTTGGGATCTAATCATTGAATAAAGAAAATAAAGGATATCTCTGAGGAAAGGCTTCAGGATTAAGAACCTACTGATTAGCTCTGATTCCATCTGCAAGATGGTCTTCTTACTTTTAACAGAATGGAAGAAGTATTTTAATATTTAAAACTAAAATGGTCACGGAGGAAGTGAATAAGTAATGTTCCAACTGCAAGGCTGATGGGGTCTGTTTGTTTTATGGTGTTCATGGTGGAGAACTAAACCCTTCAAAAGTGGAAAGAGTTTGCAAATGACTTGGTACTATAAGTAAAAAAAAAAGAATACTATTAAACCTAGTATTTAAATAAATTACTGAAGGAAAATATTTTTGACCTGTGTTGTGCACTATGACTAAACTAACACTATACTTTTCTAATAGGATTCTTTCCCAGTACTAAACATACTCTTAATTAAGTATGTCTGAGAGAGCAGAGGTATGCCTTAATTAAAACTCCATACGTAAAAGAAAAACTGCTATCTGAAGTACAAAAGCCTAGAAATGACATTGTAAATTGGAGGACATTTTAGAATGTTTAATTGCATAACCACAAACAAAATAACCTACCAATTATGCTTTTTATGTGAGTAGTTTCATTAGTTACAAGCTAGAACAATCAGTGAATAGTTTTTGTTTTGCAAAATGATAATTTCTAAGTCCTGCTTTAGAACAATTAGGAAATTGATTCAAATCACTGAGACAATAATATATTTTCAGTGTGAGATACAGACCTTCAAAAAAATTTAAAAATTTCCATTAAGATCAACAAAAAAACAACCAAACCCAAGACAAAACAAAAACCCCAAAAACAACAAAGTGAGCCGTGAAATAGTTGTTACTATAAAGGTGTACCCAAGGTGGCATTGAGTGCTTATAATTTAAGCTAAGTAGGGGCAATTTTTTCTCATTTTTTAAAAGGAAGGAAAGTTATCTTTTTGCATGGCTTTTAGATTTCAACTGCTATATTTAGATGAGATGGATACAGCCTATTAAGTGAGTTTGGTCTTTTTGAAAATGCATGAATTCCCTTCTTATCTTTCAACTTTAATGATAAATCAGAATATGAGCCATTCCATGTTTCACTATGAGGTACACAGGTATTTAAGGTGCAAAGCACTGAGGTTATCATAACAAGAATATACTATACCAATATTGAAAAGAACGTGTGTATATAATTACATCCATAGTTAATAGTCTGTAAGAGCAGCAGGTTCCCCTATAGAAGACAGCAATTCTGCCAAAATGCATTGTGTGGGAAAAAGAAGGGAATCCTTAAGTGGGTAATCATCCAGAGAGAAGCCCAGAGAGAAGTGGTGAAGAACAGGTGTAACAAAAATTAGTAATACTGTGAGTAAATCTATCTGCTTGTTCTGTTTATTCACATAATATTATAAAGAAAATATGAAGACCCACAGTACTACTAAAGGAGTTTACTAATTTGGAGGTTGTCCTTAAATCTGCTGGGGTTTGTAGAGGTGGAAATTGAATAGGTCCCTCCCTATGCATTCATTCATTTTTAGCACATCAAAATCAGCCAAGTCTCTTTCTGTCTCTGTCTAGTTAAACATTAAATACTGAACTCCTACCTACACTACGAGTGACAAATTACATTTTTTTTAAAACTATTCCTACAAATAGTAACATGAATCTGGTTCCAAAGCTTTTTTTTCTTTCTCTTTTCTGTCAGTCTGAGTCTGTTGAAATAGTGCTGTGCAGTGGAGCACCAACCATAGGGACAGAAGGGATCACTTAAAGATGCAGTGAATATGTACTCTTCAAATCCAGGTATCAAATATTGCAAAAGATAATTGACAACCTCCTTCTGGTATAGATCACACAGTTGAAGAACCTTTCTCTGCTTTCTTTATATCAGAGTCAATCAAACAGAGTGTATGGATGTTTTTTGTGAAATTAATCACTCGACAGTAATTGTCTGTCTGTACTGACCAAATAAATCAATGCTATACAACAACAAAGAGATCCTCGTTATTGAGCTTAAATAAATATGATTGATTACTTGTAATCTCCCAAAAGAACATAAAAAACATGATTTCCAGACTTATCTAATGGGAAAACTCCATTCCTTAATTCACGATAATTTCTGTTAATGTGGAGGGAGAATGGGATACATGGAAACAGAAAACAAACTTTTCACTACTAAAGGAAACTGTTGCAATTAAACCTAATGCTTATCATAAGTGTGTTACTAGTTCCTAGTGTGCCTCAGATTTATATATTAAATACAAAAAAGGATGAAGAACAACCTACATAATTATTCTTGAAGATTTGTTTCTTGGTTTACTAGATACTTTGAAGGTGCAAGAACTTATATATGCAAACCTCTTTGTCAACCACATGGACCTTGTTCACGTCTAACTTGCCAGGAAAATCCTCATTCTGCCTTCTTTTAGGAAATATACCATGAAATTACACAGCATTACACAGATCATTATGTACTCCTGCCTTCCATTGTAATCCTATAATTGTAAAAGCTCATTTTCTACTTTACATGTATATGTTTTACAGCTATATGTCTTAAATTATTGTAAAATGGAGTTTAGAGGTCTAGTGAAGAATTGAAAATTCAGTGGCCCATTCTTTATGCTGTTCTGCTGCTGTGGACATTACTATTAGAGTAAATATTTTGTTTTCATTGATAATGGATTTTAAATATTGATATGGTAGTTTTAAAGGCAGGTAATATTAAATGCATCTTATGCAATTTCTGTTTGCTGAATTATAGTGTTTATCCATGTTACATAATTACTTTTTGGAACTTGRTACTTAAAAATGTTTTTGAAGCCAAGACTAAATGGGTTAAAAAATAATCAGACTAATGTAAAAAAAAAATAATTGATAACCATAGTGCATAAAGATTTAGACAAGAAAGTTCTTGAAATATGAACTAGAGAAAGTGGGGAGACAATAACAGGAAAAATGCTCCTGTCCCTCATCATGGGCTGCTCAATCACCTGTCACACCCTTGCAATGGTCTCACTGGGACAGAGCTACTGCTCTGGGGTTGTGGCTACAGCTGTTCTCATGTCCAAAGACAATTAGAGCTTGTAGTATGGAGTTATTGCTACACCTATTTTTATGTTCCAAGTAATTTAATCACATGACAGAGTAGGATAGACTTAATGATTTCTTTTTTTTCTGTTAGAGGTCATGCTTTCTGAACTCACCTGTTCCTTGACCACAGTTTCCACTCAAAAAAAAAAAAAAAAAAAAAAAAAAAAGCTGCCCACAAGCTTTTGGAACAGAAAAAAAATCAAAAAATCAGACTTGTCGAGGTATTATAGATACCACTGTGAAGTATTCAGGGCAGCTTGAATGTATCAACCATTCATACCTAGGCAGGTAGCAAAGTTGTGTGCCAATTGCACAATAACTCAAAACCACCCAACTTGAACCACAATATTCAGTGGGTTTTTTTCCTAAGTAAAAGAGATAGAAAGAGCCTGTAATTACCTGTAACTGTCAACTCTGTAGTTCTTCTGACAACAAAGAATCCATATTTTAACTCACAAGTGTAATTTCCAATGTCATCCTCTCTAACTTCCCGAATGACAAGAGTGTCCTTTTTAAACACAATACTTGATCTCCACGTCTTTGACTTGCATTCCTGTTTAAAGAGAATATAAAACTTCAGTGATTGCATTCTTACACTTAAACTGAACCTCTGTGGACAATGCTACCCAAAGCCAAGGTGGCTAGGCAAGAGCCCAGGCTAGATATAAATTTATATAGGCTAAATGTCTAAAAATCCAGTCTGTTTAGGTGTTGATTAAAAATAATTTTATTAGCTGATTTGATATTTATGCCTCTGGCAAGAAAAGGGAGTTGATTCCTTTGGTGGTTTTTTGGTTTGTTTTTTTTTTTTTTTACATTATTTTGCTGAGTGGCTCCTATTTAATTTACTTATTTATCATTACATTTATGTCTGCAGTATATGACTTTTATATTACCAGCAGCTCAGGCTGCAGAGGATAATTATATTTTTCTTTTTAATTCAATTAAAAAAAAAATATAATTAAAAAATGTAGAGAAACAGAAGAAGATGAGAATGAGGAGAAATAAGGATGCTATATATCTCTTTCTAAAACCATCTTAGAATCAACACCCTCTGAACCTAGAAAAGGTGCATTCTTAATCTACAAAAATATTTTATTACAGACACAAATTCTAAGACAAGGATAAGCAAATAGTTGGCTACATTTCTCCTATCTTAGATAAGCTATCAGTTAACTAGGACATTAACTTTCCAGGCCACAAAATTTTACTTTTTAGGTAGCATAGTCTTGTATACCATAATTAATTCTACTGCACCGCCCACAGGCAACACTATTTGCAAGAACTTGGCCCTTAGGTAATGATCTAGAAATCAGTACACAATATTGAAATAAAGTTATTGATAAAAACAATTAAATTATATATGCAAATATAACCTTAAGTATATATGTAGAAAGCAAAGTTTTGGTAGTCTTTGCTGAATTTTATTCTGCAAAATTAAGCTGTTCATTCAGGTAAAGCATGCATAGGTATCTTATAAAGTTTACCAAAGGAAGTATTTGAATTTCATCTCTAATTAGAATTCTTTTCTATCATTGGTTCTGTTGTTTTCTCTTGACAAAATTTGTAAAAGCTCAAGCTTCATAATACTTTTAGATCAAGAAAATCATAAGAACATATTATACTTTTTAAGCTATAAATCTCTCGCTTTCCTTACCTTATACCACAGAATTTCAGGCTCCCTAAACGGAAATAAAAAATCCTCAATTTCAGGACATGAGATTTCCTTGCTTTTGCTAAGTTCAGCTTTTTCAAAATATTTCATCTTTGAATTGTAGCAGAGTCCAGTGTCATTTTCACCCACCGTCAGCGAAATGGAAACTTTCATACAGTAAGTTGAGTTTCTGTAATGCAATAGAAATAGAAAGAAAAGTCTAATATGAAAAAAAATAATAAATTCCAAGGTACATGACATTGTTTTTCATTTGAAGCAAAATTTAGAAAATCTGACATTGTATTTTGTGTCTGTTTAATAGCTGGTCACCATAGTTCTTTCTCATGACTAATTACAATATTTAGAAGGCATTGGTCGGCCTTACTCTGTAACTAAGGGTTTGTCTCTCCCTTTCATCAAAATCCTTCTAACATTAGTGTCATTACTGTATATTTGAGAGCAATTTCCCCAAAAATAAGTAAACAACAAAAGATCCATATATTTACCAGTGAAACTAGACACACGATCTGCTCACAGACACCATTACAGCAGCTCTCAGGGATGGAGACATCATTTTGTGGTACCACAGGAAAATGACAAACTGGAACTCGAGCAACACACCAAGAGCCACATCATCAGCTCTGAGCATGCCTTAATGTGGAAGCGGCAACGTTTTGCAGCCTTTAACTAAAAAGATCCTTGTGATTAATTATAGAATGAAGGATGTTTCAATCCAAGGCAAGGCACTGCCAATTTGTTGTTGACCGCAGCATTCAATGCCCATACTCCCAGGACAAAATGTTCTGCATTTCCTACAGACTTCATGAGCTTGTGTTCTTTCCTCAAACTTGTTACTACATCTGCTTCTGGGTGTTGACAAGCGAGGCAGCCAGAGACTAGTGAACTTTGTCTGCCTTCCCACATTCCACTATGTGATTCAATCAGGAAAAAAGACAAAATTGCTTGAATTGATTTTTTTTTTTCTTTTTCATTTGAGTTTCCAGGTGGGGAGCAAATGAGTGTATAAAGTTGAGTACTCCCCAGGAGCACACTGTGACGGTGTAAGATTTCTCTCCTACTGTTTCGTAAATGCATTTTACCCCTGACCTGCTGACAGAGGATCCTGCAGAGAACACTGAGGATACATTCATCTCCTTATCACCATTCTCAGCCTCTATGAGCTGATTGCTTATATATAAGCATATATAGATATATGTCCATATATATACAGACTTGGGTGTATCAGACATGGCAGAATCTCAAAGATCAATTTCTTGATATCTGTTTCCTTTTTCTGTTCAATAAGAGGGGATAGAAATGCTTAAGGATAAAGAATAAGAAAACTTAATTCAAAGAACTCTAGAGTCCAATTTTTTACAGAAAATGTAACCCTGTAAGTAACTATCAAATTAGAGAATAGCCTTAGAAACATAAGTTCTTGAACAGAAAGACCCTTAGCTATTGATCTGATTCATGGACTTGTAAGGAAAACAAACACAAAATTACTTCTTCATAATGAAGCAGTAAGTATAATTTGTTATCGTGTTCAAGAACCTGGCTGTAAAAAGCAAATAAAGTTGTTTAAGCTTTATGCAAATCAAAGAATGGATCCACTGAATATCGAACACTCTTGCTGCTTTCAAGCTGATAAAGAGCCAATTCCCATTCTTGTACAAGCAATTAAAAATCACTCACTTTTTAAGGAATACTTTTTCATTAGAGTACTTTACGTTACTTCTCCATTAAGGTGTCACTTGGAATATTTTATTTATTTGTTTGTTTATCATGTGTCTTGAAAATATCATAAAAAGTCACTTAATTCTGTTTTTCCAAATTGTTAAAATGCTTTTCCTTTGTTCTTGGAAGATTTATCCCTTGGAAACAGGTTTTGAACAATTCATCGAGCTCTGAGGTTTAAGAGTAAACTAACTAGATGAGAGTATCCTGTTATTGGATGACAGGGAGTAGTATATAGGGAGCTGTTTGGGTATATAATCTTCACATTTAAATATTCTCTTTAATTCCTTCCTGTGTGTTTAAGCATCATGTTTGTTCATGTTCAATATTTCCAAAAGGACATGGCAGGGAAAAAAAAAGGAAGGACACTACTATCTTCCCAGTCTCTGAAGAAGCAAGGTAAGTAAATTTTTGCATAGGCATCCTTCAGTATTCACAGTGAATTGTGCAAAAATTATGATTTAATATTTTGATGTACTAAAGAACTCTGTTCTGCAACAGTGACAATGTCACTTGCCAGAGACAGAATTCCGTCTGAGGCACATCCAAGTTTCCATCGCAACAGCAGATCCTTTAGCAGATGCAGCTAAGGCTTCCTGCTCCATAAGAGAAGCATTTTGGAAATGTTTCAGAATGTTTAAATTCATTGTTTGAAGTGGATCTTTCTAAACTGTCAGATACAAGATACAGAAAAATTTTGGGTGGATTTTTTCAGCTGAGTTCCCTACCAGAATTTTCTCTCAAAATCCCAAAGTATCATCAAAAAAAAAAAAACCTACAGCTCCAGATGCCCACTGGTGACACAGACTTCCTTATTTCAATTCTAAATACTAACTGCACTGTCAATCTGACTCATCTCACACTCTGTGTTGGAAACCAAGGCTGTTGGGATGAAACAAAACTCGAAGAGGCTGGTACAGAAGGCAGAGCAACACAAACACTATGAGGGAAGAAAACCAAGATAATAGGCTCAGAGTACAGAAAGAGAAAGAAAACTAAATAGTCCCCGCATAGGAATGAAGAAGGAGGGGGTGAGTTTGCTGATTACAGCTGGAGCATGAAGGATACAGTAGATGTCAAACCTCTCAGGTAGCAGAAAATGTAGCAGGCAGCAGAGCCCTCTGGAGCATGCACATACTGCTGAGGGTAAAAAATGTGTTAGATGTAAGAATGTTTTCCGTATGTCTCTTACTAGAGGGACCAGATAAGAAACAAATAAAACAAACAAAACCCCCCACGACATGAGTTTAAGGAATTTCACTAACTGGTGTTAGCTAAACTAACTGTGCTTTTACTCGCTTATCATGTGATACTTTTGGGGGGTTTCTTTTGTTTGCTTGTTTGCCTTTGTTTTTTTCCTGAACATGGTGATAAGAAGAGGTGAGCAATTTTTTAACTAATTTTTCCCTAATCTGACCAGTCACAAATGTTAGCAAGTGTAAAATTAGCTAGAAACTTTTTGTACATATAAGTGAAGCTTTTCACTTTCATCTTTTATTCAATGAATTTTCAAGTGTTAAAATAATGAGATCTAAAAGTACAAAACACAAAACCAGGAAGCAAAAAGCTGTTTGGTAATTTTATTTAAGACAACAAATCCATTTAAATCAAATTTATCTTAAAATGAAGTTAACAGGTAACAGAGAGAAAAGGAGAAGAAAGAAGAGGAGACACAAGTACAGACGAAAGAATACACTCAGACCAAAAATAGCCTCTCTAAACTTTACCTTTTGCAACATTCACATCTACATTTAAAGGAATTGCTTAGAGAATTAAGCATTTAAATCACGGTTTCTTTATAAATACATCTCTAAAATGGGCCAGATGTGTTTATGCTTGAAAAACTCTGCTTTTTTTACTCAAAAAAACCACCTCTGGTAATTGTCAATCTCCTCTTCAGCCTCGCCAGAGAGAGCTCAGTGGTGGATTTATACAGCTCAGTTCTGTCCAAGCAGCATTCCTCATCATTCTTATTCATGACAGAAGGGAAAGTGGGACTCTTCCCGTTACTTGTCCACTCCAGTGCTTTGCCATTATACTATTTACCAGAGTAAACAAACTGGAGAGCAAACAGGAAACCAGAAAATTTCTCTTAAGTTTCTCTTCATCATACAAATTGAGTTGGAAAAGTAATTTTATTTCCAACTCCTTTTAAACTGGACATTTAAAAAGAAAGTCTGAGAAAACTCTTTTCTTTGCAGTTCTATTTTAAATTTTAATAAGTGAACTTAGCCACTGATGTCCATATCCACTTTCTATAAATGGTCCACCACATTTCCTGGGCAAACTTTTGTTGACTTCATTAATTAGTTTTTTTCATGATTTTGCATAAACAATTTTGCCCTTTTTCAGTCCAAATAACTTCTGTTAGAGTTATTTGGATCCCTGAAAGCTGGAGAGTAAAGCATTCATTCAAGACAGAAACAAAAACACGTTGTTGACAATCTAGTCGCGCTCTTGGCCCGTAGCTCCAAGGGCTCTTTGTGAGCTTTAAAACTTTTGCACAAAAATTTTTAAAGCCTCTACATAGCAGCAGGGTTTTTTGAGGACATGCCTGAGGCCTTGGGCACGTGGTGAGGGAGGAAGGCCAGTGCACCACAGGGCAGCCAGGGCTGGTCTCGTGCACTGAGGTCTCCTCGGTGGCAGGATCTGACGGCCCCAGCAGGTGGCTGCCTCCACAGTGGCTTCTGGCCCATTTCTCCAGGACAGCAGTTCACAAACTTTATATGCAGGATTCGCTTTTATTGGATTTAGGTTTTGTTTGTTGTTTGGGGTTTTTTTTCCCCAAACTCTGGAATGGCTGACTCCCACACTCTCTGACTCAGATATCTGAAATCACAGATTGCCTTTTTCACAAAGCTTCCAGAGCCAACAGAACTGCAAGTGCTGGGGCAATGCTTCAGGCATGGGGAAAAGAGAAGAAAAGTGGAGGGAGATGGACAGAAGCAGGCTGGAATTTTCCTCTGTGCCTTAGAAATTATCTCCTGCTTCCGTACCCTGGGGGGCCAACCCAGTTTGAAAACTGCTTTTGACCTCAATTGAATTACATAAGCACCGATTTCTTCCCTCAAGGGTCACCTAATTATGTGCATGATACTATGAAATAACCCAGTGCACACAAGCCTCCAGGACTATTTGAATATCAATACTCTGCCAGATACTTGTTTCGATAGGTTTGAATTAGACACATCAGAAAATACTGTTTAGTTTTAATGCCCGCTTCCATCCTTGGAAGCCAAACCTTCACATTTTATCTTTTCCTGACACAAGTGGTGTGCACTGCCATCCTGAGTTTCCCCTTCACTCCAAACCTGTCAAAAGAGAATGTCAAAATGCAAAGTCTAACTGCATTAGAATAATGCTTTCCTTGGGTTAGAGGGAGCTACTGACTGAAAGGCCTTTTATTGATGTTCTGAACAATGAAAAATAAATAAAAATTAGTCTTTACAAAGGGAATTTAATTTTCTCATCCTTATAACACCCTAAAGCTTCTTTTTTGGGTAAACTAGAATAAAACTGTACATTTTTGTTATTGACTTTTCTGTATGATCTCTTTCTTTTTTAAAGTCAAACTTATTTCTTTATGAGAACTGGAGTCAATCTGATATTGATTTCCACATTTTATTAAAACATCACTTTCTTAGTACAAAATACTCAAATAAAATTATGACAATAACCTTAATTATGAACTTGTACTGGCAATTACATGGAAGGCAAAATCACATAAAATTAACTAATTTCCCCATCAAACATTTTCTTTAACATTAAAGCTTCCTTTCAGATACATTAAAAGAGAAAAGTCCATAATCTTACTCAACAGGAATACAAAAATATTCCTATAATGTAAGTCTGTCTGTACTTCTACAGTATACGAATATAAATCTAAATACATTTTATTTGAAGTTAAAGCTTTCTTACAGAGAAAATGTGTTTATGTGTCTATACATACATGCCTATAAACTGTTCATATGGATATATTGGGGATTTCAGTAATTGAAAAATTAATACTAGGGGTATGATTCAAGAAAATTAATACACAAAAATTTTAAAAGCATATTAATAGTATACTTGTGTGTTATTCAGTATGAGAAAAGTTCAATTTTAAAAACAACTTTCTATTAAACCATTTGGTATCGGAACTTCAGAGAATAGCACCTATATAAGGATTGCAGAAAAAAATGTTAGAGCTAGCTGAAAAGGATAGCAATTAATCAAAAAAGCATTGTACTGCACAGGGCATATAGGGTGAGTAAAATATGGACTGCAACTAGTATGAATTTAATTGTACATTTGATATTTTAGTGCTAGTTACAAATTTAGTGCTAAATTACCTACTCATTTCGGCAAGGCTTCCCAGGATTGTTAGTGAAGAAATTTCGGGCCAGTGAGTCATAAAGTGCTAAAATGGAGATGTGTCAGAATGATACTAAATGTTTTCACTGCAGCAGATCAATGTATATTCCCAGAGCAGATAGAAGTATGAAGAGCTGTGCAAAAGTGTAGCCTTACAGATGAAAATCCCTTTAGCTTTCAACAAACTGCAGTAGGGAGATAATACCATAGCATGAAATGCCTCTAGGTGTGCTATCTCCTCATAATTCAGCAGATGATGGCACTCGCTTTTTCTTCGGAACCAATGATCCTGGAGAAATTTTTATACCCTCACTTAGCACCATATGCCAGAATAGCAGAAATTCTTCTTTTGAAAATTACAAGTAAATAGAGTTTTATTGTTCCTCCCATTTCTTTCATTTATAGAGGCATAGAACCACAAAATGTTTGAGATTGGAAGGGAACTCTGGATGTCATCTGGTCCAACCCCCCGATCAAGTAGAGCCACTTAGATCTGCTTGCCATGGGGCGTGTTCAGACTGCTTTTGAATTTGCCAAGGATGGAGACTCCACAACCTTCCTGGGCAACCTGTGCCAGGGTTCAGTCACCCTCACAGTGAAAAGTGTTTCCTGATGTTCAAATGGAATATTCTGTGTTCCAGTTTGTGCCCATTAACTCTTATGCTGTCACCAAGCAGCACYGAAAAGAGCCTGGCTCCATCCTGTTGGCACCCTTCCTTCAGAAATATATATCCATCAGAAAGATTCTCCTGCTCCTTCTCCAGGCTAGAGTTGCAGCCCTCTCAGCCTGTGCTCACAGCAGAGATGCTCCAGTTCCTTTATCGTCTTCATGCCTCTTCACTGGACTCTCTCCATGTTTTTCTTGCACCAGTGAGTCCAGAACTGGACATTGTACTCCCGTGGTCTCACCACTGCTGAATAAAAGAGGATGTTTAGTGCAGCACAGCTCATCATTAGCTGTTTTTGTTGCAGGGGCACATTGCTTGTTCATGTTCAACTTGGTTTTCACCAGAACCCCCAGGTCCGCTTCTGCAAAGTTGCATATACTATTGTTCATGGAAAATCTGTTTTCTTGGGTGGTTTTTCACTCACAAGGGGTTTTTAAACAAAAAACTAGTTTTTCCAAGTATTACATAAAAAGGACAGAAAAAAGAAAATTGGTTGGAATGAGAATGACTAGAAAAAATGCAGACTTTTTGAAGGTAGAGGTCCTTAAAATTATGTCTATGGTATGGTGCACCAGAGCCTGCTTGAGCAGCTGTGCTTCTGTGTTCAGTAACAATTGAGTGTTACTACATCCTGATGACTCAGAAGGTCAACACACACTGGAATATCTTTATCACCAAATCATCCCTTTCGCAAATACAACTGGCCTTCTTTTATTATACTAAAACTGAAAACATTTTTGAAAATGCAGTGCTGCTAAATGGCTTCTCCCTTGTTCCCTCTCTTTTCTTGATGAATTCACACAGTTCTCAGATAAAGATAGATCCTGTCATTCAGTCTCAAATGCTAAGTTAGTTTTCTGTTCAACTATCGAGCAGATGYATGAAGAATATCCCATGAAGGTATCTGTCTTGTTTCTGAATGATTAGATATTTATCTGTTGCTAACTCTGCATGAGTGTGTTCTTTTCTGAATAGAAAAGTTACTCATTAAAGGTAGATATGGACAGMGATATCCAACAATTGCATTTATTATAGATATTAGAAGAATGACATTTGCATATGAATAATATTCCCTTGAAAATCTCTCCATAACTCTTTCCCATACCTACCCAGTAAAAATGAGAATATATAAAAATCATCACGTTTACTAGGTTTAAGGTTGTTTCCTAGCATAGTGATGACGCTTTTCCAGACTCCCGAAAATTCTTTAATTGTATTTAATGAAAATTCTGAATTTAAAAACCGAAATAATTCCTAGATTAATAACGCCTACATTTGTTAAAAAAAAACCAACCCCCCCAAAACAAAACAAAAAAAACCCCCATGCAAACGAACTCCAAACAAAAAATAAAACAAATCCCAACAGTTTTAGTTATACTTGCTCTACACCTACTTTCCTAAGAAGAAACAGCAATTCAGAAATCAGTCAGTCTTCCTTACCAGTCAGAGGATTTAAAAGAAGACAGTAGTATGACACCTCACAGATGAATATAAGAGCATTGCTGTGTGCAGATTGAGCTAGAACTCAAAAGAAAGTACCAATTTTCTGCAAAAAAGTCAGTGTTTGGAAAAAGATAACCTGCTACTAAAGCAGAAATTTGGAAATGTGCAAGAATTTTTATGAAATTTATCTAACTGAAGACTGCAGAGCAAGTCCTGAATTTTCAAAGGCATCAGGATTTGAAGGAACAAATCAATAAATGAAGGGATATAACAAAATTTGGATTTTTCCTTCATTTGAGGACTGTAAAGGACAAAGGAAACTTATCTATTAATCATTTTTGACTGTGTTCATATGAACWTCTTTACTTCAAACTAGTTTCCAAAATTGCCTCAGTGTGATCTGTAACGACGCAATGAATATTTTTATTTCACTGTAATTTTAATCTCTAAAATGTGATCTTGATACATTTCAGGCTGTAGCTGAAGATCAGAGTTATGAAAGCTCAGGCAATATAAACCTGTATTTGCATTATGTTCATATCAACAGTATCCCTGAAGACAAACGAGGGCAAGCAAGGACTTCCACCCACCCCAGCTACCAACTCTGCCCAGCGTTGAAAGTATTAGTTCTCAGTTCAGCCTCTAGAGCTTCTATCCAGTTTGTATGTCTGCCCTTAAATATATTAAACCCCATCTTTATCTCCATACAGTCAAAGGAAATTGCAGAAAAATAATCATCTTTACAGAGAAGAAAAAAAGCTCAGTGATCCATTTTAGATAAGCATTATTCAAGGATCTTTGGAAATATTTTCTTGAAGAGGCTGGGACAGCCAGAGGGGCACGCATTTTGTTGTAAGGCTTTCAAAGCACGGGTTTTGAGTCCATGCTAAAGAATTATCAATTCCTTTCTTCTRCAGGATCCTCAAAAAAATTAATACTTGTTTTCTTCAGCATAATGTTGTTGAGGTGCACTATGTGCTGGGAGAGAGACAGGCCCTGAGGGCCGGAGAGAGAGCCTCTTTCYTGGACCCRGAGGTGRCCYTGGGRGTGYATCCAGGTCACCRGGGATGGGCTGAGAGAGGATTGTGGGTTTBTGGACAGTGTTGGGCCTATGAGAAGTGATAATTGTAGTTTGTGACCTTATAGGGTATTGTTTACCTGTTACCATAGTAGGTAATATCTGTGCAATACCCCAGGTGATTGGGGGACACTGAGGTGAACATCTTTCCTGTTTATATGATGTGATATCCTGTTAGGTGCTGTATTTAGGGAATATTCACTGCGCAATAAAGGCTTTGCACTTTCCATCTTGTGTGTGAAGTCCATGCCCTTGCGTGATTACTGTATAATGTAAAAAACCAACACCTGTAGACCTTCACTCCTAATGTCACTTTTCCATCTCCAGTAACTGAACCTAAGTACACCATGACCCATGACATGAGAATTCAGCAGAGACTCAAGTTTCAAGTATATGAAATTATACTATTATTTGTCCCATATTCTTATCTACCATCAAGGTAAACAACTCTGATGTGACAAATGAAAAGGTTTCAGAGGCATCAGCTGCCCATGCAAACAGAATATGAGGATAAGGCAGGTGCCAGACACCATAGCTGTATATTTTAATTTTTTGATTTAGCTTTCAAGCTTGCTGCTTGTCATCCTCAGAATCATGAATCACCCAGAATATCTGAACATGAAAATCCAAAATCATGTGAACAGCAGCAATACGAATGTATGAGAGAATTTTTGCACAGAAGTTTTGAATAATTTCACCAAATTCAAGTGTGCTCATGTAAGCTAGTTTCATTTCACAAAAAATGAGGTTTGCTTTACACATTTTAATTCRTATCTCAAACATAAAAGGTAAACTGAACAAGTTTAAATACATTTCAGATAATTGAAAGTCGCTTCTTTTTCAGTTGCACTACGATGCAACATTCATGTGCCAGAGTACACCACCTTTCAGCACAGATGCAACGAGGGACAGTAGCAGACACCTCTCTCTCAAACATATTTTTTCTTGGTGTGGACTCACAGAAAAGTCCACTTCATTTGTCAGAAATGCAGAGTCTCCACTTTGGCTTGTCTGGCTGCTTCCTCCTGTAGCAGGACATAGCTTCCAGCTGGGCTGGTGCTAACAGCTTAATCATCTGCTGTTCTTTGTCACCTAGCTTCACCCACAAATTCTCCACTATCTAAACATAGGAATATCTGTATAACAAAGTTTAGTTCCATTTATAAATACACTATGGCTCAAACCCCTGCCATCAGTTTTTTTACAATAGGTATAGAATGAAAGGATATATAAATTCCTTATGAATAGAAAACTTAACCTATATATATAATATATCATTTATATACCACATTTTCTGGTTTCTATTTTTGTTTCTGCAATCTATTTCAGTCACTTTTTTTTCTTCATATTGGGAAAGAACAAAGAGAACCTGTGAATTCCTGTATTGATTAAACACTTTGTCACATTTTTCATGGATGAATTAATATCCATTTACAAGTATTTTAATATTCAGAGCAATCTGAATTAAACAGCTATTTTCTTGACATTTGTTCAGAAACAAGACTTCTGCTTACACTCTTGATGTCTTTGTCAGAGTCAAGTGAATCCAGTAACCGGAGAGATGAGGAGAGGCTGCAGCATGTACACCAGGCTCGTGCAGCAGCCAGGCTAAGCACAGGTACCTCACAGATAGGCACACACACACGAGCTCACAGGGCTGCTCACACAGACAGACACCAGCACAGACGCCCTGTGCTATCGGTTTTGTGCCAATACGACTTTCTGTGTTTTAAGAGTCCATTTTACTCAGAGTTTGAATTAGGAAGCAGGAGACGAAGGTATTTCTTCGGTCTCAGATTGTTTGTTTTATTCTTATCAGTAACAGCTGCAGGGGATGTGCTTCTTAGCAAGGTGAAAAAATGGCTAAAATGGCTACCAAGTGCTACTTCCAAGGTCTTTTATACTCTAATCTATCCAATTATAGACTGCTAAGTGAGATGTTTTTACTTAAAATCCAATGAATAGCTATACCTGGTCCGTACTGCGGATTTCTTGAACCAATACCTGAAAACACAGGTTGGTGAAGAAGAAAGAAGGCAGAAGAAGTACAAACCCACACCCAAAATCCTCCATCTTGTTAGATATCCCTAAACCTAAGTTCTATATCTCTACATATTTCACCCAGTGATATAACTGTTAATTACACAGCAACAAYCTCAGCAGTATCACACAGTCTAGGAAGTTTTTCCCAAGGCCTAAGATCAAATGGAGTGTACCTTTGAGGATCATTGCTTATCAGAGAAGAAAGAATGAAATTCTCGGAATTCAGGGTTCCAGCACTGTGCTTGTTGAAATAATGAACTGCAGAGCTGACCCAGCCCAGTGCCTGCCCTACAGCTGATCAAGTTGAAGTCAGCAAGTGGAATACACACATACACAAACACTCAATGTGGGAGCCTCTAGCAACAGGCCTCAGACTCTCAGCCCAGGAGCTGACCACTGCTCACCCCAACTTCTGGCACTGGCACATGAGATTTGCAGTCCCCACCAGCTGCCAGTCCTCAGACAACTTACCCTGCTCCACAGCCAGGTCAGCTCAAAGTTCACTAGTGTGCACCAATACCTGCTTAGTGTAGACAACACACCCACATGGAGAAATGAAATGCTCTTTAATGAGAACATGGGACAAATTATACAGCTCAGACTAGAGTACCCACCATCAGCATATGTACACTGAACAGCCTTTTATCTCCTTTTCCTTGACTTTTATGCTCTACTCCATTTCTTTACCACGCATTTGTCTCTTTGTACCTCTGGTCCTTCCCCTAAGTAATGCATCCTTAGAATCACTTCAAAGGATCATTCAGTAATATTTTTTACATAAACAAAAAATGCTTTTCCTCCCTGCATCCCATAGGAAGCCCCACACACTCTTCAGTCTGAAGGCCTTTCCAGGAGGGAGCACCTCCAAGTGATCGGGTGGCTTTTCACCTACAGGTCATGAGGATTTCTTACCCATCTCTGCTTCTCTGACCCCTCATTGAGCCTTTGTGTTTGCCACAATAATCTGCAGGCACTAGAGTGTGGTTAACTTGGCACTACACGTGTGATAGCAGACGAGGTATCAGTATATTTATTTTAAAACTGAAGACCATCAGCCAGTTCCCAAAGACCATACAGGGTAACATTGTTGACAAGTTACTGATTTCTTCCCAGTATCCCTTGTTTTCCTAGCTGAGTCTTTCCCTTCCTCTCTTTATAAATGGCCTCTTCTGCTCACTTGGTCGCTCTCCTGGCAAAGATCCCATCAGGTTTCTCCGTAAGACTATTTTTTTTATAAAGCATTCACTGTCCTTTCTTCACTATTTAATCTGAAGACTTCCAAATCACAGCATCCCGTGGTAAAAGTGGTCACAGTTTGTGAGTGTAACCATAACTACTTTTGAATGCTTCATATTCTGGTAATCCTCTTTTCTAACGATTTTCTGAAAGTTTCTATAATGTGAAGCAAATGCACACAAAATGTCTAATCAGTTTCTGCATCTTCCTAAAAAACTCGAAATATAACTTCTGTTTTCTTAAACTTCAGTTTTACAGCAGTATTTCTTCTACCAGATTTTTCTCTGAAGTTTTAATTTTCTTTTTACCTACCATTTTTACCCCTGTTCTGATATATTTCAACCATGATTTTTTTACACTACGTAAGCATTATTTTTACATCAGTATATAAATAATTATACATATATAGATAATGTACCAATATAACTTCCTTAAATCCTAAATATTCTCAAAACTTTTGATTTTTTGTGGTCAAAAAAAACCCAGAAATATTTCTCCTAAGCGAACCCATTTTGGAGCTACTACAAACAAAAAAATAAAAAATACTATAAAAAATACTATAAAAAATGCCAGATAAAATTTCAGGGTAGAATAATGATAAATGTCACCAAAAAAACTATACTGTGAGAAGAGACTAAAAGCACACAAAAATCAGAAAAATCTGTTTCTTTCTGAGCCACTTAGGAGTTGTTTGTTTTTTAACAGATCTTATTGTGAGAAATCTGCCATCGTAATTATGGATCAGCAACTGCTACTCTGTAATAGTGGTGCTTTCTGTACAATTCTTCCCTTTCCTCTTTTTTTTTGAGGAGAAGAATAACTCATAAATATTTCGATTTTCAATTTCTGAAAGATGAAGAGCAACAGTGAAATGCTGAGGTCTTTAAGAGCACAAATTGTAGTACACCAAAGAAAATATGCAAGGAAAGTGTTTTTTGAACTGTGCAAGACACTGGTGCAACACAAATGTTTTGAGGAACATGACTTTGAAGCCCTCATATTATATTCTGCTTCTTTCATCTGCTGGTTGAAATGTATGAGAGACTCTTGATGCTATTAAGAACAATAGCAGAAGCCCTGCAGTCTCATATCTACAGAGGCAGATTTTTCCATTTCACATGTTATAATTTCCTACTCATTGGTGTTAGTGACAAGAATGTCTTTATTGTTATTATAAAATGTGTTGACGACAGAATATTTGGCCCTTAAGAATTTATCTTCACCTTCTTTAAGGATTCACATCAAGTTACCAACTTTTCTGTTATTTTATTAAATCATTTTCTAAATAGATATTTTTTGAACCTGTCACAAAATACCAATGCCTGTAGTACAGTCGTTAATCAAATGCATGCATATATGCATATTGAAATGTAWATTGCCTCAGAAATTAAAGCTATGTTATGAAAAGTGGAACAATAAATAGAAATTTTCTACATTTTATGTATGTTTGAATCAGGAAATTAATTMGCTCATTTCTCCTAAACTCAAAGTATCTGAAAGTATCTAGTTTTATGTAGAAGGCCAGAACTCAAAAATATGTTGAAATRTATTGCAGCATAAAGGCAAGCATCAATTTTAATGTATGATAGCTCTGATAAACATCAGGGTTACTCCAGGAGCCCTTTAGCATGGAAACAACCCAGTCTATTATTCTGAAAATAAAACCGTTATAAAACCAGTTGTTTTCACACAATAAAAGACACTCATAGGAAAACAGTATGAGAATAGCTTTCCTGCATTCATATGTGTTTTTTTAGTTTTTCAGCTATTTCACAATGCATGTTAATGATATTACTCTTCCACAGTAAACACGGGAACTGCAAAAAAACCATAACAAATTAAAACCAAACTTGCACCTAAAGGTACTATTAGCACATGAATCTTATCTGTGACAGCAAGATAAAGGTTGAGTAGAAACAAAATATTTGGTTGTTCCTTATTCCTGCAGCTGCTCGTTTCAGACCATGGAGCTGAACCAAACTACTAGGATGACTTAATTCCACAATTTCTGAGGTTTGTGTGTATTCTTCCTTCAGAGCATCAGCATACACCGTTATCCAAACAAGACGTGTTTGAAGGAAAAGTCATATTCCGTGGTTATACTTTGTTTAGAAATAATTGAGGCTATGTCACTAATTATAAGATAGTCCCAGAAAGCCCTTGAATTTGTGAAGAATGTCCCTCCTTTTTAGATTTGTTGTAAGCTATCATTTCCAGAGAAGCAAGACTGGACACATAAAAGTAAGTCTGTTTTGGGAAGATTTTACTTATTTAAACAGATTTTCTCAATTTTTGTGCAAGTTAATACAGCTTCATATCAGGTGTTATGAATCTGCCTGCAGAGAACAGAATTGATTTTTTTTTTTTTTTTGTTGAGGAAAAGTTATGCAATGCAGTTCTCTTCCTGTCTCAGCTCAGTGACAGCTCATCATTACTTTGTGACTGAAGGCTGTGCTGAACACTTGGCAGAACAGGGCTTATTCTGTTGACAAAGCAGAATTTTGCCACTATCTGCTGAAATGCCCAACCAGAGGAGGGATAGGTTGCCTGTTCCAGCACACAGATTTCTCCAAGACACTTCCGTGCTGTAGCTCCCTGCACAGGTAGACTCAGGTCTCAAGTAGAAATATCTGTGGTGGTTTCAGCCAGTAAGATGGTTTGTGATATTCAAGAGCAGAGGGAAGTCCCTACAGCAGCACGCAGCATATGCACATTTATGTATAGATATAATGTTTTAAAACTAGGAGAATTTTTACAAATTTCTTTATAAAAGCATTGTCTTGATTACGTCACTAAAACAAAAATTAGCAAGTCCCTGACTTAAATGATTACTATATACCTTTAGCTCTACATTTCTGTGTACTTACAGTATGAATATGTTTTTAGCTAAATGATTATACTGTACTTTTCATCATGAACTTAACTCATTTACATGCACAATATAGACCAGTGTTTCTCAATGCTTAACATTTCACACTATGAAACACAGCTTCAATTCTTTCAAACATTACTCTCAATTATTAAATCTCGTTGGATGGGTTGAAATTCAGAGATGTTGCTATGAGGCATGCCATGGAGAGGCTCAGGAGCCCCTAAATGCAGCATGGTATGATCTGACACAGGAAAGAAAAAGAGAAAAAGAAAAAAAAAAAGAAAAAGAAAAGTGCAGGGAAAAAAAAAGGAAAAAGGAAGCTACTTCAGGGCAGAGAAAAAGTCACATTATTTTCCAGAATGTCTCCAAGGCTACTGAGGCCAAGTTAAAATACAGGCATGGAGAGATCCTGTATATCAAGCCTAGCTCAGCAGAGAAAAGAGTTGTTATATAATCCCTATATCCTCTCTCCTCACAAAAAAATCCCTGAATAAGATTGTTTTTGTGGGGAAAGCGTCAGATCTGACTGCAGCACCACTAAAATGTCATTCTTTTATCACTTGCCCTCATTTCAGTTTTAATAAGCTCTCTTGGCTCTCTTATCTTTTTATGTTCACTCCACAGCAATTAAACAGAAATGCAAATGTCATACACATTTTTATAACAGTGTCTCTTATAAAACTGCAATGAAGAGAGCAAATTATATATTTGTTAAATGATCTATCTTCTTTTTGTCAACAAAATCTAGCTAATATGAAGATAATGCCCCTATATGTACCATATGTGTGTTTGCATGTTTTAAAAACATGGGAAGATTATTGGTTGCAATTCTAGCACAACTTCCGAGAAAACAYTACACTTTGAAAGCTCAAATCAGTTAAATCAGGCAGGAAGAGAGTTTATGAATATTCAGTTTAGATTTCAAAACAGCTGCTCTGTTTGACCATTATAAAAATTACCACCTTTTTTATTCACTAAATACAAACACCCAGTAAAGTGATATTGCATTCACACAAATACCTGATAACTACTTTATTTCAGATGTGTTTTCAGAGAGCCATCTTCCCTCTTTAAAGGGAAATCACATCATAGAAAAAAAAAAAAGCAAGAAAATTCAGATTTATTTTTCTGTGTTTGTCTCTGAAAGTAATCCAGCAATCCAATTGAGACATAGAGAGTAGAGCACACAAAATAATTCACTAACCATCTATCTTGAACAATTAACAACATACTATCACAATGGCAACATCTGATCACTACCACCAGTAGAAAAAATCTCCCCCAAAGTATGAGTGGTACACTTTGCCACTAGAAGTTTTCTGACACAGATTGACATCCGTCTTCTGCTCAGGTATTTGCCTGTGACCTCAACCAAAGGCAGCCAAGTGTTTCACACTCTGTAATACATTTACCTCATCATTTGTGAAGTGTAAAAGTGTTACCTTGCAGAGGAGGAACTGAAACAGAAAGACTACTTCCCCACTCCTCGCAAACAGTAATATGACAAAATATCACAAAAATAATTTAAATCCAGGTCTAAACATTTATCCTCCAAAATCAACTCCACTTCTAAATTAACACATCACAGGATGAAAAAGCCAGAAAGAATGAAAGAAAAAGCTACCTTCCTGCTTTATTTGCAGCATCCTTGTGACTGTCCCATTTTGTCCTCCACTTGTTCAATCTTTATAGAAACTATTCATACCCGTGTGTAACAGCAGAGTGATAACATCAGAAAAATAGGACTGAAATCAAGATACGGGTAGACTAAATAGCAGGGTCTAAGACTGTGTCAAGCCGCAGATAGATTAGGAAAACAGCAGGTAGATTAGAAGAAACAGCCAAAATAAAGGGCTGTATTGTGTTTATAGGGCAAGGTGTTACCAGCAGAGGGCTGCAGAGGCGGCCTGTCTGAGAAGAGACCAGGGCTGACCCAGGTCAGATAGACCCTGTTCCAGCTGCCTCCAATAGATCTGCCTCAGGGCACAGCTGAACTCAGCATCCGAGCTGTCCATGTCCCTAGGAAAGCTTATTCAAGGATGCATTTCAGAAAAACCACAGTGCAACTGCTGTGAGAGAAGACTGAGAGACAACTGGGAGAAACAGCCTTGCAGACTCTAAGCGTGGTGAAAAGGGAAGGGGAAAATGTTCTGTAGGTGCTGGAGCAGAGAATCCCCTGCAGATCACCATAATGACACAGGCTGTCTCCCTGCACCTCACGGAGGACCACATTGGAGCATATATCCACCTGCAGCCCATGGAGCACCCCACGCTGGAGCAGGTGGMCAATCCACGAAGGAAGCTGAGCCTGGGGGGATCCTGTACAGAAGTGGGTTTTCTGGCAGGAGCTGCATTTCATGGGGGACCCATGCTAAAGCAATCTGTTCCTGAAGGACTGTACCCTGTGGAAAAGACCCATATGGAGTAAATCTTGAAGAACCACAGCCCACAGAAGAACCCACACTGGGTAACCTCATGAAAGACTGTATCCCATGGAAGGGGCTCCACAATGGAGGAGGGTAAAAGTGTGAGGAAGGAGTGGCAGAGATGAACTGCTATGAACTGACCTCATTCCCCATCCCCCTGTGCCATACTGAGTTGGTGGACAGAGGACTTGAGAAAGAGGAATAAAATTGAGCCTGGGGAGGAGGAGACTGGGAGAAGCTGTTCTTAGTTTTGTCTTTCTTTCTCACAATCCCACACTTAATTTTCCTCCAGTCAATTCTGGTTTTCCCATGAAGGTAATTGGTAAATGATCTCCCCGTTTTTATCTTGACCCACAAGCTTTTTCATCCTATTTTTCCCCCATCCTGTTGAGTGAGGGGAGTGTGAGAGCAGCTGGGTGGGCATATGGCAGCCAGCCAAGTTTAACACACCACAAGGGTAAATCATTAACTTCCTAATGGCACTGAAAGTAATTTTGAATCCCAAAGCTATGATAAAAAAATTTGGTTTTAATTTTTACTGCCATTKAATACTCTCATGATATTTTATTAGTTATATTATCCTCCTCAGCAATGCCCTCATATATTAAAAAATGACTTTATTTTAGGTAGGCTATTATATATTGTAAGTTTGAATATGACATGAGTTGCATGATTTTCTGCAGAGTTACAGAATGAACACAAAGATAACACGGTAGGCAGGAGCATTACTTGTTCATGCATCACTTTTGGAGACTAGGCAAGAGCATCACTTTGATGTACAATACCAAGTTTTTTTGAATATAAAAGGCAGAAAAAGACCATAAAATGTAGCATGACTGAAAATCTGTGCTTAGAAAGACCAGAATAAAACTGAATTGCAAATGAAATGAAATTCGGGGGGTCATATAGGAAGGACTGTAAAAGGACTATACCTATAGCTTGGTGAAGCCAGAGCTCTTTTCTAAATTTGAAACTATTTATTTTGTCTATTAATTTTTAAAGATGTATTTGCTGCTTTCTCTTTACCTGACTATTTCTGAAATTTTAACTTTGTCTTCCTTTTTTAAAAAATCTAGACTGAAACAATAGCAAAAACATTTTGAATGTTATCTTAATGTGTCATACAATGCGATGAACAAATAAATGCAGATTCACACAAGTTTTCAATAGTAATTCTCAAATGCTTTCCAAAACACTGGTAGCACTGGCTCAAAGATGATGTGTCTTGAGATAGAGGAGTAGCTGCAGGTACAGAGCCACCTCTCCAATATACAATAATATGTAGTTTGAAAATGCATTTTTTTATAGAATACTTGGTGGTTTTCAAAATTACTTTTAACTTTCACTTCTATAAGTATAGTATTAATAATAATAATGACAAGAACAACAATAAACAACTAAAAGGCACAAAAATAATTTTAATTGATGGCTCATCCAAAATAAATCACTCCAAAAGACACGGAGCAATCCTCCTTAGCCATACTTTGATGTTGCTATTCAAACACATTGCATTTCTCTGTGAAACTTCTATTTCATTTAATCTGATATTCTAATTAGCACACAGGAGTAACAGAAAAGGAGGCCAAGCAGCATCAGTGCACAGCAGAACTRGCACAGTTACTGCTCTAGGTCCCAAGAGGCAGCGGTGTTACGCTGCGCGCAAACAATCTGGCCTGCTCCCTAGGGAAGAAGACTGAATGGGACATAGCATTCTGTATTTCTAAAAGGTTGGATCAAGAGTTTGGATGCTTTCATTTTCCAGCCAACTGAAGCAACTTGGATGCAGCTGCTATTTACTAAGCAGGCTGGCCTCTATGATCACTTTAATGGGTCACAGATATTCAACAGTAAAGACATAAAAATGTTTATAACCGAGCACGGATTTTACAAAATCTGTCTCTCTCTCTACACATCAGTTTTAAACCCACTCTTACAAATTCCTTTACACTGAAAATTAAGAGAAATCCCATATGTTTTTCCTGTAGTTCAAGTCTTAGGATTGTAATGTATTATTTGTATTCTAGTAGTGTCAAATTCTCCACTCAAAATGAATGCCTCCCTATTTTAGGTGTTGTGTATAAACACTCCAGAAGAAAACACATGACTGAAGGTCTTACATTGAAGAAGAAYAGACCTTTCATAAAGAGGAGGAAGAGTGTTTAGGACACAAAGTTACATGGTTTGTTTTTTCTTGTTTATCTTTTTCTTCTAAAATTGAAAAAAATGAGTAAGATGAGTGTGCATAGACTGTAACTGGTGACAGGTAAATCACTGATAAAAAGAAAAAGCTGGACTTTTAAGGCAGTTTTTAAAAACATTTGTATCTTAAGGAGAAGCAGAATGTAGGCAGAGAGGGCAGAAAGCCTGGCAGGAAGAGAGACCTAGAGGAAGTGCAGCTCTGAGATGAGTGATCTCTGAAGCATGACAGAAAAGTTCCTGACCTAAAGACAGTTGCAGTGAGATTTTTARCACTTAACTGCATAAGTCTGAAGCAGGGCTGGGTTTTTTTGGTTTCTTTCCTGTCTGAGGAGGAAGAAAAGGTGGCGTAAATTCTTTAAGAAATCAGTCAGCTTGCCACCATGTGCCTTCACAAGGGCTTAATTAGGTTCCATGTCTCTGCTCACCYCACAAGAGCCAATATTGGAAAGAGGAGGATAAAGTTGCTGCTGAGAATAAAGACCCATAAGGGTCTTACATATTTTAAGTAGATAGGAACAGGATAAGCTGCAACATGAAGTGGACACTGAGCTCCAGAAACAATCAGTAAAATATGTGTTTCTCTGGGTCTTTAAGTTGCAGTTAAATCAGCATCTCGTGAGACATAGGTTAAAGAGACATTTACACTTCCAGACAGTATATTTATAAAATGGGAAAGACAACACAGAGAAGATGTGTCAAAGACATCCCGAAACAGCCCACCTCTGTTGAATGCATTTTTAAATACCTTCCTCTATCACATTAGAGAAAATGCTGTGATGGTACAATTTCTTGTTTTCAGAGAAATGAAACAAAATAGCCTTGAGAGCAGAGAGAAAAAAAMCTCACTTTGAGAATTATTGCCTTTGTCAGCAGCTGTTGCTCAAATTTCTTACATATGGTGCCAAGAAAAAGTATGCTTCTTCAGACATAGTACAGTGCATCGTGTAATTTTGACAGTCAGATATTTATTTCTTGAATTCTGTTCAGAAGAATACATGTACTAAAACTGAGCAGAACTTAAAGTTACTTAAAAGAGTCAAAGCTAACAGAGTAAAAACCCATATGCCAATATATAACCCACCCAAGAAAGTAACAGTTGTGTACACAGAAGCAAAATCACACAGGACATACTGGTATAAACAATCTCTACTGACTGCAAGCACACAYTCTTCCAAGGAAAATCAAGGACTAAAAAGAAAAATCTTTTCCATGAGAAAAAAAAAATTCTGCAATTACTTTGAGGAAAAATAAGTATTTCCATTAATTAAAAAAAAACCCAAAACCACCCGGACTGATTTGCCAGTAGTCCACTCAAGTACACCTCAGTTACCTAGGTGAAGACCTTTCCTATGATTTCCCACAGAAGRTATCCTCTGTAGGGAAGCTGGATAATTGCAGCAACCTGGGATTAGAGGAACATGAAGCTCAGATATGGGACTACAATGCAGATTATGAAACAGAAACTGAAAGTTGCAACCAAGCAGACAAGGTTCGGGAAGCACAATGGCTTCAGCCAGCCGGTCACCAGTGGTGCTCCCCAGGGCTAAGTTTTGGGTTGGGTCCTGTTTAACACCTTTGATGATCTAGATATGGGAATTGAATGTACATTATTTCATTATATCCATTTCTTGGATTTTGAAAAATTTTTCTAGTACTCCACTTTACAAAGCTTCAGTGTTGGTAATGTCTTTTCAAATAAAATTGTCATCAAATATTCAAAAYTGCTTTACAGTGACTTAGTTTATATTATTTATGCTTCATGATTGGGTTAAACTAAAAACATAATGTTTTCACATGATCAGATACTAGATCTGTACATTTCTATATCAAATTATCTACTCTTTAATTTAATAGCCAGCAATTTAYACCTGCAGATAGAATGTTATCTGCTCATTCTGGCTTTAAAAGTCAGCATGTTTTTATATGACAGTGCGCAATTATTAACTGGTCAGAGAATAGTAAGGACAAATGCCATAGCTTGGGGACTATCAAAAATCATTAAAGAGATAAGACTCACACTGTCAGTAGAGCAATATTAAAAACTCACTCTGAAACCTTTTAAAATTTAATTTGATATTTTACATGAAGAAGGAAACTGACATTTTATAAGCATAAGAGTGACATTAATATCCATAGATAATTTACATAGAATATATTAAATTCAGTAAAACAATGAGTAAGCATCTGAGAGGTAAGGGACTTGAATAAGTTTACCCAGGATGAGTTAAAAGTAATATTTTTTTGGCCTTTCCTGAATATTTCCATGAGTATGCATTTTTCAGTGTTACAACTACAGCAGCTGAACTAGGAATACAATTTTGAACCATGAAATCCATATTCCATTCCCAAAAAAGAAACCAAATCAAAAGACTGCCTATAAAGCAAAATCCTCAGTCTTTTAAAGTCTATACTGGGGATCTGATACTCTCTTTAGTAGCTTTTTGAGTGTTRCTATTATTAGATGGAGACATTTCAGAAGGAATGGTACATTAGGAACTCTCAAAGATAGTTGAAACACATTATTTTCCTACCTACTAGTGCTCCTCATTCCTTCCAGGGGATTTTGGTACATGGATAATGTACACAGTTCTTCACTAGGACAGTCTGAATTTTACATTTTGTTTGGATATCCCTGCCCTCCTCAGACCCGGGATTCAACTATCTAATCCACAGGGATATATGTGCAGTGTAGCTCTTAAAAATGTCTTACATGGGTATAATATATGTCTGTATTAATAAACTTTGGAAGTATATTCTATCAGACTGCCTAGAAAATAAGCAACAGAATCACCAGCATCTGAATCATTTTGGTCCACTGCATACTTCTCTCTGTTTCTTTTTCTTTGTTTCGTTTTTGTAAATAATAAGCATTACAAAATCCTGAGCACTACATGCTGGTCCTTTCCATTGGAACRGAAGCAAGTAACAGTCAGGATCAAATAAACCCCTGGAAGATATCCTGCAAAGTAATGGAATGTCATCTTCCTTAGAAAAGCCTTTTCTGACTGGGCTGCTGTCTACTTTTGCAGAAGTCATCAGTATGTATATACCAAATTTACTGTATACATGAAGTTGTGGGCTTATTTGTTGTGCTCCATGAAAACTGTTTCTTCTGTTATTWTTCTTCTCTGAGCATACACTTGTGGCTGAACTTCTATTGATTTTCCTGGTTAGGAACAGGAACCAGGCTGTACAAAGAAGTGCTCTATTATTACAGCTGGGAAATTACCTGTTTCCTGCTCCATCTCTCATATAACCATCCACTGAAACCTCCATCCACAACCACCCTTGCACACACTTCTCAGAGCAGGAGAGTCATATTCCGGATAACTTTTTAACTCCTTACAATAATTTCAGTCACACAGGAGCAAAAAAGAATCAAGAGTGAAAGGCTAAAAGAAGTGTTTTCTACCTTGTGTGTCCCTTTGGAGCTGCTGTATGGTTTTGGCTCTACATAAGATACYTTATATAAGAAACTAACTCAGGCCAAACTAAACGTCTTTTTTTGGGCCATTTTGTAACCAAATATTTTTATTTAATCAGACTGCTTAAAGCATTAAGTCTATATTGCCAGACACAGGACAGTATATTCTCAAACTTCATRTTGCTCTCCTGTCCAATTAATGATATGTGTTAATTGATTCTATATTTAGTACATTTCATGGTAATTTTAGATTACTAAAGTCATCTTCAAGATTCCCATACTGAGATTTCCACTTACTCATTATATTGAAGACATGGGCATTTATTTTTTTTAAAGCACAATTTTTTTTTTTTTGCATGAGATCARATGCCAAGTATTTAACTTTTTTTAAAGGTAATATAAAGACTCTTTAGTAATCCCTATCAGGAGTATATTTTTGATTTTGTTAATATTATCTGGCTGTGGCTACCTTAGTGATAATAATAAATATAGCAGAGCAGAATATAGCATTGAATAATTGAACACATACACTAACAGATGTATGCTGTTTCTTTGATTTTCATAATGAGAGATTTTAATCAATTACTAAAACACTAAGAGGCATTTGATCTCTCTGCTGCTGTATAGGTAAGCAGATTATTGATAGTAAACAATGATAAAATTGTTTTTCACACACAGAGGCAATTCTACCCTATAAAGCTGCTTCCTCTAATGCTGAAATAAACATCAGATTCTCCTCATGTGATTGCTTTTAGGAAATATATTCAGTTAGAATAAAATTTTCTGTAGGTTATCAAGTGACCCACAAAAYCATCCCTTTCACGAGGTTCCTGGTCATAATAGAAAGAAATATGTATATTAGAAAATAGCCAAGTACGGTACACAATGTGTAWTGTCTATACAGCCACTACTGTACTGATTGGCACTTGAGGTGTGCATTGCTTGTAGATAAAAAATAATGAGTGCATCCATTGTGATGATAAWTTCCCAATAAAAGTTAATTAGGAGGTAAAAATCTTGAAGAAACGCCTAAGGAATAGTATAAAAATAATAGAAAACAGGATTCCAGGCTTGTATCTCAGCTCTTTGGTAGTTTGGCTTCACTGAACACTACCAATTTCAGCATGAGAAATAAAATAATATGTATGCTTGCTATTAGCCATTGTGTTTGAATAAGGTGTCCTGTGGGATGAGTTCAGATTTAAACCTGTCTTTAGGGTTTACCAAGTAAGCTAAAGGTCTTTTTTTCTTTTTTTTTCTTTTTTTTCTTTTTTTTTTTTTTTTGGTGACAGAGGAGTGATTAGTATTAATAGTCAATATTTTTCAAGTGGCTGATCATGAAAGACCCCAGAATGGCACAGGTTCTTCCCTATTCTGAGTAAAATAGCAACCAAAATCTTAAATTATAATCTTATAAATGGACTGCATGAGAAAAATAAGCCTCAAGATATATCATAGATAGATAGATAGACAGATAGATAGGTAATAGACAGATAGATAAACCAGAATTTAAATTCATTATGATGAAAAATTTTCCTTAAGGTGTTAAGAAAAATCCTGTCAAAACATTACTGCTGCTTGTGCCAGGACAGACAGCACCTAGGCCATGCATGGCTTTCTAAGTGTGGACTCCACCATTACTGGAAAAAAAGATTGTCATGGAATATTTCCCAAAATGGAACCATTCATTTTCCAAAACCTCATAAAACTTCTTTTAGTCTTCATTTCTTCTAGGTTTCCCTCAAGGTCAATAAATTCTTAAGGTTGTATGATGAATTAAAGATGAAATTTCTGCTATCTGATACAAAATTATAAAAATACATGCCCCTTGTAAGTAAATATACATGTAAATGGTTATGAAAAAATCTGAAAACTGTAAAAAGCCACTTTATAGAATTGATCTAAATGCCTCCATTGACCGTACAGGCAATGTCATTGTAAAACGATGGAAACATCGTTATTTGCATGCCTTTTAGAGACATTTTCATGTAGTGTTATGACTGAAAACCAATTAAAATTCAGATCTTTAGACACCCAATGGCAATGCTGTCACAATGCAATTTTAGACAATTCAATTTAGATGCAGCAGCTGCTTTTCAATGAGATTTTGATGTTTACCCAATTTTGCTGCTGGGTTAATTGAGTCATATTGAGGTCAAGTGGCTTGTCTGCAATCACCCAGATGTAGGCTCACTGAGAATTACAGCTCAAGACTATCACATATATAAACCTCTGTTTTACCCAATAGGGCAGAAATACAAACAGAAATAAACTAATCAATGAAACACTCTCAGTAGGAAATTATGTCAACTGCCGCAGCAACAGATTACTTGGGTTACTTGTGTTACTGAAGAATAACCACTAAGTAAAATGGAAGAAAATACATTAAAATGAAAATGCAAATAACAGAAGAGCAAAATATTTTAGAATTTATCACATCTTAACAAACTGACTTATTTTAAAAATGTCAACAAGCTAAACTTGAATAATAACCCAAGCAGTAAAGTTTAAATAAAACCTCTTCATTTTGCTGCAGGACAAAACAACTTCTTGCTGAACTCATTACATCAACTGACTTCTCCTCTGTCTGAAAGCCATATCCAGAATTGTAGGCAATTTGAAAAAAACACGTAGTCAAAGAGTAGCTTGAGCTTCTCAAACCCATTGCTGGATTCAGYTCGGCTGAAACTATTCTGGGAAAAGGTGTCATGGAAAATGGTCCTAGTGCAGCTGCAATCTCAGCTGCAGCAATAAATAATTTAAAAAATTGTAACTTTCCAGTGGAACACATAAATAATTAAAATTATTGTATTTTTACTCTGAATATCATATTCCTCACACAAAACCATATTTCAAACTGCTAAGTAATCCTAGTTTGGAACTTATGTATTCATGACTAAGCTGCAAGTTACAGTAGGAATTACTAGAGCATAACTCTGCCTTTAGAATCCTTTGTAAAAACTACCTCAAAGACAATGTAGGGAATTAAAATATACACCATACAGAGCCAGGTAAAAAACAAAAGAGTTTTTGCATGTGACTAAAAAAAACCCACCAAAAATTACCATTACTTTAGGTTTAGGTCATGTTGTTGTGAAGGGAATGTATTTTAGAAGGTGTTCTCCCTCTATTTTAAAGATGGTCTCTCTACAGCTAGTATTTCATTTGGTTCACCAACTTTCTTCTCTGGAGTTGTTTTGAACCAGAGACATAATCCTCTGATTTCCAAATACCATTTTAAAATTGACATTTCATCTTCATATTTAATTGTTATATGGAAATTTGATAAATAACGTCTTGTAGTTGTGTTGAAAATCTCTATTTAAAACAACACAYTGTTTACCATTTAGATTCTGGCAAAGAAAAATCATAGGAAGATTACTGATAAATGACAGGTAGAAAATAAAGCAATTCATTCTGGTCACATAAAAGTCAAAGAGGGAATATAAAGCTTAAAATTTATTAATCAAACACAAAAGGTTCATTAATAAAATAAATGTTTCTCTTTAATTTTAGGGTTTAGSATGTTTTATCAGTTGAAATATTCATAATCACATTTTTAAAAATTTACTGGCAAGCATGAATAGTAAAGAGAAACAATTAAGAAATCATTATATTTTCCTGTCTTTTCTACCTTACTTTAGAAGATACTTTAAGAGTTATTACAATGATTATTTTGGGGTGGAATTGGAACTGGCAACTGAGAAAACCAAGTTAAACTATTTCCAAATTGTCAAAAAACACCAAGTATGTAAACAGTCATCAACAAATTGTTATTGAAATATGCTTTTAACTAATTTATCTTACTAAAAATTTTCTAGAATTTTAGCAATTATAAACTTCAGAATGAGTAAAACTCCAAAATACKTCTATCACAAAAAGAGATGCTTTAATATGATACACGTAGAAAATATCACATAGACCGAGAATATCACGACTGTATATAATGGGGAGAAAAACTTTCAAAAACTCTTTCTTCTCCCCATTTGCATTCCTTTTCGTAAGTACTAGTTTTAGTAATTTAGAGATTATTTTTCTTGAATCGCTAAAATGGAAGTTGTCTAAATTAACCCGAAATTTCTTAGTGTTCCTCTGAACACAAAGTTTCTCTTTTTCATGTTTTCTACCTTTAAAACACCTTCCAAAAATATTTATGGCAAGGTACTGAACGTTCTTATTGGGAAACACAGAACAAAGATTAGAGAAGCAAGAAGATCAGAGATGTTACAGACCTGAGGTCAGAGACTGATGATGCACAAGCAGAATTATTAGTGCGTGATCATTATTTCACCAGGACTTTCTGATTGTAAGACAGATAATCAAGCTTTCAAATATTATATGGCCCTGCTTCATTTTTCAAAATCTTCTGTGATCCTGTAGTTACTGACAGAGCAGAGTTTGAAACTTAGTTGTTGAATACATAGGAAAAACTTAAAAGTACTTGCACAGGAAGGCCTTATTGATTGATAGGGTGTTATTTATTTCATTCTTTGCCAGAGTCCAGATTTCATGACAGAGAGAAAGAAGAAGAATAGAAAGAACTGAGCCCCTTTCAGCAAGGCAAAGTCCCTAAAGAAAATATTAGGSAAGTTCAGATTAAAATAACAGACAGTTGATAGAAAACCAATGATAAGCTGTTAGTTATTCTGTTTAAAAAATGGGCAATCTGCAGAAATACCTTATTATTCATATCAGGTCTATTATCCAGCTCAATAAGGATAAGTCCTGCACCTGGGAAGGAACAACGCTGGATACCAAACTGTGCTGGGAGACACACAGCAGCTGTGGAGAAAAGGACCTGAGGGTCCTGGGGAACATCGGTTTGAACATGACCCAGCAACGTGCCCTTGCAGCAAAACGGGCCAATGATATCCTCAACTGCATGAGGTGGAGCACCGCCAGCAGATGGAGGTGGTGCCACACCTGGAGTACAATGTCCAGCTCTCCATTCCCYGGGTCAGGAGAGACAGGGACACACTGGAAGGGCCATTAAATGGGTTAAGAGACTGGAGCACCTCCGCATGAAAGGAAAGGCAAAGAGAGCTGGGAATTTCTAGCCAGAAGAAGTCTCAGGGGGATCTCACTGATTATATAAACACCTGAAGGGAGGGTGTGAAGAAGATGGAGCCTGGCTTTTTTCAGTGTGCCTAGTCACAGGAAAAGAAACAAAGATCTGTCCATAGTCAGGAAACACCTTTATCTATTTACTTTTTATGTCCTACGCTCTTGAGATCAAGGCTGCCATTATGAGACAAGTGTTTGGTATAACACAGCAGCTGCCACGGGGATTAGTTGTTGTGGATTAGGATCTTTTTCTTGCAAATAGCTCCATGTCAGCAGTTTATAAATGTAACTGCAAGAAAAATGAAGCCTAACATTAACTGCTTGTTCTTAGACCATCATATGCACTAATTTTCGTGATACACACTTTATATCTTTTTAGGGGTACTTTAAGATGGTTGAAGAAGTTCAGCTGTTCTGGATGAGAGAGGATGAGATGCTATTTTATTTAATTTTTGTCCTTCTAACTCACATGGCTGATGCCTCAAGACTTGKATGAGTGTCCCTTCTTTTGTCATTGAAATTAAGTCATTAATTCCCATGTCAGAAGAATCTAGTTTCAACCAGGAGACGCAATTGATCACAATTTTTAAAAATGTAATAGGAAATGGTGTGGAAAGCTTATCATTCTGACCTTGCAAGTGAATCATGAAAATAATGTTTAAAGAGATCTACAAGTCCTGTGTTACATAGTGCATACTGTGATTTTTTTAAATTGTCTTATTTATATTTGAATTTAAATTTTCAACTACAAATTTTGACCTTTTATAACTAGAAATATAATAATAGTAGGAGACAATTCCTCAAGGAGAGTAGTTGTCTTTATTAATGCATCATGATAGCCCAATCTTGACTTTTACACACACATACATTTATACACAAGCGCTTTATGTATATACTAAAACACCTCAGTTTGTTAGTTTGTGGACTCCAAGAACATCAGCATTTGCTTTGTCTATATTAGCAAGATGAATAGACAATATCCACATATCTTGTGTATGCTAAGCAATAAATTTTTCTGGCAGTTCATTAAATACTAGACCAAAGCCAATAAACTTAATCAATGCACAAAGCCCTTGAATGTTGTTTGAACATTTCACTGTCATGAATTTTAGTGATAGTCTGACAAAAATAAAATACTTATGGACAACATGATCTTATAAGCTCCCCTTTTCTTATTTTACAAGATTTAATTGTGTTGTGGTAGTTACACAATTTGTAATCTGCAATGTTCTCCACAATCCAAACTTATGTACATACATACATAAGATTTATTAATTGGTTTCRCATTAATTTTGTCTCTCACATATACCTTCTCATGTAGAAGAAAGAAATAAAGTACATTTTCAGATAAAATCACAATGAATCAATCTCATTCATCCTATTCACATTATTTGTTTCATTTCAAAAATTCACGGGCCACCTTGGCTGCCTGTCCGTTAACTTCAGTGAAGCATCTTTTCAAAATCACCTACGCAGTTTTGTCTTTTCATGTGTAGTGTGAATTATGTAACCATCAAACTAACCTACAACATGAGACAAATGATTATAAATTCAAAATCTGATAAATATTTACAATGATACGCCTTAGAATTCCTGTAGTTCAAAGCAYGTAAAGAAGTATATCCTATGTCCTGGAATTCTTTGGAACCGTTTTTTTGTTGTTGTTGTTCATAAATTCTTTTTCTTTTTCATCTTGTATGACTGGAAATTTATGTGTTATCATACACACATCATGTCTTTTTTCRTTACAATATTGAAAAAAAAAGATTGAATAAAAGAACAATGAAGAATGAATGAGCATAAATGAATAATAAGGCTGCAGGTCAGATACAAACCCTTGTTAAGAACAAGGATACAAACCCCAACTATTTCACAGCATTAAGCTCATTATTKTCTTTAGGTCTATCAAGGCCTCTTGTTAAGTTTCCTGGGTATAACTATTTTAGGCTCCTTCTCAGGGAAGGATCTATTTCCCAATAACAATATTAAGGTGAATCCTGAGAAATAAAACCGTGGTTCCATTGCCAAATATTTATTTATTTCTTTTCACATCCAAAGAGGGCATACTATAACCCCGTAGTCTAACCACCTACATGAAGTACACTATGAAATGCATGATTTTAGCATCAGAATTGTAACTTCTGTTTGAGGCGTAGCATGCATTATACAAAGATAATTTTATACGGTTTAAATGTTCCAGCAAACGAACAATTCACCAAACCAAAAAGTAAATGTCTCTGAGTATACTAGTCATAAGCCAGTCATTTTTCTAGCCTAAGTGCACGTTGCTCAACTTGCTTGCTACAAAACCTCATCCTGCCTTTCATTGAGCCATCCTACTTGATGTTCCCGTCCTATTTAGGGTAATAGATGCAGAAACAAAACAGGAGTTCAAGTCTGAGCATTATYATTAAATGACTACATAGACCTTTTCAGTCACTGCACTCCTGGGCAGAGTTTCTCATCCTGTGCATGTCAAACATTCTCTGTTCTAGAAATTTTAATGCATATATAATGGGATTAAATGGTCACATTTTGGAATAGGCTTACATTATRAAAATTAAAATCAGTGTTTACAACTATATGATTTATCAACTGCCAAATGTCTCACTTGCATAAATCTGCCAGGAGTAGTTGTGTATTTTGTCTAGAAAAAGGAAATCTGTAATGGCCAGAGAAGGAAGTGTTTAAACAAATAATACCCTGCTAATGCAGTACAGTTAGCTCTGGCTGTTTTCAATCAAGGTTCTCGACCTTCTCTCATACCATCCTGGATGTGATTTAGTTCATTAGTTACCTCTGCTGGACATGAGATAACTGGTGCAGTGGTGCACTTATTTCATTGCAACCGAACACCTAATATTTCCTCATTTTTAAAAAATGCATATATAATAATAATCAAGTAGCTACATATTTGTAGACTTGACCACACGCTTAAACTTTTCAAGTTAAAACAAAATTTTCAARTTAATGGCAAGATCCTTGTCTGCTAGTGTTTTGAGTTTATAATAGTGGCAGCTACAGTAGTGTTTGCACAATAAATGTAAACAGAAAAACATGGATCACAGTATGGTTTGGTTAAATAGCTGTTTTTATACTATACTTCTTTACACTTATTGAATTCTTGATTTTACTTGGATTCAAAGTAGCATTGTGTAAGTGATCAGATTGTTTTTCACAATATTTTACTAGATGTTTAGCCAGATATTTTTGTTTTGTTTTCTTTATTGAAATTAAAAATATTTTTAAGGTGTGATTAGGTTAGTCATAGTAAGTCTTTAGGTTCCCTAAAGCTCAAAATTCTTACAATTAGATAAGGCAGTGATCTCTAACTGCTTCAGTCCACTTAAATTTTCTTTCTTGTGTAAGGGTACTACATAATGGAAGAATTAATGGGCTATGAACTAGAAGAGAATACTTTCAATTGTCCCTATTTCACTGTGTGTTATGAACATATATATTCTACAGAAAATCCTAAACACATATATCCCCCTCTTCCTCCTTAGGCACACCACAGAGAACTGGAAACATATTACCTTACTTTTTGAAAATGTTGGGCAGTTCTCCAGATGAAGCCATTTATCCCTATAATCTCACCTGTCAGATTGACAGAAGATAACCATGCCTGTGCACCCTGCCTGTTCTCTAAGCTGTAGAAGTTTAAAAAGGGGAGACATCATTTTCATTGTCCCTGTAGAGAAATATGTATCTTCAAGGCAATAGTATAGGATGAAAATTCCATAGTGATCACAAAATCATGGATTATCTTAAACTGGGCACATAATTATTGAGTCCAACTCTCTGCTCCTCACAGGGCTACCTAAAACTAAATCATATAGAGATACAGTGGTAAACATAGGAATTTTAAGTAAGTATAAATAATGTGAATCATGATATCTTTATTTATTTTTTATCTTTGGAGGTTTGACTCATTTTAAACAAGATGGAGATTATTTTTTGCATAATTCCCAGTTCCATTTCTTTTCTAAATGCACTAATTCATATAAAGTTCATGACCTCATTAGGATCATAAAGTTTTATAACATACTCTGCATGTCAACCTCTAACTTTTAACTGAAGTGATAATTTGCCAATTAATGAAGCTGAAATGACTGAAATAAATACACCCTTTATTCACTTAAAGAGAGTATAGAAAAATAAGTTGCAACAATTCTGACTGTAGTACACAAGGAGCAAATCACCCACATTTGATTGTGATTGTTATCTATATTGCGACACCAAATATACTCTAAACACACGAAAATTACATCCTTGCCAATTTTTATCTAACAGTAATTCAGCGCCTTACACTAAATACTTTATCTTTTTTTTTCTGGTGACAAAAAGTCAAACCCATCATACAATTCTCAGTGACTATTTGCCCACTTTAAAGAAATATCATCCACTATATGATTCAGATTTACACAAAGTTATATCATTACTGTACTATGCCTTGCAAAATCTGTGAACTCAAGATACAGTACTTCAGCAAACATAACTTTGACTCTCACATGTCTTTCAAATAGAACTACYGAAGAGTCAGAAAGAGATGCTGGTTCATGTAAAATGCTCAAAACTAYATTAATCATGTAGCTGTTCACTCAAAAACATTACTTCCCCTTTCGCAGTCTTCACTGTTAAGAGGGTCTATAATAGTTATTCTGTCACTCAAATTAAATTTCTTTGATGCATTTTCTAAACACCAAAGAGCAAAACATGACGGTCGAAGCAAGTACTGCATGTCAATGAGATTCTCAGTGGCAACAAAGCACTGAAACACAAGCAGATTGCTCATTTAAAGTCACCATTTAAATGAGACTTTGAGAAGAGAGACTGACAGTAGGATTTGCTGTAGTTTCTCAGAGTTAAGGTTTTAATGCAATATTTGCTGTTCTGTGTCATGCACAAATGCTACACTGCAGTCTGCTACAGAGCCTCATCCAYATATTTATTCCCCCTTCCATCATTATAGAGGGAAGACATACATTGTTGGATACCCTCCATATCCCACATAAGACAAAACCCAGTGTCTCATGTAAATCACTTTATGTCAAGTCTTTTGCATGACATACAGCAGGAGCCCACTGTCCAGCCCAGCGTATCTCATTTGTCAGCCAGCCATGCCTCTTCTGCCCTGATGGGACTGAGTGGCTCTGATTTTCAGTGCTTGAAGAACACCTTCCAAAATATCTGGGTCATAACATATTTTCCTCATATGCAACTGTGTCTTATCTCTTTCACTGACACAATGTAGCTGTCATTAAAGTTGGTGCAATTCATGTCTTCAGACCATATCATGTCCACAGAAATGGCATTTACTGATTAATCGTGTTGATCACACTATTTTGACTATAAACACATTAATCCAAACTCTTCTATTTTAGCTGATTTAATTTCATTTGGCCTTTGCTGATTTTCCTTACGCGCTAAACACCCACAAGAGTTGAACATGTGTGGGTGTATTTTTCTCATAAAGAATAGGAAAGCGCAGCTTAAAAGTACCACTCTAAACAAATTGTACATTATTGCATACACTGCCAGTTTATTGCTCTAATTAACAACTAGGTATTTTCTCTCTGGTGAACAATATGAGAGGTTAACAGTCCTTGTTTTCATTCATTCCCTATTGAAGCTTTCCTGCGACCAACAAGTCTAGTGCTGGGACCTGTATGATTTTAGAATGATTCTCTAAATAAAGTTCCCACAAAAAAATAAACACAAATCTGCTCTGATAAGGAAAACTGCTCATAGTGGAAAAAAATGTTTTTCAAAAGCAGTAGACAATATTTCAGGCCAGACAACTGCTCTAATATAACACCTCTTGAATAATGAACAGGCTYGAGTTTGAGAGGGTGTTCCTGAGGCAAATAAAGGAGTCTGCACGCTGTTTTGGCTTCAGCACTTGGGAGCCAAATGGAAAAATAGCAATTTCAATAAGCACAAATGGAATATTTACTGTCAGTGTATCACAATAGTCTAGTAGATCTCACATTTGTTTGAGGCCATCTTTCTTCTCACTTCAAATGATGAATGGGTCAATACAACATTGCTGTAGTAGAAAAAGGGACTGTCACTTACCAAGCATGAAGACAATGCTACTGTGAAGGAAATCTTTTGGGGAGAGGGTATTTTGGCATACAGAAGCAAGTGCTCTGCAGTGGGGAGATTGGACACACACTCAGTGTCCCCTCCAACATCGGCTGTGCCTGCCTGAGAACACTTGGCCCTCTCATTCCTCACCTGGGAGACTAAGAGAATGGTACACCCTAAAAATGTGAAAGCTGTGGGCGTCCCTATTAAATCTYACTGCCATCTTAGAGATGTTTTTACCAAGGACAAGGATTCAATATAATTGTGTATAGCAGTAAAGGCATACAATTTCTTAATAACTTTTCTACCTATAGTGCTACAGAACCTGGGGTAAAATTCACAGGAGAGAATAGTGGGAGATATCATATTAATTTTAGCAAGGTATGCACACCCCATTGAAATTAAAATTGTATAACTACTGCCATGTAATCTATATATTTTAAATACCCGAACAAAAAACGTGAAGTAAAAAACCTAGATGTAAAGAAATGCAGTAATTAAAGGTTCCTTAATCCTTCCACCCTGTGTGCCTATATTACAATGTTATCTTTAAATAGCATGAGCACACTTCTTTTTCCCCAGTCTTTCCTCCACTCAGCCACTTTATTTTCTGATTTGGTACTCTGGATGTGCAAGCCCCAGTAAATGTTCTCTGATCTCATCTTTCTTTCTATCTTACTGCTCAGTATGCAGGTCCTRGTTTTACTTACTACATATCCTGAACTGAATACAAAGGATTTMATTTCCTTATAAACTCGTATATAGTTTTATCACTTCACTATCCAGGTTTTTCATTAACCTTTCACCTTTCAAACTAGAATATTTAGCTGCAATCTCCCAGGGAAAATATTTTTCCTTTTTATGCCCAACCTGAAAACTTAAGGCAAATGATTCTTAAAGAGCTAGTTTTTTCACTGCAGAGTTAACTGAAWTTTTTGATCCTTAGATTAACTCCTCTCAAATAAACCTTGACTGAATGAAAGTGACCATTAAATGACATGTACTTGGAATGACTGCATGAACAGCTGTAAAAGCTCCATGGGTAAGTAATGTAGACTCAATTCCAGAGTTCCAGCTGCTTAACTGAGTACTCAGAGAGTACTGTGAGTACTCTCACATTCAAGTTTAGACTCTAAGTGGTTATGAAGGACATTTCCAGCAACTCTTGGATTTTACTTCAAATGAAAACACATTTCCTTCAAACTTGATAGAAAGAAAGAATGTGTTTGTAGTTTTTAACAGCTCTGAAGCTTTTAAGACAAACAGGTAACTGCAAATCCAGGTCCCACTGGAGTTATTAGTCATTTTCCAGGGACTAAGAAGTCAGAATCTCAGTCAAAAACTCAGACACTTTGAGAGGGAAGAGTTTTCTACTGAAAAGTACTTGTATTTTCTGCACTTTGGTAGCAGTGTAAGCCCTTGCTTGTTGGGGAAAGAACTGCTYGTAAAGCAAATGAGATTCAAATGCCTTGAAGCCAGAATGGCAGCTCAGTTAAAGCCTTTTTTTTTTTTTCAGTATTGGTTTAAGTGCTCATTCTCAAGATATTCTTTTCCACCTCAGCTGAGAATAGTGGCAAATCCAATGCCTGTCAGTCTTGGAATATTGTCTACCCAGGGCTCGTGTAGCAAATTAAGCAAAGATGCTGGTTTAGAAGCCTCACCTTTTGATTTTTACRCTTTGTTATTAGTGTTATGCAGAATCATACCGGGACAGTGTGTCACACATATGCCTTGCCTGTATTCTGGTAGAAAGGTCTGRGGGTTTCTGAGGCTGAGAATCTGCTCTGTTCTGCTGCTGAAGAGCTACAAGGCCTGGAAGTCTATGCACCTTATCCTTCTTTCCTCAGCATTGAATGGAAAGGGATTCTGGAAGCATACTTTCATTAAAAAATGAGATGAGGGCTTTTATTTTTAATTTGCCTCTATATAGAATATTATGCTGAAATAAATTCAATCTTTATAAAGCCTTGTCTTTTTCCAAGCATCCACAAACAGAAAAACAGTACAATAAAACTGTAGCCAAAAGCAAGGATGTTACTAGCATGTTAATTTTAGTACGTACCACTGATAATGAGCACACAACTTTGAATGCATTTGGTTAAACTTTTGCCTGTAAAGTACCATATTAATAGTCATACTTTAAACAACACTGAAGATAACATGAACAATAGCTATTTTAGTAGATAAAATGTCACACACAGAGAAACTGCCTGTGAGTGTCATTATCAAGCACCACGAGGGTATATTTGGCTATGTGCCCTTCATTTAATAACATACCACAGCTGGGGATTACTGACTGCTATTTCAAACATGTAAGAATTATGCTCATGGCGTCTAGATTGAGAATAGCTGTCAACCTGGACCTGAAAGTTATTAATCCTATTATTTCCTGCATATACATATACATGTGTGTCTAGGGCCCCCAGCACAAGAAAGATGTGAGAGGTTAGAGAGGGTTTGAGAGGATTAGAGAGGGTCCAGAGAAAGGCCATGAAGGTGATCTGAGGCACCTGTGCTATGGACAGGCTGAGACAGCTTTGTTAGCTCAGCCTGGAAATGAGAAGACTCCGAGGAGACTTTCCAGTACTTAAAGGGAGCTTAAAGAAAGATGGAGAGTGACTTTACCCATGGGCAGACAAATGACAAGGGGAAATGGTTTTTAAGCTAAAAAAGGGTAGGTCTAATTTAGTTTTAGAAATAAATTCTTTATCCAGAGGGTAATGAGGCACTGAAATAGGTTGCCCAAAGAAGTTGTGGATGCCCCATCCCTGGAACTGTTCAAGACCRGGCTGGATTGAGCAACCTGGTCTGGTGGAAGGTGTCCCTGACCATGGAAGAGGGTTGGAAATAGATGATCATTAATGTTCCTTCCAATCCAAAGTATTCTCTGGTTCTATTATTATATACAAAGAGATATATCTTCAAATATTACACACATATACATATTCAATCTATATGTATGCTGTTGTGCCACTATGGATGTGTGTATTAGTGCGTTTATTTATCTGCACAAACTAGCTCTTGCAATAAGTGAAAATAGGAGCCCTTCTCACTGTCTAATCTTGATTAATTTTCTAAATGAAGTCCAAATTTAGCAGTCAATTGCTATATCATAATGCTTACTACCTTAAAAGGCTGAATGAAGATTATAGAGGCAGCCTTGACCTTTGATAATCTTCTCAGCTTTTGCAATTAAATACCACAAGATTTGTTTGGTCACTCTCATCACCTTTGAAATTAGCAGAGTATATTACAAGGGTATATTACTTTGACAGATGGTAACACTAAGCATGCACCAAATATGCATTTCATTAGTTTCTCTCGATAGTGGGAATACCTGAACAATATTATTTTCAGTGTTACAAATAAGTTTTATCTGTTATAGTCTGCTTGTAAGCTTTAAAAGAAGACATTAAAAACTAAATTAAATTTATCATTTTCAGACTACCATCAATTATGGACAAATTTACCRCAGAAGAGTTACTCTTTAGTCATTCTATAGACACCATGGAACTGAAGAAACAATTAATTATGAAATTGAATCATTGCATTCAATTGAAATGGAATCATGGGTCTTTATTTGTCTCTTGCTTACAAGTGAACTCTGATTTTATGATAATGGAACAAGGAAGTGAAATATTTGAATCCAAATGATTTAGGTGTTACAAGATGTCATTTTATTACTTCTAGCACATCAAATCTGGAGTCACTTTGAGATCTCACATGGCTTCTCTAAGTACTCTTCTCTCTTCACACTGAACTATTGAATCATGTGCATCAGCAATCCTTTGGAAAACCTGCTATTTTGACATTGCCAGACTCAGCAAGTAACTTGCTTCTCTCGTGCCCTACATTTCCAAGGCAATATTTCATTAACATACAGGCTGTGTAAATACGTATCTGTTCCTTTTTTTTCCTCCAATTCCCTCCGTACTCTCTCTTACTTGTGCTTTTGCCTCGGAGCCAGAATTCCTATAAAATTATTTACTGGATGGCCAAAAAAAAAAAGAATCTGTTAGACGTATTGGAAAACTTAAATGAAATTAATTCATTAGTTAATTAAATTTTATTTAATTGCAGTCTACTTATTTTTTCACTGCCAATTTTACCACTGTTCTCTCCTTTGGTGATTTCATTTTGACTATAACAGGTTTCCAAATGTCCACCTGATTAGCATCTGAATTTTCCTGAACACTTCTCCACACAGGTATAAAATAACATTTTTTTAAAAATTTTTCTCACCATAATATCCTCTTACATTTACTAAATTTTTTGTAGCACACAAAAACACGCCCTAGATAAATAATTAAGCCCCAGCTTGAAGACTTGCAATAAAGATGTTTCTCCTTTCTTTCTATATCAGATAAAGATGAAATCACTGCCTTTTTTTTTTTTTTTTTTTTGTGATTTAATCAAAATAGAGGACAAGATTGAAAAGAAGGGAAAGAGAGACAGAGGCCTTCACCTTTCCACTCTTCTTTACGCTGGAAATTACACAATCTCTTCTCCATTATTGGTAATATTGGTGCCTGTCTCTGCTTTGTGAAGGGAGAGGAGAGAGAAGCAAGAGTCAGAACCAAGACCATGAACAAACTTCACACTGCTGCTAGGACTGCCTTAGATCAGTCTTGGCTTGGGGGAAATAGTCTAATTGTTGAGGGATGTGGATAGAATTGTTCCAAAGACATCCTGAAAACACAACATCTTTTTCCCAACTTTACTTACTCTTACAGTAGTGGGAGCAGGAAGTAGTCAAGTTCTCTACAGTCTCCCTACTTGTATCAGTAACTTTTCTAGGTTATGGCACACACCCCCTTTTCAGATTGAACCCTTCTGAAAAAGTCATGCAAAACTTCACCATAGATTATCTAATATTTGATACTTCTGGGAGCCTGACTAAAGATTCACAGCTGCTGCTTTTCTTTCCCTTTTCTAAAGCAGGATTTGCAATATTTACTTGGTCAAAAACCTTGGAAATGCTAAACTAATTACTAAAAGTCTTGTTTGCTGAACTAATGGCTTTTAAGTCAGTCTGATGAATTTTGTGAGCCTCTATCACTATTTTAGATTTGTAGTTCAGAAGAATTATGATTGTAAATTAATTAAATTCCATTAATTTCTTAAATTATTAACTCATCAGTAAGTTTAATATTTTAAAATGCCAGCCTCATGTCATAGTACATATGTACAGAGATATGTCCCTTAACTTTTACATCAGCCACTGCATTTCAATGGATGTGACGGGAGCACACAAAGGAAGTTAATTTAGTTTGGAATTCAGTTCAAGATATTTCAGTTCTGTCATCCATTTACATTCATACACCTGTGTACCACATCTAATCTCCTGCTGTAGCTGTCAGTCTGCCTGATGGAGCCTAGAAAATGGTTTAGCTGAAAAGCCACAAAAAGCTCATTTTATTTACCTTAGAGTGGGTGAGTAGTGACATGTGGCTTACCCAAACATATCCCACATTCAGCCTCCTCCAGATCTAATGTCAATATGTCATTCCCTTGGAAGTGTCCTGGAAATGCTCCTAGAGCCTCTAAAACAGCATTAGGCACCTATCCCCATAKAATGGAATCAAACCTTAGCTATATTTTAACATCAGTTAAATTGCTTTCTGTCCCGAGAACAAGGAGAATTAAAAAAGGAAACAATTGACATGCAGCTTTGCAGAACCTAGATGCTTCAACTGAATTTGATGTCCACAGATTGCTTATATACAAAGAGGTAAGCATTTGCAGAGCAGGTTCAAAATACAATGTTAAATAAGATATTAAGAGCAAATTCAAATGACCAAGTAGGTGGTCCATATTATTACTAGCAATGCAACTTGGTTGTTTTGAATTCTGTGAGAGGAAACAATTTAAAAAATCTATAAAAATTTGAAAAAATTAAAAGCCACTGTTTGGAAAATGAGTGAAAGTCATTTTAGTTCTTTGCCTTTGTCTTCCGTTTTTTTCTAGCTTTGTGAAGAAAATGATCTGTCCTTGACTTAAATATTCATTATGTGGAATTAACTTTATCTGTATTTTCTCCTTCTCCTGCATTTGCTAAAGAAGCAGCTGGAAAGCCACTTCCATTCTTGTTTTTTTCGGTCAGAATTATTAATTTAGTTGTGACAAGAAGAACCTTGACAATCAAAGGGCAAATCTAGTTTGCTGAAAGTGTTCTTAAGGAAAAACTAACAAACCTCKAATAAAATAGTGGAAGCAATACAAACCTCTAATAAAATAGTGGAAGCAATAGTCAACTGTTATTTGTTACATTGTTGTATTTAAGCAAATATCTCAACAAAAATATAATTAGCAGTAAAAGAAACTGGGTATCACATGATACGCTTTCTTTAAATCTTTCTTCAAGCACTATTTATGCCAGTCCTCTAAGTTCAGAGCTGTTAAAATGCACTATTATCAATGCCTTCTGCTCAGTCAAATACATCAATCTCTTCTTCTTTTCCAATATCAACATTCTTCTATTCTGTRTAAGTACAGGCATTTGATATTTTCCCCTCAGTAAAAATTAATATATCCTTTAATTAAGCCTGACATAAAAGAACTATCTGGACTAACCTGTTCAGTTCTAGCTCATCAAGACTCCTCACTTATTCATGACTCCACCCACTGTAAGGATCATATTGCTCCTTTTTCTATTCATCACCATGCTTCTTTGCTTGTTTTTCATTGTTGAGTTCTCACTCAGCCAAGCAAACAGCAAACACATGCTGGAATTTAGCTTTATGCATAAGTTACACCAGCTCCACAATGAGAAGATGTACCTTGCACTCACCTGCTTATCTCCGCAGTATTAGATATTTGGTTTGTCCTAACACATGTGGAAGGTGTTTATCATGTAAGATGAAGGTGCTAATGTCAGACAGCTGACCTCCTGCAGTGTCAGAGGGACAGGGGAGTGGAGAATGAGTAGATTTAAATCTCCTTACTTTCAACAAGCATTAACTTCAAGAAAATCCCACATTTGTTTCTAGGAGCAACTGCTTTTGCCATCTGTACAGGACACTTAATGTAAGCTCCAGCTACCCAACCTGTATAAATTCCTAATGTTCGCCTGAAGGCTTTTTCTACTCACCAAGCCTCCCTAAGACAGTCAAAAATTTCATGGATATCTAACTACCCTACCAAGCTTGCATTTAGAAAGGATGGATCAAACATAAGAAAACATCTCCATAAGAGCTAGATTCCTTGTAATGGTTACCATCTTCACAAAAGGAAAAGACCGTGGAAAGAGCTCAAGCAAGCTTACAAATGGAGTGTAAAAATAACAAAGGCAGAGTAAATAACCCCCTGCACTCTCTATAAACCAAATGAACACAAAGGCAGAGACCAAGGAAATTAATCTCATAAGTTGAAAAAGGTTCTCCTGAACTTGCACACCACTTCAAGAGGCTGTCAGAGTTGTTGAACTGCTAAGATTGGAAAAGACCTCTAAGATCCTCGAGTCCAGCTGTTAACGCAGCACTTCCACAGTCACCACTGTGCAGCCGTTTCCTCTTGTCCTGTCACTTGTTACCTGGGAGAATGAGTGGTGATACTGCCTTAAAGGATTTAATAGAGTAACAGGCTCTTCTGAGACTTCTTTCGGAGTATTGCTAGATCATTTGGTATTCTTTTGAGAAAGCTTAATTCTTCTATCCATTTTCAGATTCCTTTGCCAGTAATACACATAAACATAACCAAGGATCTCATGCAGATCTAGGGAACACCACGTTTTTGAACTTTTAAGACAAACTGTTTTAAGACTTCATTTTCAGATACTTTCTCCCCTTTTTTTTGTTTTTGGGATTTTTTGGTTAGGTTTTTTGTTTTATTTGGTTTTTGATTTTCATTGAGATTTGATATGTAGTTATTATATGAATGCTTACTCTTTTCTTAAGATAATCATTGGTAAAAATTCTATAAAGAAATAAAAATATTTATAAGTATTCATGGCCAGGATAAAAGCCCCTCCTAGAATAAGATAGATTTCAAAAATGGTTGGTACCCAGAAATAGCAATTCCTATTTGTTAACATGTTTTACATTATTCAAGACAATGAAGAAATGGTGCTTCCACCAGGTCTATGAAAAATTGATTCAATTCATTTTCTTTGCTCACCATTTCCTTCAGTAAAGCAAAGATTTCCTTATACATTCTGTATTCAAGATTTCTGATCATTAATTAAATAATTGTGCATACATGAAATATGTAAAAATACATATTCTTCTTAAATTTAATTGGTAATTGAACAAGTTCTTACTGTGGATGTTTCGCCTCCGTGGCCAAGAAAGAGAGAAAGAGAAAGAGAAAGAGAAAGAGAAAGAGAAAGAGAAAGAGAAAGAGAAAGAGAGGAAGGAAGGAAGGAAGGAAGGAAGGAAGGAAGGAAGGAAGGAAGGAAGGAAGGGAAAGAAAGAAAGAAAGA